>CM037875.1:16037338-16179398 GCA_021292105.1 Anadara kagoshimensis | reverse complement strand
AACGCCGCTTACAGATCATAGTGTCTCCACTGTCTCGATAGCCAAGTTGTTCAAAACGCCGGCTTACAGATCATAGTGTCTCCACTGTCTCGACCCTTCCTTTGCCGCTTCTCCACTGTCTCGATGACCAAGTGGTTCAAAACGCCGGCTTACAGATCATAGTGTCTGCCACTGTCTCGATCGCCATGTGATTCAAAAACGCCGGCTTACAGATCATAGTGTCTGCCACTGTCTCGATCGCCATGTGATTCAAAACGCCGGCTTACAGATCATAGTGTCTCCAACTGTCTCGATAGCCAAGTTGTTCAAAACGCCGATACAGATCATATTGTCTGCCACTATCTTGATAGCCAAGTGGTTCAAAACGCCGGCTTACATATCATAGTGTCTGCCACTATCTCGATAGCCAAGTGGTTCGAAACGCAGGTCTTACAGATCATAGTGTCTCACTGTCTCGATGACCAAGTTATTCAAAACGCCGGCTTACAGATCATAGTGTCTGCCACTATCTCGATGACCAAGTGGTTCAAAACGCCGGCTTACAGATCATAGGTCAGCCACTTTCTCGATCGCCATATAATTCAAAACGCCGACTTACAGATCCTAGTGTCTCCACTGACTCGATGGCCAAGTGGTTCAAAAGGCCGGCTTACAGATCATAGTATCAGCCACTTTCTCGATCGCCATATAATTCAAAACGCCGACTTACAGATCATAGTGTCTCCACTGACTCGATCGCCATGTGATTCAAAACGCCGACTTACAGATCATAGTGTCTTCCACTGTCTCGATGACCAAGTGGTTTACAGATTATATTGTCTGCAACTTTCTCGATCGCCATGTGATTCAAACGCCGACTTACAGATCATAGTAGTCTTCCATGTCTCGATGACCAAGTGGTTTACGATCATATGTCTGCAACTTTCTCGATCGCCATGTGATTCAAAACGCCGACTTACAGATCATATTGTCTGCCACTGTCTCGATCGCCATGTGATTCAAACGCCGACTTACAGGTCAGTGTCTCCAACTGTCTCGATAGCCAAGTTGTTCAAACGCCGGCTTACAGATCATAGTGTCTCCAACTGTCTCGATAACCAAGTTGTTCAAAACGCCGGCTTACAGATCATAGTGTCTCCAACTGTATCGATAGCCAAGTTGTTTCAAAACGCCGGCTTACAGATCATAGTGTCTCCACTGTCTCGATAGCCAAGTTGTTCAAAACGCCGGCTTACAGATCATAGTGTCTCCAACTGTATCGATAGCCAAGTGATTCAAAACGCCGGCTTACAGATCATAGTGTCTGCCACTGTCTCGATCGCCATGTGATTCAAAACGCCGGCTTACAGATCATAGTGTCTCCAACTGTCTCGATAGCCAGTTGTTCAAACGCCGACTTACAGATCATATTGTCTGCCACTATCTTGATAGCCAAGTGGTTCAAAACGCCGGCTTACATATCATAGTGTCTGCCACTATCTCGATAGCCAAGTGGTTCGAAACGCCGTTTACAGATCATAGTGTCTCCACTGTCTCGATGACCAAGTTATTCAAAACGCCGGCTTACATATCATAGTGTCTGCCACTATCTCGATAGCCAAGTGGTTCGAAACGCCGTCTTACAGATCTTAGTGTCTCCACTGTCTCGATGACCAAGTTATTCAAAACGCCGGCTTACAGATCATAGTGTCTGCCACTATCTCGATGACCAAGTGGTTCAAAACGCCGGCTTACAGATCATAGTGTCTGCCACTATCTCGATAGCCAAGTGGTTCAAAACGCGGGCTTACAGATCATAGTGTCTCCACTGTCTCGATGACCAAGTGGTTCGAAACGCCGGCTTACAGATCATAGTGTCTCCAACTGTCTCGATAGCCAAGTTGTTCAAAACGCCGGCTTACAGATCATAGTGTCTCCAACTGTCTCGATAGCCAAGTTGTTCAAAACGCCGGCTTACAGATCATAGTGTCTCCAACTGTCTCGATAACCAAGTTGTTCAAAACGCCGGCTTACAGATCATAGTGTCTCCAACTGTATCGATGACCAAGTGGTTTACAGATCATATTGTCTGCAACTTTCTCGATCGCCATGTGATTCAAAACGCCGACTTACAGATCATATGTCTGCCACTGTCTCGATCGCAATGTGATTCAAAACGCCGACTTACAGGTCATAGTGTCTCCAACTGTCTCGATAGCCAAGTTGTTCAAAACGCCGGCTTACAGATCATAGTGTCTCCAACTGTCTCGATAACCAAGTTGTTCAAACGCCGGCTTACAGATCATAGTGTCTCCAACTGTATCGATAGCCAAGTTGTTCAAAAACGCCGGCTTACAGATCATAGTGTCTCCACTGTCTCGATAGCCAAGTTGTTCAAAACGCCGGCTTACAGATCATAGTGTCTCCACTGTCTCGATGACCAAGTGGTTCAAAACGCCGGCTTACAGATCATAGTGTCTGCCACTGTCTCGATCGCCATGTGATTCAAAACGCCGGCTTACAGATCATAGTGTCTGCCACTGTCTCGATCGCCATGTGATTCAAACGCCGGCTTACAGATCATAGTGTCTCCAACTGTCTCGATAGCCAAGTTGTTCAAACGCCGACTTACAGATCATATTGTCTGCCACTATTGATAGCCAAGTGGTTCAAAACGCCGGCTTACATATCATAGTGTCTGCCACTATCTCGATAGCCAAGTGGTTCGAAACGCAGGTCTTACAGATCATAGTGTCTCCACTGTCTCGATGACCAAGTTATTCAAAACGCCGGCTTACAGATCATAGTGTCTGCCACTATCTCGATGACCAAGTGGTTCAAAACGCCGGCTTACAGATCATAGTGTCAGCCACTTTCTCGATCGCCATATAATTCAAAACGCCGACTTACAGATCCTAGTGTCTCCACTGACTCGATGGCCAAGTGGTTCAAAAGGCCGGCTTACAGATCATAGTATCAGCCACTTTCTCGATCGCCATATAATTCAAAACGCCGACTTACAGATCATAGTGTCTCCACTGACTCGATCGCCATGTGATTCAAAACGCCGACTTACAGATCATAGTGTCTTCCACTGTCTCGATGACCAAGTGGTTTACAGATTATATTGTCTGCAACTTTCTCGATCGCCATGTGATTCAAAACGCCGACTTACAGATCATAGTGTCTTCCACTGTCTCGATGACCAAGTGGTTTACAGATCATATTGTCTGCAACTTTCTCGATCGCCATGTGATTCAAAACGCCGACTTACAGATCATATTGTCTGCCACTGTCTCGATCGCCATGTGATTCAAAACGCCGACTTACAGGTCATAGTGTCCAACTATCTCGATAGCCAAGTTGTTCAAAACGCCGGCTTACAGATCATAGTGTCTCCAACTGTCTCGATAACCAAGTTGTTCAAAACGCCGGCTTACAGATCTAGTGTCTCCAACTGTATCGATAGCCAAGTTGTTCAAAACGCCGGCTTACAGATCATAGTGTCTCCACTGTCTCGATAGCCAAGTTGTTCAAAAACGCCGGCTTACAGATCATAGTGTCTCCACTGTCTCGATTACCAAGTGGTTCAAAAACGCCGGCTTACAGATCATAGTGTCTGCCACTGTCTCGATCGCCATGTGATTCAAAACGCCGGCTTACAGATCATAGTGTCTCCACTGTCTCGATGACCAAGTGATTCAAAACGCCGGCTTACAGATCATAGTGTCTGCCACTGTCTCGATCGCCATGTGATTCAAAACGCCGGCTTACAGATCATAGTGTCTCCAACTGTCTCGATAGCCAAGTTGTTCAAAACGCCGACTTACAGATCATATTGTCTGCCACTATCTTGATAGCCAAGTGGTTCAAAACGCCGGCTTACATATCATAGTGTCTGCCACTATCTCGATAGCCAAGTGGTTCGAAACGCCGTCTTACAGATCTTAGTGTCTCCACTGTCTCGATGACCAAGTTATTCAAAACGCCGGCTTACAGATCATAGTGTCTGCCACTATCTCGATGACCAAGTGGTTCAAAACGCCGGCTTACAGATCATAGTGTCTGCCACTATCTCGATAGCCAAGTGGTTCAAAACGCGGGCTTACAGATCATAGTGTCTCCACTGTCTCGATGACCAAGTGGTTCGAACGCCGGCTTACAGATCATAGTGTCTCCAACTGTCTCGATAGCCAAGTTGTTCAAAACGCGGCTTACAGATCATAGTGTCTCCAACTGTCTCGATAGCCAAGTTGTTCAAAACGCCGGCTTACAGATCATAGTGTCTCCAACTGTTCGATAACCAAGTTGTTCAAAACGCCGGCTTACAGATCATAGTGTCTCCAACTGTATCGATAGCCAAGTTTGTTCAAAACGCCGGCTTACAGATCATAGTGTCTCCAACTGTCTCGATAACCAAGTTGTTCAAAAACGCCGGCTTACAGATCATAGTGTCTCCAACTGTCTCGATAGCCAAGTTGTTCAAACGCCGGCTTACAGATCATAGTGTCTCCAACTGTCTCGATAGCCAAGTTGTTCAAAACGCCGGCTTACAGATCATAGTGTCTCCAACTGTCTCGATAACCAAGTTGTTCAAAACGCCGGCTTACAGATCATAGTGTCTCCAACTGTATCGATAGCCAAGTTGTTCAAAACGCCGGCTTACAGATCATAGTGTCTCCACTGTCTCGATAGCCAAGTTGTTCAAAACGCCGGCTTACAGATCATAGTGTCTCCACTGTCTCGATTACCAAGTGGTTCAAAACGCCGGCTTACAGATCATAGTGTCTGCCACTGTCTCGATCGCCATGTGATTCAAAACGCCGGCTTACAGATCATAGTGTCTCCACTGTCTCGATGACCAAGTGGTTCGAAACGCCGGCTTACAGATCATAGTGTCTGCCACTGTCTCGATCGCCATGTGATTCAAAACGCCGGCTTACAGATCATAGTGTCTCCACTGTCTCGATGACCAAGTGGTTCGAAACGCCGGCTTACAGATCATAGTGTTCCACTGTCTCGATGACCAAGTGGTTCAAAACGCCGGCTTACAGATCATAGTGTCTCCACTGTCTCGATAGCCAAGTGTTTCAAAACGCCGGCTTACAGATCATAGTGTCTCCACTGTCTCGATAGCCAAGTGTTTCAAAACGCCGGCTTACAGATCATAGTGTTTCCACTGTCTCGATGACCAAGTGGTTCAAAACGCCGGCTTACAGATCATAGTGTCTCCACTGTCTCGATAGCCAAGTGTTTCAAAACGCCGGCTTACAGATCATAGTGTCTCCACTGTCTCGATGACCAAGTGGTTCGAAACGCCGGCTTACAGATCATAGTGTTTCCACTGTCTCGATGACCAAGTGGTTCAAAACGCCGGCTTACAGATCATAGTGTCTCCACTGTCTCGATAGCCAAGTGTTTCAAAACGCCGGCTTACAGATCATAGTGTCTCCACTGTCTCGATGACCAAGTGGTTCAAACCGCCGGCTTACAGATCATATTGTCTGTCATTGTCTCGATCGCCATGTGATTCAAAACGCCGACTTACAGATCATAGTGTCTCCCACTGTCTCGATCGCCATGTGATTCAAAACGGCGGCTTCCAGATCAGTGTCTGCCACTGTCTCGATCGCCATGTGATTCAAAACGCGGGCTTACAGATCATAGTGTCTCCCACTGTCTCGATCGCCATGTGATTCAAAACGCCGGCTTCCAGATCAAATTCTCTCCACTGTCTCGATGGCCAAATGGTTCAAAACGCCGGCTTACAGATGATATTGTCTCGACTGTCTCGATGACCAAGTGGTTCAAAACGCCGGCTTACAGATCATAGTATCTCCAATTGTTTCGATGACCAAGTGGTTCAAAACGCCGGCTTACAGATTATTGTGTCTGCCATTAAATCGATAACCAACTGGTTCAGAACGCCGGTTTACAGATCATAGTGTCTCCAATTGTCTTGATAGCCAAGTGGTTCAAAACGCCGGCTTCCAGATCATAGTGTCTCCAACTGTATCAATAGCCATGTTGTTCAAAACGCTGGCTTACAGATCATAGTGTCTCCAACTGTCTCGATAGCCAAGTTGTTCAAAACGCCGGCTTACAGATCATAGTGTCTCCACTGTCTCGATAGCCAAGTTGTTCAAAACGCCGGCTTACAGATCGTAGTGTCTCCACTGTCTCGATGACCAAGTGGTTCAAAACGCCGGCTTACAGATCATAGTGTCTGCCACTGTCTCGATCGCCATGTGATTTAAAACGCCGGCTTACAGATCATAGTGTCTCCACTGTCTCGATGACCAAGTGATTCAAAACGCCGGCTTACAGATCATAGTGTCTGCCACTGTCTCGATCGCATTGTGATTCAAAACGCCGGCTTACAGATCATAGTGTCTCCAACTGTCTCGATAGCCAAGTTGTTCAAAACGCCGACTTACAGATCATATTGTCTGCCACTGTCTTGATAGCCAAGTGGTTCAAAACGCCGGCTTACATATCATAGTGTCTCCCACTATCTCGATAGCCAAGTGGTTCGAAACGCCGTCTTACAGATCATAGTGTCTCCACTGTCTCGATGACCAAGTTGTTCAAAACGCCGGCTTACAGATCATAGTGTCTGCCACTATCTCGATGACCAAGTGGTTCAAAACGCCGGCTTACAGATCATAGTGTCTGCCACTATCTCGATAGCCAAGTGGTTCAAAACGCCGGCTTACAGATCATAGTGTCTCCACTGTCTCGATGGCCAAGTGGTTCAAAACGCCGGCTTACAGATCATAGTGTCTTCCACTGTCTCGATGACCAAGTGGCTCAAAACGCCAGCTTACAGATCATAGTGTCTTCCACTGTCTCGATGACCAAGTGGTTCAAAACGCCGGCTTACAGATCATAGTGTCAGCCACTTTCTCGATCGCCATATAATTCAAAACGCCGACTTACAGATCCTAGTGTCTCCACTGACTCGATGGCCAAGTGGTTCAAAAGGCCGGCTTACAGATCATAGTGTCAGCCACTTTATCGATCGCCATATAATTCAAAACGCCGACTTACAGATCATAGTGTCTCCACTGACTCGATCGCCATATAATTCAATACGCCGACTTACAGATCATAGTGTCAGCCACCTTCTCGATCGTCATATAATTCAAAACGCCGACTTACAGATCATAGTGTCTTCCACTGTCTCGATGACCAAGTGGTTCAAAACGCCGGCTTACAGATCATAGTGTCAGCCACTTTCTCGATCGCCATATAATTCAAAACGCCGACTTACAGATCATAGTGTCTCCACTGACTCGATCGCCATGTGATTCAAAACGCCGACTTACAGATCATAGTGTCTTCCACTGTCTCGATGACCAAGTGGTTTACAGATCATATTGTCTGCAACTTTCTCGATCGCCAAGTGATTCAAAACGCCGACTTACAGATCATATTGTCTGCCACTGTCTCGATCGCCATGTGATTCAAAACGCCGACTTACAGGTCATAGTGTCTCCAACTGTCTCGATAGCCAAGTTGTTCAAAACGCCGGCTTACAGATCATAGTGTCTCCAACTGTCTCGATAACCAAGTTGTTCAAAACGCCGGCTTACAGATCATAGTGTCTCCAACTGTATCGATAGCCAAGTTGTTCAAAACGCCGGCTTACAGATCATAGTGTCTCCACTGTCTCGATAGCCAAGTTGTTCAAAACGCCGGCTTACAGATCATAGTGTCTCCACTGTCTCGATGACCAAGTGGTTCAAAACGCCGGCTTACAGATCATAGTGTCTGCCACTGTCTCGATCGCCATGTGATTCAAAACGCCGGCTTACAGATCATAGTGTCTCCACTGTCTCGATGACCAAGTGATTCAAAACGCCGGCTTACAGATCATAGTGTCTGCCACTGTCTCGATCGCCATGTGATTTAAAACGCCGGCTTACAGATCATAGTGTCTGCCACTGTCTCGATGACCAAGTGATTCAAAACGCCGGCTTACAGATCATAGTGTCTGCCACTGTCTCGATCGCATTGTGATTCAAAACGCCGGCTTACAGATCATAGTGTCTCCAACTGTCTCGATAGCCAAGTTGTTCAAAACGCCGACTTACAGATCATATTGTCTGCCACTGTCTTGATAGCCAAGTGGTTCAAAACGCCGGCTTACATATCATAGTGTCTCCCACTATCTCGATAGCCAAGTGGTTCGAAACGCCGTCTTACAGATCATAGTGTCTCCACTGTCTCGATGACCAAGTTGTTCAAAACGCCGGCTTACAGATCATAGTGTCTGCCACTATCTCGATGACCAAGTGGTTCAAAACGCCGGCTTACAGATCATAGTGTCTGCCACTATCTCGATAGCCAAGTGGTTCAAAACGCCGGCTTACAGATCATAGTGTCTCCACTGTCTCGATGGCCAAGTGGTTCAAAACGCCGGCTTACAGATCATAGTGTCTTCCACTGTCTCGATGACCAAGTGGCTCAAAACGCCAGCTTACAGATCATAGTGTCTTCCACTGTCTCGATGACCAAGTGGTTCAAAACGCCGGCTTACAGATCATAGTGTCAGCCACTTTCTCGATCGCCATATAATTCAAAACGCCGACTTACAGATCCTAGTGTCTCCACTGACTCGATGGCCAAGTGGTTCAAAAGGCCGGCTTACAGATCATAGTGTCAGCCACTTTCTCGATCGCCATATAATTCAAAACGCCGACTTACAGATCATAGTGTCTCCACTGACTCGATCGCCATATAATTCAAAACGCCGACTTACAGATCATAGTGTCAGCCACCTTCTCGATCGTCATATAATTCAAAACGCCGACTTACAGATCATAGTGTCTTCCACTGTCTCGATGACCAAGTGGTTCAAAACGCCGGCTTACAGATCATAGTGTCAGCCACTTTCTCGATCGCCATATAATTCAAAACGCCGACTTACAGATCATAGTGTCTCCACTGACTCGATCGCCATGTGATTCAAAACGCCGACTTACAGATCATAGTGTCTTCCACTGTCTCGATGACCAAGTGGTTTACAGATCATATTGTCTGCAACTTTCTCGATCGCCATGTGATTCAAAACGCCGACTTACAGATCATATTGTCTGCCACTGTCTCGATCGCCATGTGATTCAAAACGCCGACTTACAGGTCATAGTGTCTCCAACTGTCTCGATAGCCAAGTTGTTCAAAACGCCGGCTTACAGATCATAGTGTCTCCAACTGTCTCGATAACCAAGTTGTTCAAAACGCCGGCTTACAGATCATAGTGTCTCCAACTGTATCGATAGCCAAGTTGTTCAAAACGCCGGCTTACAGATCATAGTGTCTCCACTGTCTCGATAGCCAAGTTGTTCAAAACGCCGGCTTACAGATCATAGTGTCTCCACTGTCTCGATGACCAAGTGGTTCAAAACGCCGGCTTACAGATCATAGTGTCTGCCACTGTCTCGATCGCCATGTGATTCAAAACGCCGGCTTACAGATCATAGTGTCTCCACTGTCTCGATGACCAAGTGATTCAAAACGCCGGCTTACAGATCATAGTGTCTGCCACTGTCTCGATCGCCATGTGATTCAAAACGCCGGCTTACAGATCATAGTGTCTCCAACTGTCTCGATAGCCAAGTTGTTCAAAACGCCGACTTACAGATCATATTGTCTGCCACTATCTTGATAGCCAAGTGGTTCAAAACGCCGGCTTACATATCATAGTGTCTGCCACTATCTCGATAGCCAAGTGGTTCGAAACGCCGTCTTACAGATCATAGTGTCTCCACTGTCTCGATGACCAAGTTATTCAAAACGCCGGCTTACAGATCATAGTGTCTGCCACTATCTCGATGACCAAGTGGTTCAAAACGCCGGCTTCCAGATCAGTGTCTGCCACTGTCTCGATCGCCATGTGATTCAAAACGCGGGCTTACAGATCATAGTGTCTCCCACTGTCTCGATCGCCATGTGATTCAAAACACCGGCTTCCAGATCAAATTCTCTCCACTGTCTCGATGGCCAAATGGTTCAAAACGCCGGCTTACAGATGATATTGTCTCGACTGTCTCGATGACCAAGTGGTTCAAAACGCCGGCTTACAGATCATAGTATCTCCAATTGTTTCGATGACCAAGTGGTTCAAAACGCCGGCTTACAGATTATAGTGTCTGCCATTAAATCGATAACCAACTGGTTCAGAACGCCGGTTTACAGATCATAGTGTCTCCAATTGTCTTGATAGCCAAGTGGTTCAAAACGCCGGCTTCCAGATCATAGTGTCTCCAATTGTCTCCATGGCCAAGTGGTTCAAAAGGTCGGCTTACAGATCATAGTGTCTCCGCTGTCTCGATGACCAAGTGGTTCAAAAGGCCGGCTTATAGATCATAGTGTCTCCACTGTCTGGATGACCAAGTGGTTCAAAAGGCCGGCTTACAGATCATAGGGTCTCCACTGTCTCGATGGCCAAGTAGTTCAAAACGCAGGCTTCCAGATTATAGTGTCTCCACTGTCTCCATGGCCAAGTGGTTCAAAACGCTGGCTTACAGATCATAGTGCCTGCCACTGTCTCGATCGCCATGTGATTCAAAACGCCGGCTTACAGATCATAGTGTCTCCCACTGTCTCGATCGCAATGTGATTCAAAACGCCGGCTTACAGATCATAGTGTCTCCCACTGTCTCGATCGCAATGTGATTCAAAACGCCGGCTTACAGATCATAGTGTCAGCCACTGTCTCGATCGCAATGTGATTCAAAACGCCGACTTACAGATCATAGTGTCTCCCACTGTCTCGATCGCCATGTGATTCAAAACGCCGTCTTACAGATCATATTGTCTCTCACTGTCTCGATGACCAAGTGATTCAAAACGCCGTCTTACAGATCATAGTGTCTCCACTGTCTCGATCGCCATGTGATTCAAACGCCGGCTTTCAGATCGTAGTGTCTCTACTGTCTCGATGGCCAAGTGGTTCAAAACGCCGACTTATAGATGATAGTGTCTCCACTGTCTGGATGACCAAGTGGTTCAAAAGGCCGGCTTACAGATCATAGTGTCTCCACTGTCTCGATGAACAAGTGGTTCAAAACGCTGGCTTACAGATCATAGTGTCTTCACTATTTCGATGACCGAGTGGTTCAAATGGCCGGCTTACAGATCATAGTGTCTCCACTGTCTCGATTAACAAGTGGTTCAAAACGCTGGCTTACAGATCATAGTGACTTCACTATTTCGATGACCGAGTGGTTCAAAACGCCGGCTTACAGATCATAGTGTCTGCAACTGTCTCGATGGCCAAGAGGTTCAAAACGCCGGCTTACAGATCATAGTGTCTCCACTGTCTCGATGACCAAGTGGTTCAAAACGCCGGCTTTGAGATCGTAGTGTCTCTACTGTCTCGATGGCCAAGTGGTTCAAAACGCCGACTTACAGATGATAGTGTCTCCACTGTCTGGATGACCAAGTGGTTCAAAAGGCCGGCTTACAGATCATAGTGTCTCCACTGTCTCATGAACAAGTGGTTCAAAACGCTGGCTTACAGATCATAGTGTCTTCACTATTTCGATGACCAAGTGGTTCAAAAGGCCGGCTTACAGATCATAGTGTCTCCACTGTCTCGTTGAACAAGTGGTTCAAAACGCTGGCTTACAGATCATAGTGTCTCACTATTTCGATGACCGAGTGGTTCAAATGGCCGGCTTACAGATCATAGTGTCTCCACTGTCTCGATTAACAAGTGGTTCAAAACGCGGCTTACAGATCATAGTGACTTCACTATTTCGATGACCGAGTGGTTCAAAACGCCGGCTTACAGATCATAGTGTCTGCAACTGTCTCGATGGCCAAGAGGTTCAAAACGCCGGCTTACAGATCATAGTGTCTCCACTGTCTCGATGACCAAGTGGTTCAAAACGCCGGCTTTGAGATCGTAGTGTCTCTACTGTCTCGATGGCCAAGTGGTTCAAAACGCCGACTTACAGATGATAGTGTCTCCACTGTCTGGATGACCAAGTGGTTCAAAAGGCCGGCTTACAGATCATAGTGTCTCCACTGTCTCCATGAACAAGTGGTTCAAAACGCTGGCTTACAGATCATAGTGTCTTCACTATTTCGATGACCAAGTGGTTCAAAAGGCCGGCTTACAGATCATAGTGTCTCCACTGTCTCGTTGAACAAGTGGTTCAAAACGCTGGCTTACAGATCATAGTGTCTTCACTATTTCAATGGCCGAGTGGTTCAAAACGCCGGCTTACAGATCATAGTGTCTGCAACTGTCTCGATAACCAAGTGGTTCAAAACACCGGCTTACAGATCATAGTGTCTCCAACTGTCTCGATGACCAAGTGGTTCAAAACGCCGGCTTACAGATCATAGTGTCTCCACTGTCTCGATGGCCAACTGGTTCAAAACGCCGGCTTACAGATCATAGTGTTTCCACTGTCTCGATGACCAAGTGGTTCAAAACGCAGGCTTCCAGATCATAGTGTCTCCACTGTCTCGATGACCAAGTTGTTTCAAAACGCCGGCTTACAGATCATAGTGTCTCCACTGTCTCGATGGCCAAGAGGTTCAAAACGCCGGCTTACAGATCATAGTGTCTCCCACTGTCTCGATAGCCAAGTGATTAAAAACGCCGGCTTACAGATCATAGTGTCTTCACTGTATCGATAGCCAAGTTGTTCAAAGGGCCGGCTTACATATCATAGTGTCTGCCACTGTCTCGATGACCAAGTGTTTCAAAAGGCCGGCCTACAGATCATAGTGTCTCCCACTGTCTCGATGGCCAAGTGGTTCAAAACGCCGGCTTACAGATCATAATGTCTGCCACTGTCTCGATGGCCAAGTGGTTCAAAACGCCGACTTACAGATCATAGTGTCTCCAACTGTCTCGATGGCCAAGTGGATCAAAAGGCCGGCTTACAGATCATAGCGTCTCCACTGTCTCGATGGCCAAGTGGTTCAAAACGCCGGCTTACAGATCATATTGTCTCCCACTATCTCGATGGCGAAGTGGTTCAAAACGCCGGCTTACAGATCATAGTGTCTCCCACTGTCTCGATGACCAAGTGGTTCAAAACGCCGACTTACAGATGATAGTGTCTGCCACTGTCTCGATCGCTATGTGATTCAAAACGCCGACTTACAGATCATATTGTCTCCCACTGTCTCGTTTGCCAAGTGGTTCAAAACGCCTGCTTACAGATCATAGTTTCTTCACTGTCTCGATGGCCAAGTGGTTCAAAACGCCGACTTACAGATTACAGTGTCTCCCACTTTCTCGATTTCCAAGTGGTTCAAAACGCCAACTTACAGATTATAGTGTCTCCCACTGTCTCGATGGCCATGTGATTCAAAACGCTGGCTTTTAGATCAAAGTGTCTCGACTGTCTAGATGGCCAAGTGGTTCAAAACGCCGACTCACATATTAAAGTGTCTCCCACTGGGTCGATGGCCAAGTGCTTCAAAACACCGACTTACAGATCATAGTGTCTCCCACTGTCTCGGCGGATGTGATCTGAAAAGCAGTTTTTTAACGGATCACAGTGCCTCTCATCATTTTATGCAATATTATTGTCTCTGGGATCATATGTATATTTTTATTTGATCACATCTAGTTTGACTGGTCATTGTCTGTTCTATGTTTACATTGGCCAATAATATTACGGATTTTAGGTTGTCTTTTCTAGGGGATACTGAGACTTGTTATTCGGTCCTATACTGTAATATTAATATGACAGACTTGTAGAATTTGTAGAATTTGTATTTACTAGTAATCATATTAAGGTGTTATTGGTTGAATTAGAAATTATTATGAAATAATTTGTAAGACAACAGTTATGACTTCAAATTTTCAATTGTCAACTTTTCTATCAAGCAATATACATGCAGCTTGTCATGCTTATGGTGTATTTGTTTCAAAATTAAAACGCTATGGTAGAGACTCTTCCCAGATCCCACTACGGGGACTTTTTTCAACGAAACAAGCTGCTTACAAACTCTTGACACAAGCCTAGGCTAAACAAGGTCTTTAAAAACGTTTCACATTTGCCGCAATCACAATATCATTGATAAGTATGATGTCTCTGTGCCCAAAATTCGACGTCCCATACTTCCACGTTCCTTTCATTCCTGATTGCGAATGTGTAGCTAGCTTAACGGGATTTGCTTACCCTTCCGGAGCACCCGGTCTCACTTTCCTGCTAAAAGTTTACTAGCCTGTTTAAAAATTTGTACTCTGGGATTGTACTTTGGACATGGGTTGGTCTGTTTGGTTTATTTTTCTATAATATAAACACCATTGTTTTTAAATTGAAACAGAAGAAATTTATCCCTGAAAACTTGCAAGCAAGAACATGGTAAGATAATAATAGAAACACTTATAGAGACCACTGATTATAAAAAATTAGTTTTTTTTATATAATAAATTTTACTCAAAACGTTAAACATTCTGGATCAACTAATAATATAACAACCAATATATTTGATAGCATTATGTAATATAAGCCGTTACTGGTAGAAAGTCGAGTTTTATGATCAGTGGACTCGGTATTTCTTATAAGGTATTTTCGTTTTAGCTTGATCATTGACGTTTGTATAATTTCTTTAAAGATTACGCTTTTGACAAGTTATTTTTCAGCTACAAATTCTTCGTTGGTTTCGGCAATCAAAGGTTTAATGTCTTCTTGACTGTTTTGTCTATTTTAAAGTATATAGTTTCATTTTCGAGTATCTTAGCCTTACAATTCTACTGCTATCCTGGCTACTGTGTTACACTATATTCACATATTGAATATCTAATATCTATTATATCTTTTGCTGATGGATTCCTACTTAACAAAATGATGTTGTGCAGAAAGTTTTATAAGCAATAGTCACAATACGTATTTAATGTATATATGTATATATCTGTTGTTTTGGTGTTTTTCGTGTTTGTGGTTGCAATGTGCATTAAAAAATTTATTTCAGACATAAATTGCTTTTTTTATCTGGGTACGATATATTGTAACAATATGTAAAGTACATGATTCAATAATTTATACTAGAGTTGTATGTAAACGAGTTTAAAGTTCATTTAAAAAATGGCATTGTTTTGGGTCACTTCATGCTAGTATGATAATGGGTGTTCCGGGTACAAATTGCATGAAGAGCGAAACACCCGGTATCATACTAGCATGAAGTGACCCCAAAACAATGTCATTTCTTATATTAACAATTTATTTTTTATATCTAATCTGCTATATGGACTTAAAACTATCACCGCATTTCATTTTTGTTAAGTTACTTCTTCCGTTGATTTTAGTGCATCGTGGAACCCGTCTACTGCATCTCAACGAAGGATGACGTCATCGATGAGTGCGGTGACAGGTGACCCCACCTACTTCCATTGATACTACTGCATCGCAAAGAAGGATGACGTCATCGATGACTTGGATGACAGGTGACCCCGCCTACTTCCATTGATTAAAAAAACATTAGTTCAAAAAGGTCAAACATACGTTTTCATAGAGGAATGAAGCAAATTTACGATAATGTTGAGAAATAGCTTTCATAGACGGAAATTTGTTATTGTAAATATAGTGCTATAGAATTAACACTGATATACTATGTAAATATAATTAGACCCATACAATTTGACAGTACTATAAAATTTCTTTAAACCCCTTGTTTGGAGTTGTATCAATATGTTTTTAGGTAATATTTCTTATTTTTTGGGGTAATTTTGATGTGACTGTATATTTCAAAGTACATGCTATTCATATCACCTTTAGCTTACATTGTGAAAGTTTGACTTGTACATAGCAATATCACAATCATCTAATTAATTTGACAACGCAAAACAGATGCTTTAATTCATTTAATAATAATTAGTGTTTTGAAATATCAGTCTAAAAGTTCAAATAATTACAAAATTAAATTATGATCCATTGTAAAGAGTTTGTAAGTCCGTTAACAGTTTATCTGCAGTTACTATCGACTTCCCAGCTTTCTACTAAAGCGTTCACATCCGTTGTTGTTCTCTTGTTGGACATCATCATATCATCGTGGCGTTCGTTATTTAGGGTTCCGAGTAGACCTCCGGTCTTTCCGAAGTAAAATCCACTAACACTGATATCATAGGTGTCTCTTGGAATGTCGCTTACAACGCTAAATCCACGACCATTGATTTTAATGATGTCGCCTTCTTGTTTGATTTCAACCTCGCTGGATTTGTATGGAAGGTTGGTAAGAAGAACCGTCAACTTTGACCTGAAATAACAATGATATATTAACTTCAGTGGTATATGTCGTTATTCGAATATAAATAGATAAATAAAGAACAGAATGTGGTCTAAGGTACACCTAAATTTATTTTTAGCATATGGGTTGTAAAAGTGTTGAATTATAAGAAATGTGTTAATTACACAAGTTATGCAATTATGTGTTTGATTAAAATAAAAACCTTGGTGTCAAAGGTGATTTGTCTTATAATAAGTTTAATAGCTCGGTAATGAATGTTTATCTGAACAACAGTCCCAGTTAAACATTTAAATACTCCTGAAGACTACTTTCAGTCATTTACCTTTTTTTACATTATAGTTCACGTGTTAATTTGTCAGTTTCAATGTTTTTATTTGAGACAAACAATAAAACAAAGCAGCATAACACAACAAAGGGTAATTACATAAAGAACATTATAATGCTACATGTTCCTTTCAATGTTTATTACACACATAGTGATGTATCAGGCTGTGCTTGCTTTACGGTGCACCCGGTCTCACTTTCCTAGTGGAAGTTCACGTTTTTAGCTTGACTTTCCATTTTCCTTTTTATTTTACCTAGTGATTGATTGTGATTTGTAATTGAATTATTATGCTAATTTTTATATGAAATAATTTTGGTTCAACTTGTAACCTTTTGTCTAACCTTGCTTGTTGGTGAAACAACCAACTTGTAAGCTTGTTGGTGAGACCTGAATAGATTGTGTAGCTGTGTAAACAACCAACTTGTAACTTTTTATCTAACCTTGCTTGTTGGTGAGACCTGCATAGATTGTGTAGCTGTGTAAACAACCAACTTGTAACTTTTTGTCTTACCTTGCTTGTTGGTGAGACCTGAATAGATTGTGTAGCTGTATAAACAACCAACTTTCTCTTTTGTCTTCCCAAATAATCCATCATAATGGTAAAGTTTCCATCAGTGTAATCACGTGCCAGTATATAACTACAGCGACCAGACATATCATATTCTTCTCCATCAAATGTTGTTATATGGTCACCACTAACACGTGCTATTCCTGTAATACATCAAAGTAAAACCACGTCACTATAAATTAATAGAAGTAAATCTACCAAATCTTCAACAACAGGTTCGACACAATTCGACTTCACAACCAAATTTTCTACAACAGGTTGGACACAAGTCGATTTAACTGTCAAAATGTAAGTGCTCTTCTAAAGCAAAACTTCTAAATTCACAATCTATGGTTCTAACATAAATACATTGTATACTTGTAACGGAAATAAATCAGCTGACAACATGTAATTGTCGATGACTGCATGAAATAGTAAAACGGCGCATGAGTGACAGAGCAAGTGAATAGCCTGATAAACGTAGTCTTGCAAGTTAAGTAAATATATACCAAAATACCCAAAAGCTACCTACAAGTAGTATATCTAAATGAGTCAGGTATACATTACTTTATTCGAGTATGAAATAAATGCAATAACAAATGTTATGAAGAACAATTATAAATCATGTACAATACAGCATTGAATGTTTACAGAACTGTAATCATACGATAAGGACCATTATCAGTCAAACATGATACCTTTGTAGACATTGATAAATAAAATACACATATAACTTAATAATCAAAATACCTTTAAATGGCGGCAACATGTAACTGTCAGAGTCTGGAATATATTGGATGCTGACCATCTGCTTGAATCTGGAATGTAGGACTTTACTCTCTTCACATATTTGACAACGTTTACACTAGGGACAGTGTAAAGAGATGTCACAGAAATTGGCAAGTATGTATCGGTTTGAATTTCACCATTTTCAAGATCATACACTGTTACAGTTGATTTTTGTAGATTTAGTAAAGTGTCTGTAATGCTTGTGAGTTCCTCCTCAATATCTTCACGGATATATTCTACGATTGCATTGAAAATTGATTTAACATTTTCCTCAACTTCCCAGTATTTGTATGCTGCAGCTCCCTGAAAAATTAACATATACATATTTTACCCAAATGACTACATGCTTGCGACTGGTAACGATATCAACTTGCGACTGGTAACGATATCAACTTGCGACTGGTAACGATATCAACTTAGCCGTGCTACTGTTAACGATTAGCATGAGACTGATTACGATGCCACTTTAATAATGCAACTGGTAACCATGGTAATATATCCGTGTAACTGGTAACTATTGGCTTGTTACTGGTAATCATATACTATATAGGCATATGACTGGTAGGCGTGCAGTTTTTAATGATTCCCATCTTACGTAGGTTTATTTTAAAAGTAAATGTAATACATACTAAAATACACATAAAATAATTGTAAACTTTCCACAATGCAAATGAAATATTGGGGTACATAACACGCAGAAGTAATAGGAATACATGACGCGATAAACGCATTCTTAGACATGTATCTTAACCATACTTTATGACTTGGATTAAATATAAAATAATATTGTTCTCTTTCTGGATCACTCACCTGATAATAGGCCTCGTTGGCAATTGACTGTAAATGTTTTATGTCTTTCCTATTCATTATTGAATTCAATCCAGCACTTATTTGTTCTCTAGCGTTGTATATAGCACTGGAATATTTCTGTGCCATAGATTTAGCTTGTTGTGGAATTTGGAATTTTTGTATTTTGTTCAAATACTGTGTATATTTATCTTGAACTAACTGTACATGTGGATGGCTTGATACTGATACAACGGTTTCTGTAAATAAAACATCACAGTGAATTAGAAATAAATATGTTAAACCACATCTGGATAAGTAATATAAACTGTTAAAACTATTGTTACAATAGATGGTGTACATAACACAGGGCCAAGTATAATGTTGAATTGTCTATATAGTCGTCGCTGGTATATCTATCCACACAAAAATCTACTTGTTAACCAAAACAATGCCACAGTGCATGTACACGAATCAAAAGAACTTAAATGCACAACTTTAAATGTAGAATAATTTGTAGTAATAATGAAACATGAAAAACAAGAAACAATAGCTACATATTGGGATCACTAGTTATAAAACTCCGGACTTGTTATGGCACTAGTCATTACTAATTACACAAGTTAAATTAAGGAGGTTCTTAACCATTACATTTTCGTTAAATCAGTGGTACTGAAAAAGGGTTAAGTTTGGTCTCAATAAAAACAATAAATAATTTTGTCGGGTGTAAATGCTGCTTTTTACCAAGTACAACAAGTACAAGTTACGTCTATTTACCATTTATTTGTTGTTGATAATAGTTGTATTTTTCTTCTAGAGATCTAGACATCATGATAAGTTTATCTTCAATAGTTTCCAACAGTTGTCTGTAAAGCAGGCTGCTTGTTTGTTCACCTTCCTGAATGATTTAACAAAATTATATTAATGACTTTATATGAAATTATGTATGGTTTACAGTTGTCATTATTCGTAGTTTTTATTGATGAATTATAAACTGTATGAGCCTATAGGTTTTACTTAGTATTAAAGTATTTATTATCTATTTAACACTTTGACTCATACGACAATGTATACCAATACATATGAATGTATTTTATGATTAACTCAAAAAATGGTTTATGACAACTCCACAATGACAGACAACATGGAGCGAAAAAATGGTTTATGACAACTCCACAATAACGGACAACATGAAGCGAGCGAAGCCAAAAATGGTTTATGACAACTCCACAATGACGGACAATATGGAGCGAACGAAGCCAAACTTTATACGCTTTAAGAAGTCAATTTTGGTTTTTATGATTGTTCATTATCAGTCTCAGAATATCTTTGTTTATCCAAGTTATACACAATATAAATACCTGTAAGATTTCTCTCAGAGTTAAAAGATATCTATCATAAGTTCCTTTAAGTGGAAAGTATGTCCAACTTGATGCGGCTGATTTCAAACCTTCAGACCATTCTCGAACTTGTTGCATTTTGGTATTGTATTTTGTCCTAGAAAGAAAATTGAAACCCCCTTGTATATAACAATAGAAAATCATTTTGTTATATTTAATTAAACTACCAGTATATATTGTATGTTTTATGAAAAAATGAATTTCTTTGCATTTGATAATAGAAAATCGTCATTTATTAGTGATTGATTTTACTACAACTTACATAGTTAATAGTTTTGAGAAAAGTTTCATATCGACATAGTTTAAAATCTTGTGTAGTAAAATATACACTAAAGATAATATTGCATGATCATTATGTAAATAAAAATCATTTATGTATGCAATTAAAACAAATATACCTACATAGTAAAAGATAGATATCAAGTCATTTATGGAAATAGTATTTATAGAAGAATATTTATAATTAGTTCTTACTGAATATCTTGGAGCATTCTGTCATAGTACACGTAGATATCCTGAGTATAATATTCATTTGTTTGGTACATTCTGTTGAGTTCACGCCTGGCAGCTTGAATATTGCCACCAAATTCAGCCATAGTTTCAGTTATAAAATCAGCGAAAGGTTGGAAATCTTCACTACCGGCTTGTTTGATTATGTTGTACTTGTAATTTAACTCTTCACTTATGGACTCTCCAACTTCAGAAAGAGTAGCATCCATCTTGGTTCCATAGCGATGAATTCTGTTAAGTCCATATTCCTTTTTGAGATACAAATAAACAAATTAATTTAAATTAAGCACTGAACTGTATTTATTTTAGTATTGTAGAAATTATTAACCAATTTCGTATCCCAATTCATTGTCACTCACAATAAAAACGCGCATTTATCGGCAATCGATTGAAATAAAATCGACCATGTCAAAGTTTTTTATTGATTATCATTTAAACATAGAAGAATGGTATTTTTCATTTAATGTCAAGTCTAATTCATTAAATCTAGCTTATATAGAGATAATTTACCTTCAAATCTTGTAGCATTGTTGGTCTCCAATGGAGTCTTGTATGCATAATTCTGGTTGTGTTTAGTCTTACTGCAAACAGACTGTCAGTTACCCTTTGACCATTTTCTTCTCTGAACATCTCAGCAAGTATTGCAGTGCTGTTTACATATTTGGCACTAACATGGAACATTTTACGAGGATTGTCTGTAACACAATCATTTAAAAAATAACGTATGTTTTCCGTATGTTTTATTTATATTTATAGGTATTTCTAATAGCAGAGAGAGAGAGATTATTACACAAACAATTGTTTAATTAAAAAGCAAAGAATGGAATGAAATAAGAATAAAGTATAAAATTATACAAAATTAATATATTTTTAGAAATAAACATACACATAATAAAAAACAAACATACTAATCCATGCCCGAATCTCAATTTAGAAGCAAAGTAAAAACTTTGAAACTGACAAGTTAGTTAGACACGTGAACTTCCACCAGGGAAGTGAGACCGGATGCTCCGGAAGGGTAAGCACCTCCTGTTTAGCTAGCTACACCCGCCACGTGTGAGACACGTGAACTTCCACCAGGGAATTATACATTTGGTCAATTGAAAAATGTTCGATTATTAATATAAAATATTATATAACACATTTTCTTAAAACAATCTCTAAGTTTAGTCCACAAAATGATTATCACTAATCGTCACCAGACATATATGTAAATTAACTAAATCATAGAGATAAAAGTCATAAACTAACCTAAATCATAATTCATACTGAAGTCCATACTTCTTCTCTCTGGGTTAAATGTAGCCTGTGCATTCATTGGGACTTCCCCATATACATTCTGAACAGATACTTTGTAGGGAGCCTGTGTTTTTACGGTGCCTTGTAGTCTGATTGATTTAACAGGAGAAATGACCTAAAATGATAAAATGTATGGTTACTAACCAAGTTTTATTTTGAATAATGTGGAATATATTTCCACATATTAATTCACAAAATACCAGTAAGCGTTAAATACTGATGACTAAAATGGTGGCCTTTAAAATAGTTACATTCATTACATGTAGTCACAAGTAAAAGTACGAGTGCATTAGAACTATTTCAAACGTCTATTGGTTTGTAATTCTGCATTTATCATTAACAAACTATAAATTTCTGTATTTGCTAAATATTAAACCAGCGTTATTGTGAAAACGGATAAACTGATGCATTTAGATGTTATTTAATGAGGTATATCATTAGGCAATAATTTGTGAACGGTATGTTATCGAAATTATTAAAATACTTTTAAAGAATCCATTTATATTTTCATATGTTACCTGGACATTAATTTCATTCCTATAGCTGTCGATTTCTCCCATGAGAGCAAAATTTTTCCTCTGTCTTTGAGCTGTAAGATACAAGACGTCCATCCCAGCAGTGTATTTTTCATCTGATTTTCCGATATGTGATTCCATTTGAATGTCAACGTTGGTATATGGGTGACTGACACCAAAACTCAGACTGTAATTTTTGCTGTATCCAGATGAAATATCTTCCAACTTGGAATGAATGACAAGTTTCTTTCTGGAATCATCGGAGTATCTGAACTCGGTCTTACCATCAAAAATTACACGGCCATCATTCAGGGTCATTTCAGAATCCAAATGTACATCCTTAAACAAGACAATAAATAACAGTTTAAGTTATTTCAAATTATCGCAGTATTTTAATTATAGATATGTAAACGTGTGTAGATATAGACCATTAAACGGTGTTTTATGTCACAAAACTATTCAAATATGCAACAGCTACAAGTTGAAATTGGTAAGCAACTGAGTTGTCAAACATATTGATTTAAACAAAGAAATAAACTTACAAACAACGAAAGCAATTCATGATAATTTGAAACCAGTATAAATATAATTTACTAATTGAATTAAATCCAATAATGTACATTATATCTATCATTTCAAGAAATCTTATACTGCAATAATTTTGATTTCTAAAACTCACCTTTCCAATGCTTGGCATACTGAAGGAGATGTCAACTTTTTTACCATCTTGTTTTGGCACAAGTCTTCCTGTGATTGTTATTTTCTTTGTTTCATCACGGTCAGCGTCCCACAGAAAAGCCCCATTAGCAGAATTTGGTTCGTAGGAATTAGTGAATGCCAGTGTTCTTGTTGGTAAACGCAACTTCAAGGAACAACTTTTCTGGTCATCTCTGTTTGATGTTGATTCCATTTCATAACCAACTTTTCTTTCTGCATCAACAAAGAGATCAGCAGACGACATTGTACGATAGTTTGATTTCTCATAGACGCCATTAAGACCCACTGATCTGTCAGATGTTGAAGCTTTTAGACTTATATCCTTCTTGCTGGTGTAGTAATCATTTTTATCATTCATCCTTCAATTCTAACATTACTGTCAGATGTTTTAGTGTCCCAGTTGAACGTGATATCACCTCCTTTCTGAGAGTCAGTGTAGATGCCATTTGTGCTGAGTATCATAGCTCTTGGCTCTCTCATTGTAACAATTGCACTGTGCTTATTTTCCTTTGTGTATTCCATGTCGATATCCAAAATGGTTTCACCATTATGCTCAATATACATATGATCGGCGTATTTATCAGTTAATTCTATGTTTCCTTTAACGATGACTGTGTTCATAGAATCAAATGGAGTTGACATAGTAAATCCATAGACAACAGATTTTCCATTCCATTTCTCGGTTACCCCAAAGACTGTATCAGTTACAATTGCGTTTGTTGCTGTCCATGAACATTCCATATGGGAATGACATTCATCTCCAGTTTTGCTGTTGCGTAGATTAAACCTGAGGTTTTCAAAGTTATCAAATTGACTTGTAAAGGTGACCAACCCTTCCATTTCGGACAAATTGTCATATCTTAGCGTTACTTCACCCCTAAATGGTGATACATATGATGCTTGGAATTCTCCTGTTGTTCTGAAATTTCTCAATGTGCCCGACTTCGTTAATGTAAGCTCAGAGGACTCAAATCCGGCGAAAGGTGTAGTTACTTTGGCGTTAACTGTTATTGGATTTGTCTGCATATCAACGACAGATTTGATTTCTATCTTTTTACCAGTGTTATATACAACATTGGCTTCGGAAACGTATCTCTCTCCTTGTTCTTCATATTTTGCACCGGCTGAGATGTCTTCAAAACCTTTAAATGGTGTTCTAGCAGCAACTGCAAATTCAAGAGGTGATAATGATGACTTGAGAGATCCGATTAGTTGCTTACCGGAGCCGTATGTCAAATCCCCATTACACTGAATACTGTCTGAATCACCTCTATGTTTGTATGTTAGTTTGGTAAATCTGTAATCATTGAAAGGAGTTTTAAGTTCCATACTGGTACTAATGCGTCGCCATCCATATTTGAAAAATTCTGCTTTAGCCTCTATCAGTTTTCCAGGTGCATACTGCACATTTCCGGATGAAGAAAATTGGTTGATGCTTCCTGAATGTTGAAAACTTGCACCAACGTTACTTAGCGATGAAATTGGTGTTTTTAATGTAAAGGATCCTTCGACAGTTCCTGCATTTTTGAACTGAGTCTTCAAATCTACCTTTTGTCCTTGATAAGTTGCCACAGCTGATGATTTGAAATTGTTTATATCGCCATCATGTTTCATATCGAATCCAGTGGTGTACTGTGAATCATCAAAACTGATTTCAAGTGACGATCCAATGTTTACAAAATTACTTCTACTTCTGAGTACTAACTCGCCATGTAATCGTTTTTGATTTCCCATCGAAGCTTCAACAGTTGATCTAAACCTTCTCCATCCGCCATTATGATCAAACCGAGCTGCAATTTCCTCTGTGTAAGGATTTTGGAATGTTAAACTGCTTTCAATTTTGCTTCCAATTTTAACATTTTTAACCATTAGCATTACTGGTT
Organism: Anadara kagoshimensis; assembly: GCA_021292105.1. Lineage (NCBI taxonomy): Eukaryota > Metazoa > Mollusca > Bivalvia > Arcoida > Arcidae > Anadara > Anadara kagoshimensis. The sequence goes on along the minus strand of CM037875.1, from coordinate 16,154,424 downwards.
TTCTATTAGCCATTGTTGTTTCTCCCTTCAAAACCATGTTGTCAAGTGGTCCATTCTTTGAAAAGTGAAGCCCCATAGTGTCATACAATGGCGATTGCACCGAAGTTGTAATTCCTAAAGTATCAAGTCTGTTTTCAATTTCGAGATCAGCCTCGGATTTTTGTCCTTCAAGTGATATTTCAGCATGACTTTGAATATTTCCAGACGTTGGATTATGCCTAAATAATGCGACTGTTTCCCTATATCCTGCAAATGGTGTTTTCACAGCAAATTTCCCTTCTATCTGATCCTGGTTATTAAATAAGATATCAACTTCAACTTTTTCTCCGTTTCCATAATTTACTTCTGCACTACTCTTAAGGTTTGTAGCAATATAAAAATGTTGGAAAGAGGCAGATGTTTCTTCGAATCCCGAAAATGGTGTTTTTATGGTGATGCGTCCTTCCTGTTGTCTACCATTATCTAACGATATATCGGCTTCTAGCTTTTGCTGCTGTCCGTATACTAACTCAGCGTGGCTTTTGAAACTGCTTCGTTTCTGGTCATGGCTGATCAACAATACGGTTTCTGTCATTCCGGGGAAAGGTGTTTTCAATGTTAAGGTTCCAGAGAGAGGAGATTTTGTCAATTCCAATTCACCTTCTATTTTGTCTTGCCCATATATTAGCTCTGAATGCAATTTAAACATGTCCGATGTCTTTTCTTGTTGCAGTAAGTATGTTACATCTTCAAAACCACTAAATGGAGTTTTCAAAACCAAGCTTCCTCTAAGTGGATTTTTGGAAACAGTTATTTCACTTTCAACTTTTGCTCCTTGTCCATAAACAAATTCAAGGTGGTTTCTTAAACTGTCATCAGACATTTCATTTTGCACGGCGAAACTTGTTTCGCGGAAGTCGGCATATGGGGTTTTTACAGTCATGCGTCCTTGGAGTGGATATTTAGATGCATTGATGTCCGCTTCAAATTTTTTTGTTGCAAAAATTATTTCAGCGTGGCTTTCCATGTTATCATTTGTCATATGGTGTCTTGCAGATGCAGATGTTTGTTCCATTCCTCTAAATGGAGTTTTAATCATTATAGATCCCTCCAGCTGTGGTTCTGCTGTGTATGACAAATCAGCTTCAATTTTCTTCTGAGGACCATAGGAAACTTCTCCATGTGACTGTGTATCGGAATGACGGAATGAGGCTGACAATTCTTCTAAGTTTCTGAAAGGTGTTTTAAGAGAAACGGAACTTCCATGCGATCATTTGAGCCAAAGCTGATGTCAGTTTCAATCTTCTTTTGTGGTGCATAATTCACTTCTGCGTGTGTTTGAAGACTAGACTCCGAGAATTGGTGTGTAAATGACGATGTTATTTCTTCGAAACCCAAAAATGGCGTTCTTAAGGTAAAACTTCCTTCAAATGGAGATTCCACTCTAAGGACGATGTCAGATTCAATTCTTTGTTGATTCCCGTATACAAATTCACCATGAGTTTGCATTCTACTGTTCACAAATTCATAATTAAATGCCGCTTTAGTACTCTCGATGCCGGCAAATGGAGTTTTTAGAATGAAAGTTCCTTCAAATGGTGATTCTAAACGAAGGATTAAGTCAGATTCAATTTCTGTCCATTGCCATATACAAGTTCAGCATGTGTTTGGATTCTGTTTTCTCCAAAATTGTGATTAAGTAAAACTTTGGTACTTTCATATCCTCTGATTGGTGTTTGTACAGTTAAGCTTGATTCATCGGTATTGAGTATGACATCGCTTTGGTATAACTGACCGAGGGCGAAAAGTTCAGCATGTGCAGTTCTGCCTTGGCTCGATGGTGTGTAAATTATCGCTACCCTGTTATTTTCAAATTTACTAAATGGTGTCTGGATAGATACCTCCGCCTTTCTTCCAGCTTTGAATGAGACGTCTCCAACAATATTCTGATCTTTATATCCTAGCTCGACATGGCTTACTGTATTGCTTTTGTTGATTTGTGGTTGAATGAAGCTCTGACATCTTCAATATGACGTATTGGAGATTTGATAGAAAGGATCCAATTGTTTTATCAGTACTACTGAAGAGAATATCCGATTCCATTTTCTGCCCATTCACTGTAATCTCTACATGATTGTTTAGATTTTGTAGATCGCCTCTATGATTGAACATGGCGTTAACTGTATTGCCGGCAACTCTCATTAACAAAGAACCAGTGGTCCTTGCACCCTTGTCAAGATCTGCCTCAACATGTAATTTTTCTTGTGAGTCATAGAATGCATCAGCAGATAGGCGACTGTTTGGGAATCTTCCTTCATGAGACAAAACTAAACGAATATCTCTGGAGAAAGGAGACGATAATGTAAATGTCAAATCTTTCCTTTGTCCTTTTTCCAAGTTCATTGCGATTTCAATCTTTTTACTGGCTATCCCTTCCACGGAACCGGTAGTTGAGAGACTTTCGGCATTATTCCTGTGATGTAAAGTAATAAGTACATTGTCAAATTTATCCAATGGTGTCTTTACATTAACACTACCGTCAATCAAACGTAAATCTGCCGTGTTCAATGATGCATCCATTTCATACTGTTTAGAACCACCGAAGATAATCTCTGCATGTGAATGGAAGTTCCTTGGAACACCAGAATGAGAACCACTGATTGCGATCTCATTAAGTTCTGGTAATCTTAATGAAGCTTTGGCAACAATATCAGCAGTTGAATCAAAACTGGCTACAAACGATGCCTTTTCTGAGTTGCGAGTAATTTCTGCTTCACTTCTGAAATTGGCTAAAGAACCCGTGTTTTGCTGTAACTTGTACAAATCTAATCATATCAACTGGTGTTTTTATCGTTGTTGCAAATTCTATTGATGGTTGACTTTGCATTGAGATATCACCAGTAATTTGCCTTTCACCTGCATAAGTGATTTCACCATGGGTAGTAAATTGATGTAAAGGTCCTTCATGGTTGAACTGGACGGCAATGTCATTGTAAACTGGAGTTTTCAAAACGGCTCCACCAGATATTCTTCCATTTGAATTGAAGAAGGCATTAACTTCTGATTTTCTGCCATTGTGGATATATTCAGCATGAGATTTGAAATTGTTGATTTTTCCGGAATGGGAAAGTGATACTTCCATTTCATTATATTTGTGGAATGGGGTTTTCAAGTTTGCTGTTATGGAAATTCCAGACTTTGAAGAAAATGTAACATCACTTTCAACTTTTTGTACTCCAATTGCTCCCTCAATATGACTTCGGAATCCAGATCGCCTAGCTGTGTGTGAAATAGCGGCTTGGATATCTTCAATGTAAGGAACCTTAAGAACAATGTTACCAGATAAGTCATCAACAATGTTTACTGCTGTGTCCAACTCGATTCTTTGTCTTCCAAATGACATTTCAGCCTGCGTATGGAAATTGGATCTCTGGCCTTCGTGGGTAAATGTACCTTGAATTCTTGGTTTTTGTAGTGCTTGTAAAGTAAATGATCCCCTGGTTGTTGGAGCTGTTGCAAATGTCAGCATCCCGTCAACAATATTCGTTTTACCATACATGATATTGGCTTGACTTCTAAGGTTTGATATTTTACCCTGTACCGAAAATGAGCCCTTAATATGTTCGAAGTATGGACTCTTTATGACGAGATTTCCTTCAGTGTTGTCCATGGAACTAAATGTAACGTCACTTTCCGACTTTTTGTTGTTAAATAGTATTTCTCCGTGAGATATGAAGTTATGTCTTGTTCCGTCATGTGAAAATGCAACTCTGTTTACTTTAAGTCCTCTAAATGGTGTTGTTACTGTAATTTCTCCGGTTATTGGACCGAGTTTGCTGAATCTAGCATCACCACTTATTTTGTTTTCTCCATTAGCAATCTCTGCACTGGAAGCAAAATTGTCTATGGAACCGGAATAGTTAATTGTGCCGCTCATTTGTTCATATCCTGTAAATGGAGTCTGTATGCTAACTTCTGCAGACATCTGCGAAGACGTGTCCAATTTAGCATTAACAACAATTGGGTTGTGGTCAAGGTATGAGATATCAGCGTATGTCTTATACGAATTTGGTGCTGCCTCGTGTGTCATTGTAGTCCGCATGGATTCAAACCCTTTAAATGGAGACATAAGGGATGCAACGAACTTCATCGATGGGTCAACAGCAACTTCGAGGTCACCGATTATTTTGTTACTATTGCCATTTGAGAGTTCTCCGTGGCATTTGAAATTTCTTCTTGACCCTTCATGTGAAAGAGCAGCTCTCAAATTTCTATAACCTCTGTATGGCGTTTCTATGGTAGCCTCGGCAGTTATGGTTGGTTTGAGATTAAATCTTATATTGCCTTCTATGTTACGTTTTCCATTAGCTATATTAGCACGGCAGTTGAAACTCTTCCATGACCCTTTATGGACGAAGGATGCTTTAAGTTTTCTGTAACCATTCACTGGAGTACTGATTGTCAGTTTACTATTGATATTTCGATCGACATTTAAAACCAAATCACCCTCATAAGTTTCTCCCTTTTTATATGTGAATTCGGCATGGCTTTTGAAATTTGATATTCTTCCCCGGTGACTGACCGCCGCCTTGATGTCATCATAGTCAGGTTGTTTAAATGTAATTGATCCTTCCGACTTTTTGCCGTTACGGAATACCACATCAGATTCATATTTTCTTCCTCTTGCAAATTGGAATTCAGCGTGACTTTGGAAGTTGCTTAGATCTCCAGAATGTCTAAATGAGCCAATTATGTTGTCGGCAATTGGTGATTTCAAAATAATGCTTCCTTCGCTTCTTCTTGCATGAACAAATTTGATGTCAGCCTCGTATAATTTGCCAGCTTCATAGCTTAATTCACCATGTGATTGGAAGTTTGAGCGGTCACCAGAGTGACTAAATCTTGCTGAAATATCATCGCTAGATGGTAGTTTGACTATGATAGAGCCTTCCTTGTTGGCTTGGTTATTGAAGTTTATATCCATTTCATATTTTCCGCTTCTTGGACATTCATAATCACAATGTGTCTGGAATCTCTGAAGTCCACCTTGATGTCTGAATGTAGCAGCTGTGTATGGCATTTCACTAAATGGGGTTGTAATCCTGATAACTCCTTCGATGTCATAAGGTTCCAATCTACCGACTGTTTCGATGGATAATGTTTTACTTGGTGAATATTCAATTGAAATCGATGTTTGCCTGTTCTTTCCTTTTAGTTTACTCTCAATATTTCCTTGTGCATATGGAAGCTGTGCGAACGGTGTGTCAATGCGTACATTTCCAGAAACGCCTCTAATGGTGCTCCAATGGGAACTGATTGATACTTTTCGGAGTGATGGCTGTATTTCTAGACTTCCAATAGAGCGGAACGCTTGCATATTACCTGTGAATTCCATTTCAGTTTGCAATTGTCTAAGAGATTGATATGGGGTGTTCAATGTGAAATAGATTTTCTTTGTATTGTCCCATTTGTACCTACTTTCCATTGAAATTGTTCTGTCTGGTTCATATCGGATAGATGCTGTGGAAAGTGTGTCTTCGCCATCCTGGTTCTGATTCAGCGAAAGCATTTTATCATAAGTGAATGGTGATGAAAATTTCAAATGACCGTTAATTAAACTTTGGGCGGTTTTATCTAAGGATCCTACAACTTGAATCTTCTCATTTGGAGACCACTGAAGTGCAACGTCTGTTGTCATCGGGTATGTTCCATACTGAGTTGTTGATTTTAATGACATTTCTTTGTTGTTTGTTTGAGGACATGGCTTGTTTTTGCTACGTTGTTCTCTCTGTTGTAGCTGCTTTCAATACGAGTTAGGACATTTCCATTTTTGTTGACATTAAAAGTAGACGAAATCATTCCTCTCCTGTGTTCATGGTTAAGGTTTAATCCAAAATTTCTTATTGCCTCAAATGGACTACGGATGATCAAAGAAGATGACATTGTACCTCGTGACCAGGTCAAATCTTGTGCTCCATTCAAACCAATTTCTAAAGTGTTTTGTCCCCATTTGATATTCATGTTTGACACAATGTCGGATTCTGTATTTTTGTGTGTCCAAGATGATTCATATTGATTTTCTGGGAGTGTTACAATAAAACGTCCATTGTTATTAAGTCGGAATCCTCTTAGAGCATTCATCATCTCACCTTCATACGAATAAACATCATTGTTGTGTCTCAATTTCAAGTTGTTTTGGAATTTCTTTCCACTAGACTTGTGTCCGAATGACAATGTAACAGCTTTCACGGAATTGATTGTAGATTTGATGGATACTCGTCCTAAAACATCGGTGCCTTTGGGTGAACTTTTGTCGGTTCCTTCCACACTAACTTGCATGAAATTCTTATTCCAGTTTAATTTTGCTTTCGATGCCATTTTTTTACCGACTGCATGGGAGATTTCAAGTGAGGATCTCTGATAACCCTTAAGTGGAGATTTGACTACAATAGACGCATCTAAAGCATCCCAGCTAATTGGTTTTTTCAATGTCACGGTGGCTGATATCTTCTTAATTGGTTTCCAGTTGATGTTCATGCTAGTAGTATATCTCGATGAATCTATCTGCGTTGTTGTGTCAATGGCAATAGATCGGAAACCGCGGAATGGTGACGACATCTTTATTGTTCCTTTGACCTGTTTGGAATTTTTGGCCTCCTTTATTCCGAAGGTGGTGTCTAACACAATTACTTTCGAGGTGTCCCATCTCATATCGACATGCGATGCATATTTCTTTCCACCGACATGTTTTAAGTTTAAGGTCAAAGTATTTGTTGGGTAAGTTAGAGAAACTGATGATTCTATATTATCAATACCCTGGCACATGGCTTTCAAGTTGAGCTGCAAACGTTCCTTTTCATTTCTATCTGCATTCCATTTGATATCAATCCTTCCGGTATAAACTGGATTCTTTTTTCTTCCTTCAATTTCAGCAGTAATTCGACGAGAGGGATATTGCAGATCTCCGTTGAATGTAAGACCTTCATTTTCAGTGTATTGGGTTGCAGATCTAACAGCATAGCGGTCATTTCCCTTTTCCAGCTGAACACGGAAATTCTTAGGATCAATATTAATTTGGCCACCCAAGGAAACTCGGTCCATATCGACGATCTGGATATTGGTTGAAATTTCATATTCAGTTTTAGATGGCCGACGCAGATTTGTTGTCATGGTGGACCTCCTATTTTTGGCAGTTTGGATGGAGATTTCGTTAGTGAAATCATTTTTGTTATTTTCTGTTAAATCATTTGAAATGACTATTTCTTTCCCGGGATAAGCCAGAGACAGGGAACCGGTCATGCTGGTAAGAGCTTTGCTTTTGTTTTTGAGACGCAACGATGTTGATACTGATTTCTTCTTTCCATATTCAAAAATTATGGATGAATCAACTGATTTTCTATCGTGCTTATGTCCAAGTCTTACATGCATATCGATACCCTGTAACATATAAAATTACTAATGATTAGTTACTACTAGCATTTTATCGTTCATATTTACGTTAAAATGAATTCATACATTTCAATTCAATATCAATCTGAATCTAATCAGTTAGTAAAAGGTTTTTCAAGTATAAAAAATTTTGTCCTTAAAGTTAGATCTCGAAACATTATGATAGAATGTTCACTTTTAGTTAGTTAAATCATGCTGTGGTTATTCAATCTTTTAAAATGCAATTATATTCTAGATAAAGTGATGCAAAATATATATAACAATACATTTGTGATATTTTATATAATCTTACGGAAGCTGGATGCTGAATTTGGGTATCAAATTTCAGATTTGATGTTTTCCATGCAAGTTTTGGTGTTAAGGAAGTTGAAACGAATATTCTCTTTGTAGTGTCCTTTTTGTTGGCTCCATAGGTTACTTCCAACATTCCCTCTGAATGTTTTTTGTTGTGGCTCATGCTTCCAGCAACTTGGAAATTATATTCAGAGTTACGTTTGAATCCAACATTTCTAAAAATAAATTGAATTGTGTAATAATATAGGGAAAATAGGGATTGGAAGGTAAGCAATACTTACTTATCAATGTCACAAAGCGTCTGAACTTCAACCAGGTAAGTGAGGCCGGGTGCTCCGGAAAAGTAGCTAGCTATACCAGCCACGTGCAAAAATCAAATGAATCATAAAACATGATAAATCAAATTATTCTACATGAAAGAGTCATTTGTAACTGAAAACAATACCTTGGCAACATGCAACATAATGAACAGCACAACAAAATATCAGTAAATGAAATCAAAAACGCACACACCATTCCCTGTCTAAATCAAAATCCAAAAGCAAAGTTAAAACTTTGAAGTTGGCTATTTAAATTAAGGCTTGCCTGTTAGGGAGAATAAGCAGCTCTAAAGTGGTCGTGTAGCGACATTATCAATTTCCTGGAACTATAAAGATGAATGATTGGAAGAATTCTATCCTTCTGTATATTGATCAAGTGCGATGTAAAACATTTCCTGATTTAATTATTATATAACTTGAACTTACGTATTACTCTTTATTGTTGTGGTTGTCTTTGTTTGGGATCTGATGATTTTTGCAGTCAAGGTTACTTTATCACGAATGACTTTTGGAATAGCATAATCCATCTGTGTTCTTACATTTAATGCTTTTCCACCTCTTATTGCTATGTTTGATTGCATTTTTGTTGTCAGTATTGGTGATCGGATATCAATCTTTCCCTGGACTCGTTGACGTTTAGCGTTTCCTGTCAATCTAACTTTTCCTTTAATAATACAAACCAACAAAACCATTAGCCATACTTCATCTTATTATCATTAACATAGTGACTAATCGATCTGATGTAAATTATAATATTCCGTTTGATGTACAGATGTTTTTCAAAACACGTCAAGCCATTTATAAACACTTCTATTTCCGTTTTTAATTCTGAATAACATTAATATGTAGTTTCTTTATAGAATGTATATATGTGCTGAAAAAGACTTGCTGGATGTATATGTGTCAGGAGAATTCAACTAAATGATTGATAGAAGGAAACATGTGGTAGACTGGTCTGTGGTATTTTAATCTAATTTTATTTTAAGAAAGATGTAAAATTTTAAATTTAAACTTACCAAATATTTTAATAGGTTTGTCAACCACTTTGTCTAAGGTTAAATCTACAGTTGCTGATGATCCAGATCGGTATTCAACAGATCCACCAAATGCTATTAATTCCTTGAGCGGTGTCTTTACAGATAGGAATGGTCTATACTTTATTGCTTTCTTTGTAATGTATGTCTGGAGTCTACTCTCAAAGCTGTAAACTTTTCCCTTTTCTAGACTAACACTGGCTTTCACAGACCTCATTATCTTTTTGTTTAGCATCGTAACTGTGAAAAAAATCGAAATATATCAATAAGCATAATTAATCTGAAAAAAGTGTATAGTAAAGACAAGTTTTAATTGTTCAAAATAGATCAAAAACAAACATACCAATCCATGTTCAAAACACAATCTCAAAGCAAAGTAAATTTTTGAAACTGGCAAATTAATTTTAACACGTGAATATCGAATAGGGAATAGAGGTCGGGTGCTCCGAAATGGTTCTTCCTGTTTAGTTACATCCGCCACGTTTCCATTAACAATTGAGAATGCAATTACATATTACACCAGTTTTAATTTTACAGCACTAGACAAAACATTTCATTTTGATACGGCAAACATATCCAGGGTAATTTTCGATCATATTTATCAATAATATTGTGATGACGGCCTAAAAAACTTTTTGGGGACCTTGATGAGCCTAGATTGCAATATCTCTGCGTCGTCAGTAAATTTGTAAGCAGCGTGCTTCGTTGTTATAGTTCCAGTAGTGTGAAAAAGATCTATCATAGCGTATTATATTTTATTATACCTCATGTAATTTTCAAGTAATTTGATTGGGTAACTAACTGTTTGAAAATAAAATATATCACCCTTAGATTTACTAAGAATAAAGAATGGCGCGCGTGCTTCAGGGTAACATTAGTTGAGGAGTTATGGTAACGGGTAATATTACAAAAATACCACATGCACAAAAGGAATCCTAAATCAACAACCGAACGCATTTCGATCACAAGCAGCTAAACGTTTGATGGATACGATCTTTTATTCATATGCATTTTATTCATATGCAAGCGTTTCCTTGATCAAGACTACCTGTCATCAGACGACAACAATGGCCAGGTTTGCTTCTGTCAACGAGGACAGTTTGAAACGATTGACAGAAGCAAAAGATGCGACAAGGACAAAAAGGGCAGTTAAACGGTCTGTAAAGCTCTTTAGAAAATTTCTCAGCGGTAGTAACACAGAATTTGAAAGCTTTTCAAAATCAGAATGGAACGATAAACTTAGACTTTTTATGCTCATTTTTTTAAGTAACAGAGAATCTGAGTTTAAGAGAATATCTGGAGAAAGACATTTGGCATAATAAAATAAATATTACATTCATAAGAGGGTGATATTGCATATTTTCACCCCGAGGAACCATTGTCAACCGAGGCGAACAAATACACCTTAAGCAGTAGAAGCAGGTACAATACTTAACAAACATACAAAAAAGAAATTAGAAACGCCAAAGAAAGACTGAGACCAAACGATACTGCTGATATTATGCATATTAATGAAATTACATATTAAACCAGTTTTAATTTTACAGCACTAGACGGCCGTTTCGGAATACAATTCCTCATCAGTAGTGCTTGGACAAAATTATGAAACCAAAATTATCTTGAAGATGTTGAAAGCTCCCAAAGGACCAAAATATATTTACCAAATTAAGCTAAGGAAATACTTTGCATGAGGGAGTATACCTTAGGTTTTGAGAAATTTCAAATTTTAACTTCCAGGAAATTTAGACAATTAGAGTATATTTCTGACAATAATACGAAATTATTGCCTACTGAGTTAGTGATATCCTCGGGGCACCAGCCACCAGCAGAGATATCGGCTCAGGGGTTGAAACGTATTAAAATCTGTAACTCACATGATGATTTGATTGGTTGTTTAGTTATTCCAGCCAGTGTTAAGGATGTGTCGAGTAGTTTTCCTGGTTGATACTCAGCAGAACCTACAAGTTTGATGACTTTAGTTCTTGGGACTCTAATTTCAACAACTGGTGTATAGATATATGATGGTCCTTTTCTGCTTCTTTTAATTTCGCTCTTTACGGAGTATAAGGTTTTGCCATCAACATCAATTTTTCCACTCAAATGTTTCACATTTCTGTCATATTGTACTTTTCCTGTAAAGGAATAAAATCAGATTAAGAAATCAATAACCACTTTATAAACATTTATATTACATGTTGTCTATTTAAACAGGTCAAACTCCAGACTGTTCAAGACCTTCAACTGGAAAACTGTTCCTTTTTCGAGTACGGTGACGTAAACGAGGGACTTATAACTCTTGGAACACGACATGGAGTTATACAGACATCAAGATTTATGTACGAGACAAATATATGATAAAAAATAGTAAAACTGAGAAACTGAGTTACTATTTGAATTTTCTGTTTGATGTTACAATTCTAAATTCCAATCTAAGTACGTTGTTATAATTACCTGCGAATGTTGTCTTTTTCCATGGTGAAATCATATTCATTTCTAGTGTCTTGCCCTCCTTTCTAAGAATGAAATCAACAGCCAAAGCTCGGTCTACAGTCGATCCAGGTGTGTTGAAAGCTAGTCTCATGGTAGCCTCTTCTTTTGTCTTTAAAAACAAAAAAACATTGAAAATAATATATAATATTCATTTTGAAATGTCTATATTTCCCGGAATTTGCAGGCGTTAGATTCTTAACGTAAAAGCCGGTAGCATTTACAGTGAATTGTTTTTATTTTTGTCATTAACTGGTTTAGAGTCAGCAATGAGAGTACAGTGAGAAAATGAAGTACAAGTATTAGTAAATTCACAATCGTATTTTCACAACAATTTAAAAAAATACTTTATTTCAAGGAACTCAGTTGAGGTACATTATTTAAATAAATCCCAACGATATACAGAGGTAGGAATCATGCACACCCAACTCCGTAGATCTTTAGGATTTTATGGTGGAGTCGTCATTGATTCGTTTAGTGTAATCAGTGTTCAAGACAAGAGACTATTAAAACATATACACATGACACATTCTGTGAATAGCATCTTAAGACTTACGTTAACAAGTTTAGCTTCCATTTGGTAGCTTGTATGAGAGTCTCTCTTGTACATATCCAAAGTCAAAGACACTGGACCAGTCAATGGAAAATATGGTGCGTCAGCCTTAAGAGAGGCATTTGGAAACTGAACTTCTCCACAAAATTCCAAACCTGTAATTTTGGCCATTTTATCTCCGGTACATACAGTCTTTGTTTGTCTGTTTTCAGTTATCATTTGTTGTTCACGTTCCGTGTCATGATGTACAGTGAAGAAGGACGTTCTATAAATATATACCAAATATAGCATCAACGCGTGATAATGTAATTAATGTATCAATAAAATAACCATGTGTTATATAATTAATACTGAATTTATGTCAACATATATGTTTATTGAAGTTGTTACACAGATAACAGATAATGAATAGGGAGATAGAGAAAATTCAAAAATAGAAGTTTGCAACTGAAATGTGTCTTGGCAGGGACGCTATCAAGAACGCTAGGTAAGTTAATGATAAAATAGTCAAACAAAACAAAATATATAATATTTTTCAAAATTTTAACGATGGCCAATAAACATGTGAAATGAAAACCCAAAATTAAAACATGTAAAATAAACGCTTCGTTAAACTACAAATAGACAAAGAGACAATAAGTCAATAACATTTACAATACGTATTATTGTCATCTGTCAGTAACCCTATTTTGTTCATACTGCGATACATACTTGAAGTTCAAAATTTCCATTTTCTGACGTGGCATGTCTAGCTGAGCATTAAAAACACGTCCATTAACAAGTTCAATATTTCCCTGAAGTGCTGTACTAGAATGGAGGGTAGATACCATTTTCATTCCACTTTTGGTTACAAATGCATCAACACTCATCATACTTGATATCAAGATGGATCCACTGTAAGAAAATATATCGTGTGAATTATTTATACTATTAATTTATGATCAAAACCAAAAATACCAATCCTTGTCCCAATCACAATCCAAAAATCAAAATAAAAACTTTGAAAATCGGCAAATCAAATCCAACACGCGAATTTTAATCTGGAAAATATTGATTTAATAAAAACCATTATACATAAACACTTCGACATGATAAACAGGAATTACTTCGCATATTGTATAACAAAATCTGATAATTAAAACTTTGGTATGTACCTTAAGTTATTTAATGGTCTTAACTTACAAGACTTTGTATACTAGGAGGTATAACTTCATAATAACTTTATAAGCCTATTGAAGCGATTGTTAATCATGGACGTTGTAGTTAAAATACTTGTTGTCATATTCTTTTGGAGATAACACTTCAAAATTAACATTACCTTGGCTGTATAACACCATTGATAGAAACACTACGTGGACTGGTTCCTAACTTTCTAAGGTCCATTCTGCCTGAGGCTTTCAGATCGATTGTAGCTGTTCCATTAACTGTGAGGTTGAGTGGGAATCCACTGCTTGTTGGTATGATCATACTACTATCGAGGAACATGATGTTCTGTGTGAAACTGTAGTCGTGATTCTTGGACAATTTGATCAAAAAGTCTAAGAAATTAAAGTCGTTGCTGTTGAAGAGATCTTTAACTCCATTGAAACTGTTGTAACGCAGTTCATTTCCAAAGACTCTCATGTAAAGGTTACCTCTCATTTCATCCATTGATGATTTAAACTGAAAAAAAAACAAATTATAATGTTGATTACAAAAGTAAAGTAACATGAAAATACAAAAATCATATTAATGTAATATTTTAACATTTAAATCACATCCATAGAATGCTTAACTTCTTTTCTTTTCGCCAGTTGGGAGTAGCAAATCTACTTTAAGAAACACGAGGATTGTACATAATCTGAATACCAATCAGTATATCAATCAAAAACAAACATACTAATCCATTTCTAACTTACTCGTGTGTCAATATTCTTGAATTTCTTGCTGCTGATACCCTTGACGGATTGTTCAGTGGCTTCCTTCACATTATCCTCACTGAAGTAACCATTTGGTCCAAAGTAAGACTCCAGGAAATATTCCAATCCTTCAATTCTTCCACCAATTTCAAACAAGTTGATTGACTGGCCGAAAAGATCAACTGTCAGGTTGGCCATGGCTGATCGTGGAATGAAGGATTTTGATGACCAAATGAGGTTTCCTTCTAGGGAAGCTCCGGTATTCAATTTTTCCAAGAAAAATGATCCCTCGTAGTTTCGTGAAAACTTTCTCTTATCCATATCGAATTCTCTTTGTAATGTCTCATCCTCAAGGATTGCACGGATATTCTGTTTGTGGCGGATTGATGTTTCCATGAGGTTTGTTAGGTGTGTCCAGATAAATGATCCAACTTGATTGGCTTCTTCTGTTTCCAGTGTTTGTTTTACTCTTGACAGGAAGGAAGTGGATGGACACTCCATTAATGCAATATAAGCGCCAATTCTCAATTCAGAATCCTTGGTTTTGTCATTGAATATTGCAAGAATGCTACTTCTCTATAATATAAACAAACACAAACATATTTATCAAGTCTTTCAAATGATGAATTACATAAAATCTGAATCAAGATTTTGAAGTTTCTCATACAATAGGAATTTGACAACTTTTGTAATACTCTTTGTATTGTTATATTGAAGTACTATTGTAAGTTACAAGTCAAAATTGAATTATATCTATCATTATTACTGTTACCTAACGGTAATTACAATACACGTAATCCCCCGGTATAAATAAAATAATATAAATTTATTTGTTACTAACTTGTGACAATTATACATGAGAAAATGTTGTTTAACTTACGTCGGCATCACATGAAAGGCGTCTGAATGCATCAATGGCAGCCAAAACAACTTCTGTTGGGTTTTCATTTCGGCTAAACAACTGTTGATTGTAGATGTTGCACTCTCTGCTTGTCCAGCATTTCGATTGATCGGAGGGCTATGATTATCTGAAATGAATAAAAGTCAATAAATGTATTTAAAATAATCGTCTTTGTATAGAGGATATTATTGTCTTGATTCCGGCTCTCGCGGAAATAAACCATATATTTATTCTAATATTAGTTGAATTACTATTGAAATGCATAGTTCTGGTCCATTTAACATTTTTCAGAGCCCAGCATAGTTCTGGTCCATTTAACATTTTTTAGACCCCAGCATAATTCTGGTCCATTTAACATTTTTCAGAGCCCACAATAGTTTTGGTCCAATTAACATTTTTCAGAGCCCAGCATAGTTCTGGTCCATTTAACATTTTTCAGAGCCCAGCATAGTTCTGGTCCATTTAACATTTTTCAGCGCCCAGCATATTTCTGGTCCATTTAACATTTTTCAGAGCCCAGCATAGTTCTGGTCCATTTAACATTTTTCAGAACCCAACATAGTTCTGGTTCATTTAATATTTTCGGAGCTCAGTGTCATTCGGTATTTGTAATCATGTGATATTCATAACATAGTTATAATATCTAAATACTTTACACATACGGGTAACTGTTTGATTTATATTGTTGTATTTTTGCAACACAATTAATTATTAAAATGAACATTTGTTGAAAATACTTATTTGACCAGAAACGTATAAATTATTAAAAATTCAAAACACTCACAATATCAGTTTGATTGGAGATACTCATCTAATCAGCCACTATAAAGTGTTCAATACACATTGATGTTATAATTGTAAACGGAAAATAAAAAATAGTTATGAATAGACGACTGCAGTCAATTCAAGCATAACGAATACCACTCATTTTATTGTGTTACTTTGTATCAATAGTGTAAATATTTACTAGACGAGAAAATGGTGCGGTGTTCATATCTACCTGTTTCATGTTCGAGTCATCAACATAACAACCATATCCGATTTTACTCTCTAATTCTGAAATTATGCTTCTAACGTCGTTATCGTTGTCACACGGAGCCACTCGGCAATATGAGTGTACTAAGGTACCAACTGATAATATGCCTTTTGCCTGTGATAACAATGGCTGAAACAAACAAATAACAGAATGAAACTGAAACAAATAATACTGGCATTTAACAAATATGTCATCTGACGGTAACAATATCACTCAGTCATCTGACGGTAACAATATCACTCAGTCATCTGACGGTAACAATATCACTCAGTCATATCTGACGGTAACAATATCACTTCTGTCATCTGACGGTAACAATATCACTCAGTCATCTGACGGTAACAATATCACTGTCATCTGACGGTAACAATATCACTGTCATCTGACGGTAACAATATCACTGTCATCTGACGGTAACAATATCACTGTCATCTGACGGACTCACGTCATCTGACGGTAACAATATCACTGTCATCTGACGGTAAAAATATCTCAGTCATCTGACGGTAACAATATCACTGTCATCTGACGGTAACAATATCACTCAGTCATCTGACGGTAAGAATATCACTGTCATCTGACGGTAACAATATCACTGTCATCTGACGGTAACAATATCACTCAGTCATCTGACGGTAACATTATCACTCTGTCATCTGACGGTACCAATATCACTCAGTCATCTGACGGTTAAAATATCACTGCCATGTGACAGTTACATGTAACTATTAAAATAACACCGTCATGTGACGATTACAATATCACTCTGTCCTGTGACTGTTTAAATATCACTGCCATGTGACAGTTACAATATCTCTCTGTCATGTAACTATTAAAATAACACTGTCATGTGACAGTTACAATACCACACTGTCATGTGACTGTTTAAATAACACTGTCATGTGACAGTTACAATACCACACTGTCATGTGACTGTTTAAATAACACTTTGTCATGTGACAGTTACAATACCACACTGTCATGTGACTGTTTAAATAACACTGTCATGTGACAGTTACAATACCACACTGTCATGTAACTGTTTAAATAGCACTGTCATGTGACAGTTACAATACCACACTGTCATGTGACTGTAAATAACACTTTGTCATATGACGTTTTTGTTGCTGTAGCAGCATTAATAGTTATTATGCAGAGCAAACTTTTAAAATTGAACACCTTCCATACGACATAGATTAATTCAAACAATATTAATCTAGATAAATAATAGTATGCCATGGTAAATTTACAGTATGCTAACGGTAAACATTTTATTGTATTATTTTTTTGTTTACACGTGCAGGGTTCGATTGTCACGTGTTCCATTGTATTTTAATTTTACCATTAATGTGTTTGCCGTCAAAAAATCAGTATAACCTCAACTTTGTGAAGTCAATTTATACAATATCCCTTTATATCAACTCACCACAATTTCCTTCAACATGTCCTTTGTTGGGTTTTGAATGAAAGCCAATGATGTCATCCACATATCTGCTTCAATACCGTTAACTTCATTGCTTGTAATAAGCTCAGTTAGCAGGCGCAGAGATGAGCTAGTTCCAACCATTGGGATTGCATCCAAAAAGAATTTTCTACAAATAGAAATAATAAATATATATATATATACCAGTATATAATAGTACAATGGAGAAAACATGATTTTCATAGGTCATTAAGTAGATAAAATGGTCATTATGTTTTGGATTATAATAACGAGCTCTGTGTAGATTCAGAAATTAAGAGTGATTCTAGACACCAAACATCGAACAATGCCATTTTTAACATGGTAAGTCATGCGTGAACTTGAATGTTTATTTTTTGTGATATCAAATTTATGACATAAAACATGTTTATAACCAATATGTTCATAGAGAGTTATCAATACTCTGAAAACAACAAGTGGCTGTATCTGGGAAAGACAGACATGTTTGTAGCAATAGTCAATAGAACACCAGATATCAAAACAAGCGAATAAAAAACATAGACAAGACAATCTAAACACATATAGAGACCAAATACTGTAAAATATACTGATTTCACTTAAAAAGTTTAATGGAAAGACGAGTCATATGATATCAACCCATACACTTATGACAATGACTTACCTCAAACGATTCTGGTTTTCTGGACAAAATGTTGTTGATTTGACAAGTTGGTACACTTCTTTCATTGAAACAGCATCGAGAGATTTCATCAAATAGACTAAATCGGAGAATAATTTTGGTGTGTCTGGACGTATATCAGTGCTAGTGGACTGGCAGATTTCTCTGAGTTTACTTTCAGTGTCTGTCCTGCTACGTTCCATGTTTGCAAAATCATTTGCATGTTCAAACATTAACTTAGCCCGTTGTGAAACCATTGCTGAAATAGAAAGAAGAACGTTGATGTTGAAGAGTAACATACTTGGTAACAGCCAGATACATAAAGAACATATCCTAATAAAAGATAGATAGAAGTAAAATAAGGCACATCTGTAATCACATATAATTATATACTAATGATAAAATTGTAATGTTGAACGTAAATTAGATGTCTTATTTAAGATTTAGTAAAGCAATATACAGCTAAAACATGTGCTTGACAACAGCGAATTATACCAAAAACACAAAACAACAAAGAAATAAAACCAAGATAAATATGTATATTGTTATAAAAGATAAGTTGAATAATTTACAGTAGAGATGCACTACGATATGATTGTATAGGTAAGTCAGTATTTGAATCTTTATAAATTAACCGAGAGTATCCTAGCCGACATTATCAACGACAACAATAAAATGTTTATATTGATGGACTAATTAACTTCTCGTTCTTTTTTCAATATACATTAATTATAAAAATCCCTTACGTGGTGAAGAAACGTCGTTCCTTTCTCTTAAGAACTTAAGGTTCTGTATATTTTTAGTGACAGCACCACTTGATTCTCTAGAAAATGGTCTGAAGACGTGTGATTCTGTACAACTTGCTCCCTGAAGCCGTCCTTCTTTGCTGATGTCCTGTTGGCATTCATGAGTACTTTTAACAATAGGTAAGGACTGGATTTTCTGTAATAACAAAGAGATTATATTTACAGTAATTTGATAAAAAAAATGTTGTTATCAGTGTGACGTTTATGTAACAGTATTATGTATAACGATACGGCTGGAGCAATATCATTCAAAATATATGAATTCATGGCGAAAAGTTAAAAATAACTACTGACATGGATTAAGCTTTTCAATGTGAAATAGATATAAGGACCCGGTAATTCAAAATTGTGTCTACTTAACCAATCCAGGCAGATTTTTTTATTTTAGATAAAGAAATGATATTTAGTAATTACAAGTAGTATTGTTTAACATATACAAAGGTTTTTAAATCATTATCTAATACTGATACAGGTCAGGTTAAACTAACGGAGTTTTTAACAACTAGTTCCTGGTTAAGTGAATGGAACTTTTAACAACTAGTTCCTGGTGAAGTGAATGGAACTTTTAACAAATAGTTCCTGGTGAAGTGAATAGAACTTTTAACAACTAGTTCCTTGTGAAGTGAATGGAACTTTTAACAACTAGTTCCTGGTAAAGTGAATGGAACATTGAACAACTAGTTCCTGGTGAAGTGAATGGAACTTTTAACAACTAGTTCCTGGTGAAATGAATGGGACATTGAACAACTAGTTCCTGGTGAAGTGAATGGAACATTGAACAACTAGTTCCTGGTGAAGTGAATTGAACTTTAAACAACTAGTTCCTGGTGAAGTAAATGGAACATTAAACAACTAGTTCCTGGTGAAGTGAATGGAACTTTTAACAACTACTTCCTGGTGAAGTGAATGGAACTTTTAACAGCTAGTTCCTGGGGAAGTGAATGGAACATTGAACAACTACTTCCTGGTGAAGTGAATGGAACTTTGAACAACTAGTTCCTGGTGAAGTGAATGGAACATTGAACAACTAGTTCCTGGTGAATTGAATGGAACTTTGAACAACTAGTTCCTGGTGAAGTGAATGGAACATTGAACAACTAGTTCCTGGTGAAGTGAATGGAACTTTTAACAACTAGTTCCTGGTGAAGTGAATGGGACATTGAACAACGGTTCGTGGTAAACCTAACGCATAACGGAACTTTGAACAGTCGGGTCCGTATTTAGGTCACGGAACTTTGAACTAACAAATCCTTTATTACTTACAGATGGTACTCTATATGGAGTTCCCTGTATAGCAGTGTTATATCCGTGACGTCCTGTACATCCAAGTAAATTTTTGGTCTTCCTAATAGATCGGGTGTACCAGCCATTTTCTCCAACAGTGTAGTCTGCATCACAACTACCAGTGACGTCATGCTAAAATAGAACAAACGGTCCTATAATATGCTGCGGTTGGAAGACATAACCAAAAGCAGCCAGCGAGCTACTAGACTGTATACGAAGGTTGTAAACCAGAGTCAAGTTCTTCCAGGGACCTATCGAACCCATTTTAACAGCAAGCGAGCTACTAGACCGTATATGAAATTAATGTTTTATTAGATAAAATCATACTGGTAGAGCTACTAGAAGAGTTAATGTTTTATAATATAGATAAAATCATACTGGTAGAGCTACAAGAAGATAATGTTTTATAATATAGATATTAGATCATACTGGTAGAGCTACTAGAAGATACTGTTTTATAATATAGATATTAGATCATACTGGTAGAGCTACTAGAAGATACTGTTTTATAATATAGATATTAGATCATACTGGTAGAGCTATTAGAAGTTAATGTTTTATAATATAGATATTAGATCATACTGGTAGAGCTACTAGAAGATACTGTTTTATAATATAGATATTAGATCATACTGGTAGAGCTACTAGAAGATACTGTTTTATAATATAGATATTAGATCATACTGGTAGAGCTACTAGAAGTTAATGTTTTATTATATAGATATTAGATCATACTGGTAGAGCTACTAGAAGATAATGTTTTATAATATAGATAACATCATACTGGTAGAGCTACTAGAAGTTAATGTTTTATAATATAGATAAAATCATACTGGTAGAGCTACTAGAAGATACTGTTTTATAATACAGATAAAATCATACTGGTAGAGCTACTAGAAGTTAATGTTTTATAATATAGATAAAATCATACTGGTAGAGCTACTAGAAGTTAATGTTTTATAATATAGATATTAGATCATACTGGTAGAGCTACTAGAAGTTAATGTTTTATAATACAGATAAAATCATACTGGTAGAGCTACTAGAAGTTAATGTCTTATAATATAGATATTAGATCAATTGGTAGAGCTACTAGAAGTTAATGTTTTATAATATAGATATTAGATCAATTGGTAGAGCTACTAGAAGTTAATGTTTTATAATATAGATATTACGTCATACTGGTAGAGCTACTAGAAGATACTGTTTTATAATATAGATATTAGATCATACTGGAAGAGCTATTAGAAGATAATGTTTTATTATATAGATATTAAATCATACTGGTAGAGCTACTAGAAGTTAATGTTTTATTATATAGATATTAGATCATACTGGTAGAGCTACTAGAAGTTAATGTTTTATAATATAGATAAAATCATACTGGTAGAGCTACTAGAAGTTAATGTTTTATAATATAGATATTAGATCATACTGGTAGAGCTATTAGAAGTAAATGTTTTATAATATAGATATTAGGTCATACTGGTAGAGCTACTAGAAGTTAATGTTTTATAATATAGATATTACGTCATACTGGTAGAGCTACTAGAAGTTAATGTTTTATAATATAGATATTAGATCACTGGTAGAGCTACTAGAAGTTAATGTTTTATAATATAGATATTAGATCATACTGGTAGAGCTACTAGAAGTTAATGTTTTATAATATAGATATTAGATCATACTGGTTGAGCTACTAGAAGTTAATGTTTTATTACATAGATAAAATCATACTGGTAGAGCTACTAGAAGTTAATGTTTTATAATATAGATAACATCATACTGGTAGAGCTACTAGAAGTTAATGTTTTATAATATAGATAAAATCATACTGGTAGAGCTACTAGAAGTTAATGTTTTATAATATAGATAAAATCATACTGGTAGAGCTACTAGAAGTTAATGTTTTATAATATAGATATTAGATCATACTGGTTGAGCTAATAGAAGTTAATGTTTTATAATATAGATATTAGATTATACTGGTAGAGCTACTAGAAGTTAATGTTTTATAATATAGATATTAGATGATACTGGTAGAGCTACTAGAAGTTAATGTTATATAATATAGATATTAGATCATACTGGAAGAGCTATTAGAAGTTAATGTTTTATAATATAGATATTAGATGATACTGGTAGAGCTACTAGAAGTTAATGTTTTATAATATAGATATTAGATCATACTGGTAGAGCTACTAGAAGTTAATGTTTTATAATATAGATATTAGGTCATACTGGTAGAGCTACTAGAAGTTAATGTTTTATAATATAGATATTAGGTCATACTGGTAGAGCTACTAGAAGTGAATGTTTTATAATATAGATATTAGGTCATACTGGTAGAGCTACTAGAAGTTAATGTTTTATAATATAGATATTAGGTCATACTGGTAGAGCTACTAGAAGTTAATGTTTTATAATATAGATATTAGATCATACTGGTAGAGCTACTAGAAGTTAATGTTTTATAATATAGATATTAGGTCATACTGGTAGAGCTACTAGAAGTTAATGTTTTATAATATAGATATTAGGTCATACTGGTAGAGCTACTAGAAGTGAATGTTTTATAATATAGATATTAGGTCATACTGGTAGAGCTACTAGAAGTTAATGTTTTATAATATAGATATTAGGTCATACTGGTAGAGCTACTAGAAGTTAATGTTTTATAATATAGATATTAGGTCATACTGGTAGAGCTACTAGAAGTAAATGTTTTATTATATACATATTAAATCATACTGGTAGAGCTACTAGAAGTTAATGTTTTATTATATAGATATTAGGTCATACTGGTAGAGCTACTAGAAGTTAATGTTTTATAATATAGATATTAGGTCATACTGGTAGAGCTACTAGAAGTAAATGTTTTATTATGTATATAACATATCATATTGTTACCTACCTCTTTTACATTCTGGTCCCTGCTGAAATCATCCATAGAGTTCTGGAACATGGATAGCATACCACGTTTAATGTTAAGAACCCATGTTTGTTCCCCGGATGCTGGACACACTTCTTCGATTTCTCCATCTTGGAAGGAGAATCTAAGTGGATGTGCTTCCAATGCCCTCTGGAATTGTCTTGTTTGTTGTGAATCACGTTTTGCTCCAGTTACAGGGTCAGTATCAAACAGGCGAACGTTGTCTACCTAATAATGAATATAACAATTCAAGATTATATATTTGTCTCAAACCTTCATTTTCGTACTCAAAGGGTTAAAAGCATTTTTTCATTTTAGCTAAAACATTCAAATAACAACATCTTATGCAACCAACAAGACAAAACAATATCGAACAGAACGTAGAAACCAGACTAATCCGACCATATATGGTAGTACTCCAAACAGGATCGGCAAACAATAAACGAACAGAACGTAGAAACCAGACTAATCCGACCATATATGGTAATATTCCAAACAGGATCGACATACAATAAACGAACAGAACGGGGAAACCAGACTTAACAGACCATATATGGTAATACTCCAAACAGGATCGACATACAATAAACGAACATAACGTAGAAACCAGACTAATCAGACCATATATGGTAATACTTCAAACAGGATCGACATACAATAAACAAACAGAACGTAGAAACTAGACTTATCAGACCATATATGGTAATACTCCAAACAGGATCGACATACAATAAACGAACAGAACGTAGAAACCAGACTAATCCGACCATATATGGTAATACTCCAAACAGGATCGGCATACAATACACGAACAGAACATGGAAACCTGACTAATCAGACCATATATGGTAATACTTCAATCAGGATCGGCAAACAATAAACAAACAGAATGGAAGATCTGTACAAAAGATTTTATGACAAAAGGATAACAATTATCGTTTAAATATTGTTCTTGTTCTAACCATCCCTACCATTTTACATTAAGTCTGATAGAGCAGGAATTATAGAGTTCTGTTCCATTGTGATGCTTTATAACATATCATTACTGTAACAATAGTTTATTATTTATCACCACCAAGGTGTTATTAATATCAAAACGGCTGTGTAAAAACGCTATTAAGTAAAACCCGTCCGTCATTTACTCGATCAACACTATAAAATGATCGATATAAAGTCTGACACTTACTCTAAGTACAAGTTCACATTTAGATATAACTTCTACGTGAGCTGTTGCTGTAACTTCGAGGTCTGCCTGGCCTTCTGATGCTCCGACCATTGATGTTGATGTCTTGGATATGTACTCGAATTCATAAGTCTTGTCCTGTTCATAGTTAAATTTGTTCGTTCCTATAAAAAATGTATTGAGATAACTTCATTTATATTCATCTAAAGATATAATATAATAATGCATATATAATAAAATATATCACAAAATAAAATTAAGTTACCCCATTCGTTACGATTCAATATAAACTGATAAAATATGAATTCTTATTCTCTACCAGGACATCATATAATCACAGTTCGGGTACCAGAGTACTTAAACCAAACCACCACTGGACATCACATTATCACAGTTCGGATACCAGAGTACTTAAACCAAACCACCACTGGACATCACATTATCACAGTTCGGGAACCAGAGTATTTGAACCAAACCACCACTGGACATCATATTATCACAGTTCGGGTACCAGAGTAATTGAACTAAACCACCA
The DNA here is from genome assembly GCA_021292105.1 of Anadara kagoshimensis. Taxonomy (NCBI): domain Eukaryota; kingdom Metazoa; phylum Mollusca; class Bivalvia; order Arcoida; family Arcidae; genus Anadara; species Anadara kagoshimensis. The sequence goes on along the minus strand of CM037875.1, from coordinate 16,129,631 downwards.
CTGGACATTACATTATCACAGTTCGGGTACCAGAGTAATTCAACTAAACCACCACTAGACATTACATTATCACAGTTCGGGTACCAGAGTAATTCAACTAAACCACCACTGGACATTACATTATCACAGTTCGGGTACCAGAGTAATTCAACTAAACCACCACTGAACATTACATTATCACAGTTCGGGTACCAGAGTAATTGAACTAAACCGCCACTGGACATCATATTATCACAGTTCGGGTACCAGAGTACTTAAACCAAACCACCACTGGACATCACATTATCACAGTTCGGGTACCAGAGTAATTGAACTAAACCACCACTGGACATCATATTATCACCGTTTGGGTACCAGAGTACTTAAACCAAACCACCACTTGACATCATATTATCACAGTTCGGGTACCAGAGTACTTAAACCAAACCACCACTGGACATCATATCATCACAGTTCGGGTACTAGAGTACTTGAACCAAACTACCACTGGACATCATATTATCACCGTTTGGGTACCAGAGTACTTGAACCAAACCACCACTGGACATCATATTATCATAGTTTCGGTACCAGAGTACTTGAACCAAACCACCACAGGACATCACATTATCGCAATTCGGGTACCAGAGTACTTGAAACAAACCACCACTGAACATCATATTATCTAAGTTCGAAATACGACCTTACTGACCAACTTCCAAGTACCGGGGCATGATCTAAAATACAGCCTTACTGAACAACCTCAAAGTATCGGGATATGATCTAAAAATGACCTTACTGAACAACCTAAAAGAATTGGGACATGCTTTCCTAAACAACCTCAAAGTATCGGGACGTGATCTAAAATACGACCTTGATGAAAAACCTCAAAGTACCGGGGCATAATCTAAAATACGATCTCAAAGTTTTTGAAGATGATCTAAAATACAGCCTAACTGCACAACCTCAAAGTATTGGGACATGATCTAAAATACGACCTTACTGAACAACCTCAAAGTATCGGGACATTATTTTAAATACAGCCTTACTGAGCAACCTCAAAGTATCGGGACATGATTTTAAATACAGTTTTTCTGAACAACCTCAAAGTATCGGGACATGATTTTAAATACAGTTTTTCTGAACAACCTCAAAGTATCGGGACATGATTTTAAATACAGTTTTTCTGAACAACCGCAAAGTATCGGGACATGATTTTAAGTACAGTTTTTCTGAACAACCTCAATGTATCGGGACATGATTTTAAATACAGTTTTTCTGAACAACCTCAATGTATCGGGACATGGTCTAAAATCCAGCTTTCCTGAACAACAGCAAAGTATCGGAACATGATTTTAAATACAGTCTTATGGGGAAATCGGGACTTGATTAAATGAACAAGTGTGTGTGTGTGTGTTTCATATAAAGTATTACTTACCTGTGCATGTTCTGGCGCATGTCTGTGTATTTCTACTTATTGTGTCTATTGGTCCTAAAATAAATAAACAGTTGTGTGAATGAAAGTTAAAAACCTATATAAAGACATATTCAAAAAAGTTCAATTTTAAAAGCTTAATAGCGAAATAGTAAGGGCGGGGAAATAATTTATAAAATATTATTAAAGGCTAAAAAGATCACAAAAAATCAAAAACGACAGAAAGGTAAAGTAATAAAATATAATATCAATGACAATATTAAAATAAATCATCAATAATAATATGACACATACCCGCCTGTGTCCCGACCACAACGGCCAAGATTAAAAATAACGTGGGCCCCATCTCTATGGAGCGGGCGGTTTAACGTCGTCAAATGGGTATGAAACTGTAACTGTAGCTGGTTCAGTTTATATAGTCGAGGTAAGTTATCTGTAGTTTAAAAGTCCACTGCGTAATGTTCTAAATGTTGCTGACATCTATCAAATTATCGGTTATATGTGTATAAATAACTGCGTAATGCCCAGTAAACCGGGTACAGGATGGTCACACAGTCCAATTAGATAATTAATTCGTTCAACTATCTTCAGTATATCATTCACTTGAGATATGATATTATTTCATGTGATACAGAATATTACCCTATATTTATTGATATTTAATATGTAATAATTCTAACATTGCAAACAATTATATTTTATTTAACATTGTTTAAGTTGTATTGATAAAACAATGTTCAATTCCACAGTAATCTGAAAACATGTCTGCTGCCATTATGTCCAACCCCCCCTCTCCCCCGTCCGTCTCTGCCGTCAACATTTGAGAATTTTTACATTATTATTATTATCAATGGTTATGATATATTGACCACAAACGTATTTGAACCATAACGCTGGATATCATTGTGTGATGTCCTGGATACCAATGTGTCATTTTGAAGTTTGGCAAGATTTTCGGTGACTGTCACTGGAGATCACTATCACTGTTGACTGTCTGCCATTGCACAACACTTTACCATTTGAGTGTCCGTCACTAGACACTACTGTACAATTTTAAGTGTCCGTAATTGGATACCACTGTATCTTTTCGAGTGTCCGTCACTTGACACCACTGTACTCTTTGAGTGTCCATCACCGGATACCACTGTATCATTTTGAGTGTCCGACACTTGACACCACTGTACCATTTGAGTGTCCGACACTGGATACCACTTTACCATTTTGAGTATCCGACACCGGATACCACTGTACCATTTGAGTATCCGTCACTGGACACCACTGTACCATTTGAGTATCCGTCACTGGACACCACTGTACCATTTGAATGTCCGTCACTGGATACCACTGTATTATTTTGAGTATTCGTCATTGGACACTACTGTACAATTTTGAGTGTCCGTAATTGGATACCTCTGTACCATTTGAGTGTCCGTTACCGGATACCACTGTACCATTTGAGTGTTCGTCATCGGATAACACTGTATCATTTTGAGTGTTCGACACTGGACACCACGGTGCCGTTTTGAGTGTCCGACAGTGGATACCACTGTATCAATTTGAGTGTCCGTCACTGGATACCACTGTACTAATTTGAGTATTCGTCATTGGACACTACTGTACAATTTTGAGTGTCCGCAATTGGATACCACCGTACCATTTGAGTGTCCGTTACCGGATAACACTGTACCATTTGAGTGTCCGTCACTTGACACCACTGTATTATTTTGAGTATTCGTCATTGGACACTACTGTACAATTTTAAGTGTCCGTAATTTGATACCACTGTACCATTTGGATGTCCGTCACCGGATAACACTGTATCATTTTGAGTGTTCGACACTGGACACCACGGTACCGTTTTGAGTGTCCGTCACTGTATACCACTGTACCATTTTGAGTGTCCGTCACTGGACACCACGGTACTGTTTGAGTATCCGTCACTGGATATCACTGTATCATTTGAGTGTCCGTCATCGGATACCACTATACCATTTGAGTGTCCATCACCGGATACCACTGTACAATTTTGAGTGTCCGTCACTGAATACCACTTGACCATTTGAGTGTCCGTCACCGGATACCACTGTACTATTTTCAGTGTCCGTCACTGGATACTGCTGTACCATTTATAGTGTCCGACACCCGATACCACTGTATCATTTTGAGTGTCCGACAGTGGATACCACTGTATCATTTTGAATGTCCATCACTGTATACCACTGTATCATTTTGAGTGTCCACCCACTTTATCAGTTGAGTGTCCGACACTGGATACCACTTTACCATTTGAGTTTCCGACACTGGACACCACTGTACCATTTTGAGAGTCCGACACTGGATACCACTGTATCGTTTAAGTGTCCGACACTGGACACCACTGTACCGTTTTTAGTGTCCGTCACTTGATACCACTGTACCATTTAGAGTGTCTGTCACCCGATACCACTACATCATTTTGAGTGTCCGACATTGTATACCAATGTATCATTTTGAGTGTCCAACCACTTTATCATTTGAGTGTCCGACACTGGACACTACCGTTCCATTTTCAGTGTCCGTCACTGGATACCAATGTATTATTTTGAGTGTCCGTCACTGTATACCAATGAACCATTTAGAATGTCCGTCACTGGATACCACTGTATTATTTTGATTGTCTGTCAATGTATACCACTGTATCATTTTGAGTGTCCGTCACCTGATACCACTGTATCATTTTGAGTGTCCGTCACTGGATACCACTGTATCAATTTGAGTGTCCGTCACTGGATATCACTGTATCATTTTGAGTGTCCACTCACTTTATCATTTAAGTGTCCGACACTGGACACCGCTGTATCATTTTGAGTGTCCGTCACTGGATACTGGATAACACTGTACCATTTAGAGAGTCCGACACTGGATACCACTGTATCATTTTAGTGTCCGTCACCGGATATCACTGTATTATTTAAGTGTCTGTCACCGGAAACCACAGTTATATTTTGAGTGTTCGACACTAGACACCACTTTATCATTTTGAGTGCCCGACTCTGGACACAACTGTACCATTTTGAGTGCCCGACACTGGACACCACTGTACCATTTGAGTGTCCTTCACCGGATACCACTGTACAATTTTGAGTGTCCGTCACTGGATACCACTTTACCATTTGAGTGTCAGTCAGCAGATAACACTGTATCATTTTGGGTCTTTGAACCCGGACACCACTGTATTATTTTGAGTATTCGTCATTGGACACTACTGTACAATTTTGAGTGTCCGTCACTGGATAACACTGTATCATTTTGATTGTTCGTCACTGGATACCACTGTAATATTTTGTGTGTTCGTCACTGGATACCACTGTAGCATTTAGAGTTTCCGACACCCGATACCACTGTATCATTTTGAGTGTCCGAAAGTGGATACCACTGTATCATTTTGATGTCCATCACTGTATACCACTGTTATCATTTTGAGTGTCCACCCACTTTATCATTTGGTGTTCGACACTGGACACCACTGTACCATTTTGAGTGTCCGTCACTGTATACCACTGTATCATTTGAGTGTTCGTCACTGGACCCACTGTACTATTTTGAGTGTCCCGTCACTGTATACCACTGAACCATTTTGGAGTGTCGCGACACCCGATACCACTGTATCATTTTGAGTTTCGACACTGTTACCACTGTATCATTTTGAGTGTCCGACACTGTATACCACTGTATCATTTTGAGTGTCCACCACTTTATCATTTGAGTGTCCAACACTGGAAACCACCGTACCATTTTCAGTGTCCGTCACTGGATACAACTGTATCATTTTCAGTGTCCGTCCTGTATGCCACTGTAACATTTAGAGTGTCCGTCACTGTACCACTGTACCATTTAGAGTGTCCCGACACCCGATACTACAGTATCATTTTGAGTGTCCGACACTGGATTCAACTGTATCATTTTGAGTATCCACCCACTTTATCATTTCAATGTCGACACTCAACCCGTTGTATCATTTTTAGTGTCCGATATCGGATACGCACTGTATTATTTTGAGTGTCCGTCACTGGATACCCATGTGCTATTTGAGTGTCCGTCACTGGATACCACTGTACCATTTAGAGTATCCGACACTGGATACCACTGTATCTTTTGAATGTCCGACCTGGACACCATTGTGCCATTTTGAGTGCCCGACACTGGACAACACTGTACCATTTTGAGTGTCCGTCACCGATATACCACTGTAACTTTTAAGTGTCCGTCACCCGGATACCACTGTATTATTTTGAGTGTCTGACACTGGACACCACTTTAAGATTTGGAGTGCCGACTCTGGACACCACTGTACCATTTGAGTGTTTGTCACTGGATACCACTGTATCATTTTGAGTGTCCGTCACCGGATACCACTGTATTATTTTGAGTGTCTGACACTGGACACCACTTTAAGATTTGGAGTGCCTGACTCTGGACACCACTGTACCATTTTGAGTGTCCGTCCCGCTACTACTGTATCATTTTTGAGTGGCCGTCACTGGTACCACTGTATCATTTTGATTGTCCGTCCCGGATACCACTTTATCATTTGCGTGTCCGACACTGGATACCTTTCTATCTTTGATTGTACTTCACTGGATACCACTGTATCAATTTGAGTATCCGTCAATGAATACCACTGTATCATTTTGAATGTCCATCAGTGTATACCACTGTATCATTTTGAGTGTGCACCCACTTTATCATTTGAGTGTCCGACACTGGATACCACTGTACCATTTTGAGGATCCGACACTGGATACCACTGTATCATTTAAGTGTCCGACACTGGACACCACTGTACCATTTTGAGTGTCCGTCACTGTATACCACTGTATCATTTTGAGTGTCCGTCACTGGATACCACTGTACTATTTTGAGTGTCCGTCACTGTATACCACTGTATCATTTTGAGTGTCCGTCACCCAATACAACTGTACCATTTATAGTGTCTGACACCCGATACCACTGTATCATTTTGAGTATCCGACACTGGACACCACGGTACCGTTTGAGTATACGTCACTGGATACCACTGTATCATAGGAGTGTCCGTCTCGGATACCACTATATCATTTGATTGTCCGTCACCGGATACAACTTGTACAATTTTGGAGTGTCCGTCACTGGATACCACCGTCCATTTGAGTGTCCGTCACCGGATAACTCTGTACCATTTGAGTGTCCGTCACTGGACACCACTGTATTATTTTGAGTATTCGTCATTGGACACTACTGTACAATTTTGAGTGTCCGTCATTTGATACCACTGTACCATTTGGGTGTCCGTCACCGGATAACACTGTATCATTTTGAGTGTTCGACATTGGACACCATGGTACCGTTTTGAGCGTCCGTCACTGTATACCATTGTACCATTTTGAGTGCCTGACACTGGATAACACTGTACCATTTTGAGTGTACGTCACCGGATACCACTGTATCATTTAAGTGTCCGTCACCGGATACCACTGTATTATTTTGAGTGTCTGACACTGGACACCACCTTAAGATTTGGAGTGCCTGACTCTGGACACCACTGAACCATTTTGAGTGTTTGTCACTGGATACCACTGTATCATTTTGAGTGTCCACCCACTTTATCATTTGAGTGTCCGACACTGGACACCACTGTACCATTTTGAGTGTCCGTCACCGGCTACTACTGTATCATTTTTGAGTGGCCGTTACTGGATACCACTGTATCATTTTGATTGTCCGTCACCGGATACCACTTTATCATTTGCGTGTCCGACACTGGATACCTTTCTAGCATTTGATTGTACGTCACTGGATACCACTGTATCAATTTGAGTATCCGTCAATGAATACCACTGTATCATTTTGAATGTCCATCAGTGTATACCACTGTATCATTTTGAGTGTGCACCCACTTTATCATTTGAGTGTCCGACACTGGATACCACTGTACCATTTTGAGGATCCGACACTGGATACCACTGTATCATTTAAGTGTCCGACACTGGACACCACTGTACCATTTTGAGTGTCCGTCACTGTATACCACTGTATCATTTTGAGTGTCCGTCACTGGATACCACTGTACTATTTTGAGTGTCCGTCACTGTATACCACTGTATCATTTTGAGTGTCCGTCACCCAATACAACTGTACCATTTATAGTGTCTGACACCCGATACCACTGTATCATTTTGAGTATCCGACACTGGACACCACGGTACCGTTTGAGTATACGTCACTGGATACCACTGTATCATTTGAGTGTCCGTCATCGGATACCACTATATCATTTGATTGTCCGTCACCGGATACAACTGTACAATTTTGAGTGTCCGTCACTGGATACCACCGTACCATTTGAGTGTCCGTCACCGGATAACTCTGTACCATTTGAGTGTCCGTCACTGGACACCACTGTATTATTTTGAGTATTCGTCATTGGACACTACTGTACAATTTTGAGTGTCCGTCATTTGATACCACTGTACCATTTGGGTGTCCGTCACCGGATAACACTGTATCATTTTGAGTGTTCGACATTGGACACCATGGTACCGTTTTGAGCGTCCGTCACTGTATACCATTGTACCATTTTGAGTGTCCGTCACTGGACACCACTGTACCATTTGAGTGTCCGTCACCGGATACCACTGTACCATTTGAGTATCCGTCACTGGATACCACTGTATCATTTTGATTGTCCGTCACCGGATACCACTTTATCATTTGCGTGTCCGACACTGGATACCTTTCTATCATTTGATTGTACGTCACTGGATACCACTGTATCAATTTGAGTATCCGTCAATGAATACCACTGTATCATTTTGAATGTCCATCAGTGTATACCACTGTATCATTTTGAGTGTGCACCCACTTTATCATTTGAGTGTCCGACACTGGATACCACTGTACCATTTTGAGGATCCGACACTGGATACCACTGTATCATTTAAGTGTCCGACACTGGACACCACTGTACCATTTTGAGTGTCCGTCACTGTATACCACTGTATCATTTTGAGTGTCCGTCACTGGATACCACTGTACTATTTTGAGTGTCCGTCACTGTATACCACTGTATCATTTTGAGTGTCCGTCACCCAATACAACTGTACCATTTATAGTGTCTGACACCCGATACCACTGTATCATTTTGAGTATCCGACACTGGACACCACGGTACCGTTTGAGTATACGTCACTGGATACCACTGTATCATAGGAGTGTCCGTCATCGGATACCACTATATCATTTGATTGTCCGTCACCGGATACAACTGTACAATTTTGAGTGTCCGTCACTGGATACCACCGTACTATTTGAGTGTCCGTCACCGGATAACTCTGTACCATTTGAGTGTCCGTCACTGGACACTACTGTATTATTTTGAGTATTCGTCATTGGACACTACTGTACAATTTTGAGTGTCCGTCATTTGATACCACTGTACCATTTGGGTGTCCGTCACCGGATAACACTGTATCATTTTGAGTGTTCGACATTGGACACCATGGTACCGTTTTGAGCGTCCGTCACTGTATACCATTGTACCATTTTGAGTGCCTGACACTGGATAACACTGTACCATTTTGAGTGTACGTCACCGGATACCACTGTATCATTTAAGTGTCCGTCACCGGATACCACTGTATTATTTTGAGTGTCTGACACTGGACACCACCTTAAGATTTGGAGTGCCTGACTCTGGACACCACTGAACCATTTTGAGTGTTTGTCACTGGATACCACTGTATCATTTTGAGTGTCCACCCACTTTATCATTTGAGTGTCCGACACTGGACACCACTGTACCATTTTGAGTGTCCGTCACCGGCTACTACTGTATCATTTTTGAGTGGCCGTTACTGGATACCACTGTATCATTTTGATTGTCCGTCACCGGATACCACTTTATCATTTGCGTGTCCGACACTGGATACCTTTCTAGCATTTGATTGTACGTCACTGGATACCACTGTATCAATTTGAGTATCCGTCAATGAATACCACTGTATCATTTTGAATGTCCATCAGTGTATACCACTGTATCATTTTGAGTGTGCACCCACTTTATCATTTGAGTGTCCGACACTGGATACCACTGTACCATTTTGAGGATCCGACACTGGATACCACTGTATCATTTAAGTGTCCGACACTGGACACCACTGTACCATTTTGAGTGTCCGTCACTGTATACCACTGTATCATTTTGAGTGTCCGTCACTGGATACCACTGTACTATTTTGAGTGTCCGTCACTGTATACCACTGTATCATTTTGAGTGTCCGTCACCCAATACAACTGTACCATTTATAGTGTCTGACACCCGATACCACTGTATCATTTTGAGTATCCGACACTGGACACCACGGTACCGTTTGAGTATACGTCACTGGATACCACTGTATCATTTGAGTGTCCGTCATCGGATACCACTATATCATTTGATTGTCCGTCACCGGATACAACTGTACAATTTTGAGTGTCCGTCACTGGATACCACCGTACCATTTAAATGTCCGTCACCGGATAACTCTGTACCATTTGAGTGTCCGTCACTGGACACCACTGTATTATTTTGAGTATTCGTCATTGGACACCACTGTACCATTTTGAGTGTCCGTCACTGTATACCACTGTATCATTTTGAGTGTCCGTCACTGGATACCACTGTACTATTTTGAGTGTCCGTCACTGTATACCACTGTATCATTTTGAGTGTCCGTCACTGGACACCACGGTACTGTTTGAGTATCCGTCACTGGATATCACTGTATCATTTGAGTGTCCGTCATCGGATACCACTATACCATTTGAGTGTCCATCACCGGATACCACTGTACAATTTTGAGTGTCCGTCACTGGATACCACTTGACCATTTGAGTGTCCGTCACCGGATACCACTGTACTATTTTCAGTGTCCGTCACTGGATACTGCTGTACCATTTATAGTGTCCGACACCCGATACCACTGTATCATTTTGAGTGTCCGACAGTGGATACCACTGTATCATTTTGAATGTCCATCACTGTATACCACTGTATCATTTTGAGTGTCCACCCACTTTATCAGTTGAGTGTCCGACACTGGATACCACTTTACCATTTGAGTTTCCGACACTGGACACCACTGTACCATTTTGAGAGTCCGACACTGGATACCACTGTATCGTTTAAGTGTCCGACACTGGACACCACTGTACCGTTTTTAGTGTCCGTCACTTGATACCACTGTACCATTTAGAGTGTCTGTCACCCGATACCACTACATCATTTTGAGTGTCCGACATTGTATACCAATGTATCATTTTGAGTGTCCAACCACTTTATCATTTGAGTGTCCGACACTGGACACTACCGTTCCATTTTCAGTGTCCGTCACTGGATACCAATGTATTATTTTGAGTGTCCGTCACTGTATACCAATGAACCATTTAGAATGTCCGTCACTGGATACCACTGTATTATTTTGATTGTCTGTCAATGTATACCACTGTATCATTTTGAGTGTCCGTCACCTGATACCACTGTATCATTTTGAGTGTCCGTCACTGGATACCACTGTATCAATTTGAGTGTCCGTCACTGGATATCACTGTATCATTTTGAGTGTCCACTCACTTTATCATTTAAGTGTCCGACACTGGACACCGCTGTATCATTTTGAGTGTCCGTCACTGGATACTGGATAACACTGTACCATTTAGAGAGTCCGACACTGGATACCACTGTATCATTTTAGTGTCCGTCACCGGATATCACTGTATTATTTAAGTGTCTGTCACCGGAAACCACAGTTATATTTTGAGTGTTCGACACTAGACACCACTTTATCATTTTGAGTGCCCGACTCTGGACACAACTGTACCATTTTGAGTGCCCGACACTGGACACCACTGTACCATTTGAGTGTCCTTCACCGGATACCACTGTACAATTTTGAGTGTCCGTCACTGGATACCACTTTACCATTTGAGTGTCAGTCAGCAGATAACACTGTATCATTTTGGGTCTTTGAACCCGGACACCACTGTATTATTTTGAGTATTCGTCATTGGACACTACTGTACAATTTTGAGTGTCCGTCACTGGATAACACTGTATCATTTTGATTGTTCGTCACTGGATACCACTGTAATATTTTGTGTGTTCGTCACTGGATACCACTGTAGCATTTAGAGTTTCCGACATCCGATACCACTGTATCATTTTAAGTGTCCGACAGTGGATACCATTGTACTATTTTGAGTGTCGGTCACTGGATTCCACTGTACCATTTAGAGTGTCCGACACCCGATACCACTGTATCATTTTGAGTGTCCGAAAGTGGATACCACTGTATCATTTTGAATGTCCATCACTGTATACCACTGTTTCATTTTGAGTGTCCACCCACTTTATCATTTGAGTGTTCGACACTGGACACCACTGTACCATTTTGAGTGTCCGTCACTGTATACCACTGTATCATTTTGAGTGTTCGTCACTGGACACCACTGTACTATTTTGAGTGTCCGTCACTGTATACCACTGAACCATTTGGAGTGTCCGACACCCGATACCACTGTATCATTTTGAGTTTCCGACACTGTATACCACTGTATCATTTTGAGTGTCCGACACTGTATACCACTGTATCATTTTGAGTGTCCACCCACTTTATCATTTGAGTGTCCAACACTGGAAACCACCGTACCATTTTCAGTGTCCGTCACTGGATACAACTGTATCATTTTCAGTGTCCGTCACTGTATGCCACTGTAACATTTAGAGTGTCCGTCACTGGATACCACTGTACCATTTAGAGTGTCCGACACCCGATACTACAGTATCATTTTGAGTGTCCGACACTGGATTCAACTGTATCATTTTGAGTATCCACCCACTTTATCATTTCAATGTCCGACACTCAACACCGTTGTATCATTTTTAGTGTCCGATATCGGATACCACTGTATTATTTTGAGTGTCCGTCACTGGATACCCATGTGCTATTTTGAGTGTCCGTCACTGGATACCACTGTACCATTTAGAGTATCCGACACTGGATACCACTGTATCTTTTGAATGTCCGACACTGGACACCATTGTGCCATTTTGAGTGCCCGACACTGGACAACACTGTACCATTTTGAGTGTCCGTCACCGGATACCACTGTAACTTTTAAGTGTCCGTCACCGGATACCACTGTATTATTTTGAGTGTCTGACACTGGACACCACTTTAAGATTTGGAGTGCCTGACTCTGGACACCACTGTACCATTTTGAGTGTTTGTCACTGGATACCACTGTATCATTTTGAGTGTCCGTCACCGGATACCACTGTATTATTTTGAGTGTCTGACACTGGACACCACTTTAAGATTTGGAGTGCCTGACTCTGGACACCACTGTACCATTTTGAGTGTCCGTCACCGGCTACTACTGTATCATTTTTGAGTGGCCGTCACTGGATACCACTGTATCATTTTGATTGTCCGTCACCGGATACCACTTTATCATTTGCGTGTCCGACACTGGATACCTTTCTATCATTTGATTGTACGTCACTGGATACCACTGTATCAATTTGAGTATCCGTCAATGAATACCACTGTATCATTTTGAATGTCCATCAGTGTATACCACTGTATCATTTTGAGTGTGCACCCACTTTATCATTTGAGTGTCCGACACTGGATACCACTGTACCATTTTGAGGATCCGACACTGGATACCACTGTATCATTTAAGTGTCCGACACTGGACACCACTGTACCATTTTGAGTGTCCGTCACTGTATACCACTGTATCATTTTGAGTGTCCGTCACTGGATACCACTGTACTATTTTGAGTGTCCGTCACTGTATACCACTGTATCATTTTGAGTGTCCGTCACCCAATACAACTGTACCATTTATAGTGTCTGACACCCGATACCACTGTATCATTTTGAGTATCCGACACTGGACACCACGGTACCGTTTGAGTATACGTCACTGGATACCACTGTATCATAGGAGTGTCCGTCATCGGATACCACTATATCATTTGATTGTCCGTCACCGGATACAACTGTACAATTTTGAGTGTCCGTCACTGGATACCACCGTACCATTTGAGTGTCCGTCACCGGATAACTCTGTACCATTTGAGTGTCCGTCACTGGACACCACTGTATTATTTTGAGTATTCGTCATTGGACACTACTGTACAATTTTGAGTGTCCGTCATTTGATACCACTGTACCATTTGGGTGTCCGTCACCGGATAACACTGTATCATTTTGAGTGTTCGACATTGGACACCATGGTACCGTTTTGAGCGTCCGTCACTGTATACCATTGTACCATTTTGAGTGCCTGACACTGGATAACACTGTACCATTTTGAGTGTACGTCACCGGATACCACTGTATCATTTAAGTGTCCGTCACCGGATACCACTGTATTATTTTGAGTGTCTGACACTGGACACCACCTTAAGATTTGGAGTGCCTGACTCTGGACACCACTGAACCATTTTGAGTGTTTGTCACTGGATACCACTGTATCATTTTGAGTGTCCACCCACTTTATCATTTGAGTGTCCGACACTGGACACCACTGTACCATTTTGAGTGTCCGTCACCGGCTACTACTGTATCATTTTTGAGTGGCCGTTACTGGATACCACTGTATCATTTTGATTGTCCGTCACCGGATACCACTTTATCATTTGCGTGTCCGACACTGGATACCTTTCTAGCATTTGATTGTACGTCACTGGATACCACTGTATCAATTTGAGTATCCGTCAATGAATACCACTGTATCATTTTGAATGTCCATCAGTGTATACCACTGTATCATTTTGAGTGTGCACCCACTTTATCATTTGAGTGTCCGACACTGGATACCACTGTACCATTTTGAGGATCCGACACTGGATACCACTGTATCATTTAAGTGTCCGACACTGGACACCACTGTACCATTTTGAGTGTCCGTCACTGTATACCACTGTATCATTTTGAGTGTCCGTCACTGGATACCACTGTACTATTTTGAGTGTCCGTCACTGTATACCACTGTATCATTTTGAGTGTCCGTCACCCAATACAACTGTACCATTTATAGTGTCTGACACCCGATACCACTGTATCATTTTGAGTATCCGACACTGGACACCACGGTACCGTTTGAGTATACGTCACTGGATACCACTGTATCATTTGAGTGTCCGTCATCGGATACCACTATATCATTTGATTGTCCGTCACCGGATACAACTGTACAATTTTGAGTGTCCGTCACTGGATACCACCGTACCATTTGAGTGTCCGTCACCGGATAACTCTGTACCATTTGAGTGTCCGTCACTGGACACCACTGTATTATTTTGAGTATTCGTCATTGGACACTACTGTACAATTTTGAGTGTCCGTCATTTGATACCACTGTACCATTTGGGTGTCCGTCACCGGATAACACTGTATCATTTTGAGTGTTCGACATTGGACACCATGGTACCGTTTTGAGCGTCCGTCACTGTATACCATTGTACCATTTTGAGTGTCCGTCACTGGACACCACTGTACCATTTGAGTGTCCGTCACCGGATACCACTGTACCATTTGAGTATCCGTCACTGGATACCACTGTATCATTTTGATTGTCCGTCACCGGATACCACTTTATCATTTGCGTGTCCGACACTGGATACCTTTCTATCATTTGATTGTACGTCACTGGATACCACTGTATCAATTTGAGTATCCGTCAATGAATACCACTGTATCATTTTGAATGTCCATCAGTGTATACCACTGTATCATTTTGAGTGTGCACCCACTTTATCATTTGAGTGTCCGACACTGGATACCACTGTACCATTTTGAGGATCCGACACTGGATACCACTGTATCATTTAAGTGTCCGACACTGGACACCACTGTACCATTTTGAGTGTCCGTCACTGTATACCACTGTATCATTTTGAGTGTCCGTCACTGGATACCACTGTACTATTTTGAGTGTCCGTCACTGTATACCACTGTATCATTTTGAGTGTCCGTCACCCAATACAACTGTACCATTTATAGTGTCTGACACCCGATACCACTGTATCATTTTGAGTATCCGACACTGGACACCACGGTACCGTTTGAGTATACGTCACTGGATACCACTGTATCATAGGAGTGTCCGTCATCGGATACCACTATATCATTTGATTGTCCGTCACCGGATACAACTGTACAATTTTGAGTGTCCGTCACTGGATACCACCGTACCATTTGAGTGTCCGTCACCGGATAACTCTGTACCATTTGAGTGTCCGTCACTGGACACTACTGTATTATTTTGAGTATTCGTCATTGGACACTACTGTACAATTTTGAGTGTCCGTCATTTGATACCACTGTACCATTTGGGTGTCCGTCACCGGATAACACTGTATCATTTTGAGTGTTCGACATTGGACACCCATGGTACCGTTTTGAGCGTCCGTCACTGTATACCATTGTACCATTTTGAGTGCCTGACACTGGATAACACTGTACCATTTTGAGTGTACGTCACCGGATACCACTGTATCATTTAAGTGTCCGTCACCGGATACCACTGTATTATTTTGAGTGTCTGACACTGGACACCACCTTAAGATTTGGAGTGCCTGACTCTGGACACCACTGAACCATTTTGAGTGTTTGTCACTGGATACCACTGTATCATTTTGAGTGTCCACCCACTTTATCATTTGAGTGTCCGACACTGGACACCACTGTACCATTTTGAGTGTCCGTCACCGGCTACTACTGTATCATTTTTGAGTGGCCGTTACTGGATACCACTGTATCATTTTGATTGTCCGTCACCGGATACCACTTTATCATTTGCGTGTCCGACACTGGATACCTTTCTAGCATTTGATTGTACGTCACTGGATACCACTGTATCAATTTGAGTATCCGTCAATGAATACCACTGTATCATTTTGAATGTCCATCAGTGTATACCACTGTATCATTTTGAGTGTGCACCCACTTTATCATTTGAGTGTCCGACACTGGATACCACTGTACCATTTTGAGGATCCGACACTGGATACCACTGTATCATTTAAGTGTCCGACACTGGACACCACTGTACCATTTTGAGTGTCCGTCACTGTATACCACTGTATCATTTTGAGTGTCCGTCACTGGATACCACTGTACTATTTTGAGTGTCCGTCACTGTATACCACTGTATCATTTTGAGTGTCCGTCACCCAATACAACTGTACCATTTATAGTGTCTGACACCCGATACCACTGTATCATTTTGAGTATCCGACACTGGACACCACGGTACCGTTTGAGTATACGTCACTGGATACCACTGTATCATTTGAGTGTCCGTCATCGGATACCACTATATCATTTGATTGTCCGTCACCGGATACAACTGTACAATTTTGAGTGTCCGTCACTGGATACCACCGTACCATTTGAGTGTCCGTCACCGGATAACTCTGTACCATTTGAGTGTCCGTCACTGGACACCACTGTATTATTTTGAGTATTCGTCATTGGACACCACTGTACCATTTTGAGTGTCCGTCACTGTATACCACTGTATCATTTTGAGTGTCCGTCACTGGATACCACTGTACTATTTTGAGTGTCCGTCACTGTATACCACTGTATCATTTTGAGTGTCCGTCACCCAATACAACTGTACCATTTATAGTGTCTGACACCCGATACCACTGTATCATTTTGAGTATCCGACACTGGACACCACGGTACCGTTTGAGTATACGTCACTGGATACCACTGTATCATTTGAGTGTCCGTCATCGGATACCACTATATCATTTGATTGTCCGTCACCGGATACAACTGTACAATTTTGAGTGTCCGTCATTTGATACCACTGTACCATTTGGGTGTCCGTCACCGGATAACACTGTATCATTTTGAGTGTTCGACATTGGACACCATGGTACCGTTTTGAGCGTCCGTCACTGTATACCATTGTACCATTTTGAGTGTCCGTCACTGGACACCACTGTACCATTTGAGTGTCCGTCACCGGATACCACTGTACCATTTGAGTATCCGTCACTGGATACCACTGTATCATTTGAGTGTCCGTCACCGGATACCACTTTACCATTTTGAGTGTCGGTCACTGGACACCACGATACCGTTTGAATATCCGTCACTGAATACCACTGTATCATTCGAGTGTCCGTCATCGGATACCACTATACCATTTGAGTGTCCGTCATCGGATACCACTGTACAATTTTGAGTGTTTGTCACTGGATACCACTTTACCATTTGAGTGTTCGTAATCCTAAGGTGCTTTAAAAAGATAAAACAATTTATCCCATCATAATATAGCTTATTAAATCATTTTAAAGTATTTGGAGCATGTAATGTGTAATGTTTTGAACGTAAAATGTCTAACCGTAGAATCGTCATTTTTGTAACCTATTCTAAAATAAGTTACAAAAATGACGATGCCGCGGTTAGCTTTTTTAAGTGATTTTAAAAAGGATTTAAATGTGTTTGAATATTAAAATCTTTGTAATGAAAAAGGGTTGTTTCGAAACAAATGAAAACCCCTTTAAATTCTATCATTTAAGACTGTTTCAACCCTAACCGCAGAATCATCATTTTTGTAACTTATTTTTTAAGGTTACAAAAATGATGTTGTTGCGGTTAGAAGTTTTCTACAATCCTAAAGTGTTTTAAACAGAAAAAACAATTTATCTTATCATATTATATCTTATTAAATCAATTTAAAGTAATTGGAGCATGTAATGTGTAATGTTTTAACGTAAAAATGTCTAACCGTAGAATCGTCATTTTTGTAACCTATTCTAAAATAAGTTACAAAAATGACGATGCCGCGGTTAGGTGTTTTAAGTCATTTTAAAAAGGATTTATATGTGTTTTAATATTAAAATCTTTGTAATAGAAAAGGGTTGTTTCAAAACAAATAAAAAACCCCTAAAATTCTATCGTTTAAGACGGTTTCAATCCTAACCGCAGATTTATCATTTTTGTAACATTTAAATCAAGTTACAAAAATGAAGTTTCTGCGATTAGAAAATATCTATGATATTCAATTGTTATTAGTTGACTAAGATGATTTAACGTTTGCTGTTTTGAGCATTAAAGCATACAAAGAAAGTTTTACCTATTTCATCTCAGTTTTCAGTGGTAAACCTTCTAACCGCAACATCGTCATTTTTGTAACCATAAAGTTTTTATGATCAAGAAAAAAAGGTATTGATTTTGTTTTTTTAATTATTGTTCATCCGCTGTAACATGTTTATACGTTTTGTAATTTGTCAATCACATGTTGTGTTTTTATCAAAATGACAGGTCTAATGTTTGCCCTATACCGGTCTAAGGTGACATAGAATTTTCAATGTTTTATATCATTTTAGGTCCTAAAATCAACAATATTGCTTAGATTAAGTTCAAATTTAGTATGAAATAACTGTAAGTAATACCTAACAATATCTGAAATTAAATAAACGAATAGCTGTAATAATTTTTTCAGAATATAGGATCTTAGGTTTTCCCTATACCGGTCTAAGGTGATATAGAATTTTCAAAATTTTATATCATTTTAGGTCATAAAATCAACAATATTGCCCAGATTATGTTCATATTTGGTATAAAGTAACTGTATTCAGTATTTGACAATACCTAAAATTAAATAAATGAATAACTGTAATGGTATTTTTAAAATCACAGATTTTAGATTTGCCCCATACCTGTCTAAGTCGATACAGAATTTTCAAAATTTTATATCATTTTAGGTCATAAAATCAACAATATTGCTCAGATTAAGTTCAAATTTGATATGAAGTAACTGTATTTAGTACTTGACAATACTTGAAATTAAATAAATCAATAACTGTAAGGATATTTTTAAAATCACAGATTTTAGATTTGCCCTATACCGGTCTAAGTCGATACAGAATTTTCAACATTTTATATCATTTTTGCTTATAAAATCAACAATATTGCCCAGATTAAGTTCAAATTTGGTATGAAGTAACTGTATTTTGTACTTGACAATAATTGAATTTAAATGAATGAATAACTGTCATGATATTTTTAAAATCACAGATTTTAGATTTGCTCTATACCGGTCTAATGCGATACAGAATTTTCAACATTTTATATCATTTTTGCTTATAAAATAAACAATATTGCCCAGATTAAGTTCAAATTTGGTATGAAGTAACTGTATTTAGTACTTGACAATACTTGAAATTAAATAAATGAATAACTGTAATGATATTTTTAAAATCACAGATTTTAGATTTGCCTTATACCGGTCTAAGTCGATACAGAATTTTCAACATTTTATATCATTTTTGCTTATAAAATCAACAATATTGCCCAGATTAAGTTCAAATTTGGTATGAAGTAACTGTATTTAGTACTTGACAATACCTAAAATTAAATATATGAATATCTTTCTTGATATTTTTAAAATAACAGATTTTAGATTTGCCCTATACCGGTCTAAGGCGATACAGAATTTTCAACATTTTATATCATTTTTGCCTATAAAATCAACAATATTGCTTAGATTAAGTTTAAATTTGGTATGAAGTAACTGCATTTAGTATCTAACAATACATGAAATGAAATAAATAAATATCTGTAATAATTTTTTCAAAATATAGGATCTTAGGTTTTCCCTATACCGGTCTAAGGCGATACAGAATTTTCAAAATTTTACGTCAATTTAGGTCATAAAATCTACAATATTGCACAGATTAAGTTCAGATTTGGTATGAAGTAATTGTATTTAATACCTAACAATACCTGAAAACAAATAAAAGAATAACTGAAATGATTTTTTCACAATATAAGATTTTAGGTTTTCTAAAAATACTCTATCTGTATATGTAACATATCTGACTTATTACATGTGTAAAGATAGTCTTGATGCAATTTAGATTAGAAATCCACATTAAATCACTACTAGTCATCATAAAAAACATTTTAAAAATGATATATTGTACTTAATATCTTTTGGTGGATTTGAATTTGTCATTGAAAATCATAGTATGAAAATGCTATCAGAATCGCTCTATCTCTTCTTATAAGGGAGATAGCGTATAAAAGTCTCAAATGATAGAATTTAAAGGGTTTTTCATATGTTTCCAAATAACCCCTTTACATTACAAATATTTTAATATTAAAACACATTTAAATCCTTTTTGGAATGACTTAAATCAGCTAACCGCGGCATTGTCATTTTTGTAACTTATATTTTAGAATAGGTTACAAAAATGATGATTCTACGGTCAGACATTTTTTCGTTCAAACACTACATATTACATGCTTCAAATACTTTAAATTGATATAATAGGATATAATATGATGGGATAATTTTATATTTTCATTTTAAAGCACTTTAGGATTGTAAAAATTTCTAACCGCAGAAATATCATTTTTGTAACGTAAAAATTAAGTTACAAAAATGATATTGATGCGGTAGATATTTTTGATAAAATAACGATGAGTTTACTTTGAATAGCAATTTATTCCATTATTATATGTATAATACTATTGATTTGAATTATATGCATAATGATATTCATAGCGTTTGAATGAATATATGCCTAACCGCGAAATCTTCATTTTTGTAACCTTAAAATGTTAAACTTTAAAGTTTGATTTCGAATTTAAGGCTTTTGATTTCAATAAAAAACTTGTTTTTCCATCAGGCCAGTAGCTATACCCGCTGTAAATATTAATATTGTGTCAGTCAATGTGTATTTAATTAAAACCCTAGGTGATTTCTGCACCTTTCTTTAAAACGTCACCATAGCATAAACCAATTTAGGATGGTTTTTTGAAAATTATCCTTTGTAGAAATAGCATGAAACAACTTCCTTTCACAATTTGAAGCTGCATTCTTTATTTCCTTAAAAGTTATGCATAGTTGAATGTGTTAATTTTATTGATATAGAAAATACAAAAAGTATTGATAGTAATTAAAATTCGATAAACTATAGGCTAGTTTTAAGTACATCAATCAATTTCGATATAGAAAAACATGAAATATATTATGTTCAAATTTAAAAAATATGTTTTTTATCAATACGATGTTAACGTTACAAAATGACAACTTCGCGGTTAGAAAAATTTTATGTTCAAAATAGCAAAATTATGTCTGTAGAATTAATAAAAATTAATAAAAAATCACACTACATGTATGTATAAAAAAAACTAAATTACAATTATTATTTTGTAAGAAAAAACATATTATTTCTTTAAAATTGAAGAGCAAAAAAAATATGAAATCATAGACAAAAGTTTCTAAAAACAAATGCTAAAAACTGCATTTATTGAATAGTATTTATTATCAAATTTACTTAAAGATATTTCAAAGAAAACTATCAAACCCTAGACGTAGGGTTAAATTTAGGGTTAAATTTGAACTGTTATCATCTCTGAAATAATCACCAGAGACCCAGGGTATGTTGCATGGCTGTTAATTGTGATATAACGTTTCATTTAAAATATTTTTTATATTTTCTTTGCAAAAATTGAGCAAACGATGAGTGTCGGAAAAATGAAGATTTTTGGCAATATTTCCACAAATTTAAAATGGATTATTATCATATATTGAAGTGAGATAGAAGTTAGAGTTTTTTGGTAAAAAGAGATAGATATGCCTAGTATTGCCTCAAATAAAAATTATTCTGAAAAATCTATTGTTTGAATTTAAGACATTTTTAAAATTTACTGCAATAAATGGGTTACATAAATGATATTTAAGAACAAATTGAACTTTTACATTTTTCCGAGCATACAAATGAAGGACAGAAGAATTCTTGATACCAAAAGATAGATCATTTTATACGCTTTAAAACTGATACCAACCCCTTGGCAATATCTTAAAATTAACCATCAACCCTAGTGAAAACCTTTAAAAATTGATTAAGTTACATAAATGACGATATTGAGAGGCTAGGGTTGATACTGTTTTCTTACATAATTTAAGATTTAAAACCTATTTCCAATAGGCCAATGTATGGTCTGTTGAAATTCGTAAAAAGTAATAAAATATCGAAAAGCAATAAAAAGTTATTACAGGTTGAACATGTAGGGGGGGTCGTCATTTATGTAACTTAGGCAAGATTTTCAGAGTTTGAGGTATGGGTGAAAAAAAGTTAATATTTTTTTTGTTAAAAAAGATATTGAAAAACGGTTTTCTGTTCTGGATAGACATCTTTTTCCGCATTTGCAATATAAACCATGTATCTATATCTTAAAAAATAAGTGAGATAGCTAACCCTTAGTGAAAGTATAGGGAAATCGAAATTTCAAAATTTTTACTCATTTGGTGGGGTATACCACTTAGTACGTCCTCGGCAGGGAGTGATTTCTAGAGGGCGGGGGTTAGAGAAATGGGTAGAATAAACATGTGGGGTTAGGAAAACACCCTAATCTAACAAAAAAATCAGCTCTAACCCCCTATATTCAAAAATTTTAAAGGGATTTGATTAAGTTACATAAATGACCCGCCAAATTTAGGAACCTAACCCTCAATGGGTAAAACTAGAGGGTTAGAAACGTTTTAAGTGTTAGATTGTATATTTCAGTGAGTTTTATCGATATCAAGCTGCAAAAAATAAATTTAATTTTAAAGGCATGAATTATGATTTTGAAAAGTCAAGTTACATAAATGACGAAAAATTCTAACCCTAACCCTGTAACGATAATTAGGGTTAGGGTTAGGTTAGGTTAGGGTTTAGGTTAGGGTTAGGGTTAGGGTTAGGGTTAGGGTTAGGGTTAGGGTTAGGGTTAGGGTTAGGGTTAGGGTTAGGGTTAGGGTTAGGGTTAGGGTTAGGGTTAGGGTTAGGGTTAGGGTTAGGGTTAGGGTTAGGGTTTGGGTACGGTTTTTTTGTAACTTACATGTTGATTTTGTAACCTATTAAATCATGTTGGTAACATAAGTTTGCAACTTTGTAACCTCTACAGTACTAGGTAACTTAGAGATCAATATAGTAACATAAAGATCAATATAGTAACATAAACTATCATTATTGTAACATAAAGTTCATTAGATGTAACCTAATAATTCATCATTGTAACATAAATATCAATATAGTAACTGTATTTTTCATGTTTGTAACTTATTTGTCGTTTTGGTAACTTAATTTAACTTATATGTAACATATATGTCTATTGTGTAACATAAATATCAGTATTGTAACATAAAATTTCACTTGAGAAACGTCTAGTTTCATAAATGTAACTTGCGGTTAAGAAAATTTTCTCTAATCACAAAATTCAATTTTGTAACCTATAAAGCCTAAAATTATTTTGTTACAGTTGTGTGGGTTGAATAAAGCTAAAAAAGTTAGCTAAAATGCACTTAGAATGGTAAAAAAACAACGTATAGTTTTTCAGATATGTAACTTAAAAGGCATGATTTCAGGGGTATCAGGGTTAGGACTTTAATCTGTTTTATGACGAAATGCGTTTACATACTTATATTTAGCCTAAAATCTAGGAGAAAAAACACATCATTTCGATTGTTTTCTCAAAGACAAAGACGTCATAAGTTTTTTTTAGTTTGAGGCTTCAATATTTTTTTTACCATCTAACTTACATGATTTATGTCAAGGTTGCATAAGTACAGTTGTCCAGAATTTTTGGCAGAATTTTAAAAAATATTTTTACGTTAACCCTGTCTCAACCACGACATTTTCATTTTTGTAACATAATCAAGGTCGTTTTGGATAGTCAATTAGATGCAGAAATTGGTCATTTTTCAACAATTTCGATTCGGATTGCCAAAGGCGAAAATAAATGTTACTGTAATCTCAAATTATTTGAACAAAATACAAATTATTTTCTGATAAAATATCTAGAAGCGGTACAATCATTTTTGTAACATAATCAAGGTCTAATTTCCCCTATTTGGAATGGTAAAAACGTTCGTTTCCATCCTATTTGGAATTTGAAACATATGCATTTTATATGTTTTATCGATACATGTCAATTTTATGTCAATAAGAATAGTTTTTTTTTTTGAAAATTTATATTAAATGGTAGAAAATAAATTAAAAATTAAAAAATAATAAATAAGCTGATAGCCTTAATCAAGTCATTATCAGTAATTTATGGTATCTTGACTTATTAAAAAGACAAGATTTATCAAGAAAAAACATCATTTTATCAGAAATGTTTTCTTATGAAAATATGGTATACATATTTTACAATATGCTGTCATATAAATGACTTTTCTCAAATGTTTTAGGGTATTTGAAACGAATATAAAACATTTAATTATGATTAGGCACCATGGGAAACATTTAGGAATTGATCAACGGCACCTAAAATCTTTCGATAGATTTGAACTCGTCATTGAAAATCATAGTATGAAAATGCATTCAAATTTGCTCTATCTCTTTAAATAAGGGAGATCGCTTATAATAGTTTTAATATCGTGATCTAAGGTTTGATGTCAATTGGATATTAAAAAGAAGAATATTGATCATCATCTACCAGTTAGTTTGCGTTTCTAAACCAAATTAATCTTTAAAAAAAACTCTAACCGCAGTATTTTCATTTTTGTAACCTAAAAGGCATGATTTCAGGGGTATCAGGTTTAGGACTTTAATATGTTTTATGACGAAATGCGTTTACATACTTATATTTAGCCTCAAATCTAGGAGAGAAAACACACCATTTCAATTGTTTTCTCAAAGACAAAGACGTCATAAGTTTTTTTTTGTTTGAGGCTTCAATATTTTTTTTACCATCTAACTAACATGATTTATGTCAAGGTTGCATAAGTACAGTTGTCCAGAATTTTTGGCAGAATTTTAAAAAATATTTTTACGTTAACCCTGTCTCAACCACGACATTTTCATTTTTGTAACATAATCAAGGTCGTTTTGGATCGTCAATTAGATGCAGAAATTGGTCGTTTTTTAACAATTTCGATTCGGATTGCCAAAGGCAAAATAAAATGTTACTGTAATTTCAAATTATTTGAACAAAATACAATTATTTTCTGATAAAATATCTAGACGCGGTACAATCATTTTTGTAACATAATCAAGGTCTAATTTCCCCTATTTAGAATGGTAAAAACGTTCGATTCCATCCTTTTTGGAATTTGAAACATATGCGTTTTACATGTTTTATCGATACATGTCAATTTTATGTCAATAAGGATAGTTTTAATTTTTTGAAAATTTATATTAAATGGTAGAAATTGAATTAAATTATAAAAAATGATAAATAAGCTTATAACCTCGAATCAAGTCATTATCAGTAATTTTTGGTATCTTGACTTATTAAAAAGACAAGATTTATCAAGAAAAAACTTCATTTTATCAGATATTTTTTTATGAAAATATGGTATACGCATTTTACATAATAATATCATATAAATGACTTTTTTTAATTTTTGAGGGGATTTGAAATGAATATAAAACATTTTATTATGATTAGGCACCATGGGAAACATTTAGGAATTGACCAACGGCACCTAAAATCTTTCGATAGATTTGAACTCGTCATTGAAAATCATAGTATGAAAATGCATTCAAATTTGCTCTATCTCTTTAAATAAGGGAGATAGCTTATAATAGTTTTAATATCGTGATCTAAGGTCTGATGTCAATTGAATATTAAAAAGAAGAATATCGATCATCATCTACCAATTTGTTTGCGTTTCTAAACCGAATTAATCTCTCAAAAAACTCTAATCACAGTATTTTCAATTTTGCAACATAATATAAGTTACCAAAATGAAGTGCACAGGGTTAGAATGGTGGCAACTTAATGTAACATAATGGGTCTTTCTCCTCGCAATTACCTATTATCAATTCAATATGGCAATAGAATTATGTTTTATCTAAACAAAATGTCATCTTGTCATGTAAACATCCTAACCCTATGCGTATCATTTTTGTAACTTAAACAGTATCCTAAAGTTGTCTTATTACTTTGTTAAATAATAGATTAAAGGCAGTTTCTTATTCATTCCTTAAAGATAATTTAACATAGGCTTGAATAATACGAAGCTTTAAAAGATTTGAAGAGAAAAGTTTTTACACGAAAAAATTCTTAAGGGGTACACCTTACAAAAAATTAAATATTTTTTTCACAAAATTAAACGCGAGAAACCATTATGTCATGTTGCGTTATAATTTCCTTCTTAATTAGCCCATAGTTTCATTTAAATATCTATGTTCTTTTCGTTTTTGTAGCAATTTTTCGTTTAATCACATACAGTATTCACTTTATATACAGCTACAGTGTAATTAACACTGAATTTGATGTTTTTAGTGTATTTCGCACACCAGTTAATACTGTGTTATTGGAATGACACATCAATACATTGTTTGTTATTCATTCTAAAAGAAAAAATGGCCTAATCAAAGCTCATGTATTTGATAACTTATAAACTATAAGTTACAAAAATGAAAAGTTTGGGGTTAGAATATTTTTCATTAATGCACAACTCAATTAACTGAGGAGTGTTAGTTACATATGATTTAAGTTATGTGTTATTCATAAATGGGAGAAATGATTGAATTTTATGATAATAACAATGTTTTTATCAAAACATGATTTTCATTTTTGTAACATAAATTACATCCAATTGTTGCGGTTAGACATTTTCACGCTATAAGATATGTTTATTAGCAGGTGTGTAAGTAATGTAAAGATCACTCAACTATACATATATTCATCAACTAATACATGGTATTGATGATTTTAGCATGAACATTTCTAATCCTATTCTTTTTAATTTTGTAACTCAATATAAGATTCAATTAATGAGGACTGTTAATAATAATGATTTAAGTTATGTTTTATTTAAAAAATGCACAAAAAGATTGAATTATATCATTTTGGCTGTTTTCTGATCTAACCCTGACTTTTTCATTTCTGTAACCTAAATTAAGTTACGAAAATGAAATTTCCGCGGTTAGAGATTTTGTGCTTAAAATTATGTACAACAGCTAGATGTTTCATTAATATGAATTGATAATAGAACAATTTATATGTATTGATAAATTAGTACATAAAAAACTAATTTTAAGACGATAACTGTCTAACCGGGAAAATTTCATTTCAGTAACTTAATTTAGGTTACAAAAATGAAGATATCAGGGTTAGATCAGCAAACAGGCGAAATGATATAATTCAATCGTTTTCACCTTATTTGTGAATAGTACATAACTCAAATCATAAGTAACTAACGATCATTGGTTAATTAAGTCGTATGTTAACTGAATGCATTATAACCCCAAACTTTTCATTTTTGTAACTTATTTTTTATAAGTTACAAAAATGATTGTTTCATGATTAGAAAAATCTGACAATAATATGACATTTCTGTCTAGAATAGTATACTTGAGTTGTTATGTTGGATTGATATGATGCCATAAAAGCAAAGATAATCATATATTATCTTGTATTTAATCCTTGCCATACAAACCCTATGAACATCATTTTTGTAACTTAAAGTTGATAAGTGATTAATAGGTGACCCTTAAGTTTTGCAGCGCATCGTATCAAAATGAAGCTACTTTGAAACATTTAAAATAACTCATTGTGTACTTCGTGAATATGTCCATCCTATAGGACACATCTGATTTCATAATGTCAAGTAGTTGGTTTCATTCAGTGTGTAAAAAAGTAAGAAATTTTTAAAAATACCCTTAAGTTTTGCAACGCACGGTAACGAAATGGCGCCAGTCAATCATTTTAAGTATCTCATTGATATATTCCACGACGCACGATACATTTATGTGCAAACTAGAATGTGTACCATTGAATTGCTTTTCCTTATTTCTGTATTTTAAGTATAACAATTTATATATTATCCTTAGGTTTTACACTGATATGCAAACGGTCACAAGTGCGGGGATTTAAAAACATGATGTTGACATAGATATACAGAGTTAAAGTTCAGTATTTATGATTGTTTCAAATCATCTTGTTCTGATGATTGTTATAAACTAAGTTACATAAATGATTATTCTGTGGTTAGGATATATTATTGTGGAATCCCTACAGTAAGGTTAAACCATGTTGTACAATTCCTTAGATCATATTTTTTAATGTAAGTAATAGGTTCACACTAATATGTCTACTTCGTTGTTAACTACTCTAACCGCAATGGTTTCATTTTTGTAACTTATTCGCATAAACAAAAGGTTAAAGTTAACGTAAAATATGCTATTTTTTCTATTGTATGGAATGTCAACATAGACATCTTTATCGTCTCTTTTTATTATATCAATACCATAATGATATGTAATGTATAAGTATATAACCCTAGCAGTTAATCATTTTGAAACAATTTTGCAAAATATTATGCCTGTTTTCCATATATACTTAACTGATCGCTTAATATGTTACAAATATGAAATATAGATCATATAATTGCAAATATTATAGCGAATTAACAAACTGTTTTAGATGTTTGGTAATAAAATATCACGTCAAAAGATTGTTCTTTCGAGTAGAAATCGACGCTTTCTATGCAATAAAAATAGCGTTGGTGATAGTATGTCCAATATGCTATATATACTAGTCAAAGTTTCTTGTTTCAATGCATTTAACTATGAAAATAATTCAAACATTAGAAACAGAGAATAAGTTACAAACATGAAATAATGGTGAGTAGATCTTTTCAAAATGAAGAATAATCAAATAAGAAAGTTTGTGAAGTAAAATGAACAGCGTAAGAACAACTTAATTTAATGACATTAAAGTGTTTCGTTTGAAATAGTTACCTAGCATATGACAACTTGATAAGTGCCAAAAATTTGTATTCATATAAAAGAGAAAAAACATGAAGATACTGAAGTAATTTTTGGTAGACATAAGTAATTGTGCTGTATTTTCTTTGCTTTTAAGTTTCATCAAAATATCTCTTAATAATCAACATAACCCTAAGCAAAAATCAATTGGGGGGTTAATTTTTGACGACTCAATACTCGGTAAATAATATACTGAGCACCAGGTGCACTTGCATGGCCGTTGTTTTAATCACGTACATCATTCTAGTGTTATTAAAATAAAGTTTAGAAAGAAAATGGAATAACGTACTCACTTTGAAATTTTGCAATTTTAATGTCATTTTTGTTAAAAATGAGACTATGAATTTTCATAGTTAATAACAATTTACAAGAATGATTTTTTGTGACCTGGCAAAGCAAACAGTTGCCAATCCAATAAAAGTCACTAGATTATTGTATCTTTCTCGGGATTTATTACCGATTTTTGAAATACCCCCCTGCTAATAGGTTACAAAAATGACGTAAACGGGACATTTGAATTTTTTCATGGATGGCGTTGTGGAAAGGAATTGAAACCAGTCTTTTTTCCATAGTAATTGTAATGAATATAGCTTCCTTTCCGATCCTAAACCCTAAGCAAAAGTGGCTTTTAAACATCAACCCTAGGCAAAAACGGACAAAATTTGATTAAGTTACCAAAATGAACCTAACCATGCCCTTGGTTTCATGATTTTTTGGACCGATAAGAACTGTACGTTATATCATATGGTAGATACATGTCTTGCGGTTCCGAATTTGCAAACAGTTTTAAAATCAAATGAAGAGATCAAAAGTTATTAGTGCTCAAACATGGGTAGGGTCAACCTATAACTTCATCTTTGTAACCTGAAATGAAAATGGCAAAAATGCATGGTGGGTAGGAAAATTGGCCATATTTTGCTGAATGTTAAAGATATTCCAAATCGCTTTTAAGACGTTGTAGAGAATTGAAATACCTATTCGGCAATATATATGCCAGGAAAAAACTCTTAAAAATAAAAAAGTTAGAGACGAAAAACCAAGTCACTAAAAAATTGATAGGAAAATCTGAAATCTCAAGTTAAGGTCATTTGGTGGGGATATACCAACTAGTGCATTTTTTGTCTGAGGCCTATTTTTAAAGGTTCTCCGATCGGAAAATCGTCTCGAAGGGTTAGAATTGCGCGTCAAACCCTCTCTAACCCTCTAAGAACCTTTTCTAACCCTCTATTAATAAAGAAAATGGATTATGTTACAATAATGAACCAGTGGTTTTTCCATCTCTAACCCTGGGCATTTAAACATATCATTTAAAGTCGAATTTTTTTATATCAACAGATTCAAATAAAAACAAGTGATTTCAATCAAAATTTCAATAAATTATCATTTTTGGAAACGTTTTTGGAGATGCTCAAAAATCCAGGTTACAAAAATGAATTTCTAACCGCCGTGATTAGATCCGTACCCATAATTAGGGTTAGGGTTAGGGTTAGGGTTAGGGTTAGGGTTAGGGTTAGGGTTAGGGTTAGGGTTAGGGTTAGGGTTAGGGTTAGGGTTAGGGTTAGGGTTAGGGTTAGGGTTAGGGTTAGGGTTAGGGTTAGGGTTAGGGTTAGGGTTAGGGTTAGGGTTAGGGTTAGGGTTAGGGTTAGGGTTAGGGTTAGGGTTAGGGTTAGGGTTAGGGTTAGGGTTAGGGTTAGGGTTAGGGTTAGGGTTAGGGTTAGGGCTAGTTCACTGCCCTAAACGCGGAGCTGATTTTTCATATTTGCAACTTAATTTTCATATATGTAACATAAATATCATATTTGTTTTGGGTTGTCATATTAGTAACTTAAATTTTCCTATAGTAACTAAAATATCATATTTGTAACTGAGAATTCATATTTGTGCTTCATAAATGTAACTGAGTTTTTTTTGCCGATTTTATTTTTCGTTCTTATTTCTAGGGTTGATTAAGGCTGTTTTATAGATTTATATGCGCTTGAAATTATTAAAATCAGGTCATTACTTTTTCAGATATAACGGTTTGAAGTTACAAATATGACCCCCGTATATTTTTTGATTGTTAAGGTATTTTTAAAAAAAAAATATGTACATTTATCCGTCTGATCTGTAATGATGTTTAGCCAAGATGATTTAAAAATCTCTTAAAACAAAGTTGCTATCTATTTTTTTAAGTTACAAATCATATGCTTATTTTTTCGATAAATCCAGAAATGTTGTGATAAAGTTCGTCATCCATTGCATCAGTACAATTTTTTGGCATTTTTTAAAACCTTTTTTCTGTTAACCCTTTTCTAGCCGCCGTAATTTGAAATTTGTAACATAATCAACCTCATTTGCCATTCAATTTAAGCATTCAAGATGATAAGAAATGTCTGAATTTTTTATGGATATCAGGTATTGGCATAATAACAAGTGATTAACAAGATTTAAAAGTATTTTATCACAACGTTATATGCCAAATTGTCTCACCAAGTAAATTTCATATTTGTAACATAATAAAGGTCACCTTTTTACTCAAGGGTTAGTTCAAATATTAGCCTTTTTCGGCCCAGAAAAAATCGTGAACATGTTTCTTTTAATGCTGAATCATCTAACATAACATTTAATGGATTGTGCAGATTTTAAAATTGGTCACTGAACAAAAAATAATAAAAATAGTAAAAAAATAAAAATTAGAAAAAAAATATTTAACAATACCGTATGCTATTAAATATTTAAAGTTGTTATTGTATATATTGACTTTAATCATAAATCACACTTTCAACTTAGAATTTATACGAAAAAAAATTAAACAAAGAAGATATTTACGTTAATTATTTAGACATATTATCTATATATGGTTGATATTGAACCACATAAATCTTAGTTTGAAAAGGTTTTCTTTTTTGTTTTCGAATTGAAACGATACAAGTTATACCAACAATATAAAAAATAACACTGGGTGGTCAGAAATTTTAATTTAATATTTAAATTCTTCGTCGAAAACTTAGTACCAAAATGCTATCATAAATGTCGTATCTATTGAAATAAGCGATATAGGTTATATCAGAATATTAATATTTACTAAAATGTTGTTGTATATATTGACTATAATCATTATTCATACATTCAATGTAGAATTTATACGAAAAAATAATTTAACAAATAAAATATTTACGGTCAATATTAAGACATATTTACATAATGTTTGAGATTAAAAACCACATAGATCTTAGTTTTGAAGAGGTTTTCTTTTTTGTTTTGGAATTAAAACGATACTAGTTATACCAAAAATATAAAAAAGTAAACACTTGATCGAAAGAATTTTAATTAATATTCAAATTCTTTGTCGAAAAACTTAGTACAAAATGCTATCATAAATGTCGTATCTTTGTAATAAGCGAGATAGATTATATCAGATTATTAATATTATTACTAAAATTGTTATTGTATATTGACTTTAATCATAATCACACATTTAACTTAGAATTTGTACGAAAAAATAATTTAAGAAATAAAATATTTACGTTAAATAATGGACTATTTCTATATATGCTTGAGATTGGAACAACATAGATCTCAGTTTTGAAGAGGTTTTCTTTTTTGTTTTGGAATTAAAACGATACTAGTATACCATAAATATAAAAAAGTAATACCTGATCGAAAGAAATTTTAAATAAATATAAAATTCTTGGTCAAAAAACTTAGTACCAATATGATATCAGAAATATCGTATTTTTTGTAATAAGCGTGATAGATTGTTACTGCAGTAATTTTTCTTCTTGAATTTTATGAGGAGATAGATGTTCAAACCAATTTTACAATAATGTGTGCTTTCAAAATATAAAATTCTCTCGATTAGCAGCTAACCGCCAGAATCATCATATTTGTAACTTAATTTGATTTCTCAGATAAATTCCATAGTATTTCAGTTTTAATTATGTTTATATAATTTCTTTCCCGTTTTTCATTTGATTCAGAAGAAGATATACGTGGTACAATATTTACCATTCTTTAAACTTTTCAAGTGAGATAATTTGCACAAAAACGCTACCGCACACAATTCTATCATAATGTCGTTTCTATTGTAATAAGCGATATATATTATATCAGAATATTAATATTATACTAAAATTGTTGATATATTGTCTATAATCATTATCATACATTCAATTAGACTTTATACGAAAAAATAATTTAACAAATAAAATATTTACGTCAATTATTAAGACATATTTGCTATAAATGGTTGAGATTAAAACCACATAAATCTTAGTTTGAAGAGGTTTTCTTTTTGTTTTGGAATTAAAACGATACTAGTTATACCAAAAATATAAAAAAGTAACACTTGATCGAAAGAAATTTTAATTTAATATTCAAATTCTTTGTCGAAAAACTTAGTACCAAAATGCTATCATAAATGTCGTATCTTTTGTAATAAGCGAGATAGATTTTATCAGATTATTAATATTATTACTAAAATTGTTATTGTATATATGACTTTAATCATAAATCACACATTTAACTTAAAATTTGTACGAAAAAATAAATTAAGAAATAAAATATTTACGTTAATTGATGGGACATATTTTCTATATATGCTTGAGATTAAACCACATAGATCTTAGTTTTGAAGAGGTTTTCTTTTTTGTTTTGGAATTAAAACGATACTAGTAATACCATAAATATAAAAAAGTAATACTGGATCGAAAGAAATTTTAATTTAATATTAGAATTCTTCGTCAAAAAACTTAGTACCAAAATGATATCAGAAATATCGTATTTTTTGTAATAAGCGTGATAGATTGTTACTGCAGTAATTTTTCTTCTGAATTTTATTGAGGAGATAGATGTTCAATATTTACAATAATTGTGTGCTTTCAAATTATAAAATTCTACTCGATTAGCAGCTAACCGCAGAATCTTCATATTTGTAACTTAATTTGATTTCTCAAGAAAAATTCCATAGTATATCAGTTTTAATTATGTTTTATACAATTTCTTTCCCGTTTTTCACTTGATTCAGATAGAAGATATAAGTGTGCAATATTTACCATTCTTTTAAAGTTTTCAAGTGAGATAATTTTGCACAAAAACGCTAACCGCACACAATTCAAATTTGTTACTTATTTTCTGAAAAAAATTAAGTTACAAATATGGAATGGTATTGGTTAGCCATATAAGTATTTAAAACTTAAGTAAAAAAGTTTGCAAATGAATTTGTTGACAAGTAAAATATTATATCTAATGATTTTAATACTTATATGAGCGAGTTTAATGTTAAAATTACAAATTTATTCAATGAAAATGTTAAATTAGAAAAAATTGAATTTTGAATTTTTTTAAGAAAAAGTAAGTTTTATGATTCAAAAGTCGAGTTAACGTAAAGAACGATTCCATTGATACATTACATGCTAATGTTGAAAGAATATAAGAAGAATTTCTGTTCAACCCTAGGCATTTTCTGTTTTTATGTATGTTTGTATATAATATCAAAATTATCTGAAACAACTGTTTTTAACATTTAATAATTTGAAGACAAGATTTGATTCTACAATGTAATGAAAACGACATACATATAGCAGTAGCTGTTAGAAAAAAATGCAAAGTCAAAGTTTTGGCTTAAGTTTAACTTTAATTATGGAAATAAATAAAAAAAATTACAGTATTATTTTGATAACATGTAAAAGATATTTGAAAAATGTACAAGATATGTGAAAACGGAATAAAAATATGTTGCTTAACTGGGGAAATAACTGTCATTTGATATTTTGTTCAAATATGTTACAAATATGAAAATGCTAAGGGTTAGGTATAAATGATGGAAAACAGTAGGTTTTTTAACTGAAAATATCAGCAAAATTGTAATTGGCATAGAAAATCAAGGAAATTTTTCTCTCTGGAAAAAACAGTTCATATACTACCACATTTTCTTTTAAAATTTCAAGTGCAATATAAAAAAGTAAAAATCATCGTTT
Source organism: Anadara kagoshimensis (assembly GCA_021292105.1). Lineage (NCBI taxonomy): Eukaryota > Metazoa > Mollusca > Bivalvia > Arcoida > Arcidae > Anadara > Anadara kagoshimensis. Next base: position 16,094,452 of record CM037875.1, on the reverse strand, counting down.
ATTGTTTTTTAGAGAAGCAAAATAACCCATTTTATTAGAAGTGTTCAAATTTAAAAAGTTTGAGATATCTCGATTAAAAACGTATAACCCTAGGCAAAAACTAAACGGGGGGTTAAATTTTGATCACATAGATACATGCAAATATTTATCCAGACACTGGGGTATCTTGCATGTGCGTGTTTTACGGAAAGACGAACATTTTAAGCTATTGTAGGATTGTTTTTAGCAAAATCAGAGAAAATGCGACAACAGTGAATTTTATGTAATTTTACACAATTTTTTCCGAAATATAGGCACTAAAATTATATATTTTTCAAAAGAATTCGGGTTTGATTTTTTTTTTATATTGTATTCAAATCATTTGGCTTTTTAGAAAAACCATCAGCATTTGGATAGGCCTTCAGAAATAATTAATAGAATTTTTCAAATACACCTACCCAAAATCAGTTACAAATTTGAAATTTAAACAAAAAATGGTTTTATTAATTTTATTTCATCTGTGGTAGAGATAAAAGTAATTTACTAATATCAAAGATGTAGAACAAAAATGCAAATAGAAACCATTCAAACCATAGACAATATCATTTGGAAAGACGTCAAAACTGGTCAAAAACTGTTCAGAGTGGATTAAGTTACAAATACGACATACATACATGACCTAGGGTTGATATTATTTTTCAGCTATACAATCATTTGAATGCAATATGCAGATAACAGAATGCTTGCTTCTACTAAATATGTCAAAATAGTTGCAATATTACAAACGGTTCAAAAGTTATGGCCTTTCAAACATAGGTGGGGTTAACGAATTTTTCATATTTGTAACTCAAGCATCTTTACCAAAGATTTCAGAGGTAGTTTAAAAAAATTCAATAACTTTTGATGTAAACATTAATTTGGCATTTGGTTTTTATATTCATGTAGACAAAACATTTCTGCATCTGACAATATAAATTACGTGTATATATCTTATCAATAAAATTTTTTATGCGCATTAAACCAAAGTCAATGGAAAATGTAAATTTCATAAGTTAGGTCGATTTGATGGGTATATCCACCAGACCAATTTTTCGATGGAGGCATATTTTAAGGTGTACGATAGCGGGAATCGAAGGGTAGATACCCTGGGGGTTAGGCTAACCCCCTGGAAAATTGAAAAAACATCTCCTAACCCCTAACAGGAACCGAAAATGGATTATGTTACATTTGTGAACCGCCTAACCGCGGGCAGAATTAAGATATAGTAAAAATGTTATTTTCCATGGTTTTGACGCTTTAGATTATGATTCCAAAAACCTTCTTCACTGGTACAAAAAAGATGCATTAAAAAATTAACATAAATACTAGTTTTTACTTAGTATACGAAATAAGGTTACAAATATGAAAACTGCCTTTTAAGTGTGAGCTAATTAGGGTTAGGGTTAGGGTTAGGGTTAGGGTTAGGGTTAGGGTTAGGGTTAGGGTTAGGGTTAGGGTTAGGGTTAGGGTTAGGGTTAGGGTTAGGGTTAGGGTTAGGGTTAGGGTAGGGTTAGGGTTAGGGTTAGGGTTAGGGTTAGGGTTAGGGTTAGGGTTAGGGTTAGGGTTAGGGTTAGGGTTAGGGCTAGTTCACTGCCCTAAACGCGGAGCTGATTTTTCATATTTGCAACTTAATTTTTCATATATGTAACATAAATATCATATTTGTTTTGGGTTGTCATATTAGTAACTTAAATTTTCCTATTAGTAACTAAAATATCATTTTGTAACTGAGAATTCATATTTGTGCTTCATAAATGTAACTGAGTTTTTTTGCCGATTTTATTTTTCGTTCTTATTTCTAGGGTTGATTAAGGCTGTTTTATAGATTTATATGCGCTTGAAATTATTAAAATCAGGTCATTACTTTTTCAGATATAACGGTTTGAAGTTACAAATATGACCCCCGTATATTTTTTGATTGTTAAGGTATTTTAAAAAAAAAATATGTACATTTTATCCGTCTGATCTGTAATGATGTTTAGCCAAGATTGATTTAAAAATCTCTTAAAACAAAGTTGCTATCTATTTTTTTAAGTTACAAATCATATGCTTATTTTTTCGATAAATCCAGAAATGTTGTGATAAAGTTCGTCATCCATTGCATCAGTACAATTTTTTGGCATTTTTTAAAACCTTTTTTCTGTTAACCCTTTCTAGCCGCCGTAATTTGAAATTTGTAACATAATCAACCTCATTTGCCATTCAATTTAAGCATTCAAGATGATAAGAAATGTCTGAATTTTTATGGATATCAGGTATTGGCATAATAACAAGTGATCTAACAAGATTTAAAAGTATTTTATCACAACGTTATATGCCAAATGTCTCACCAAGTAAATTTCATTTTGTAACATAATAAAGGTCACCTTTTTACTCAAGGGTTAGTTCAAATATTAGCCTTTTCGGCCCAGAAAAAATCGTGAACATGTTTCTTTTAATGCTGAATCATCTAACATTAACATTTAATGGATTGTGCAGATTTTAAAATTTGGTCACTGAACAAAAATAATAAAAATAGTAAAAAATAATAAAAATTAGAAAAAAAATATTAACAATACCGTATGCTATTAAATATTAAAGTTGTTATTGTATATATGACTTTAATCATAAATCACACTTTCAACTTAGAATTTATACGAAAAAATAATTAAACAAAGAAGATATTTACGTTAATTATTTAGACATATTATCTATATATGGTTGATATTGAACCACATAAATCTTAGTTTTGAAAAGGTTTTCTTTTTTGTTTTCGAATTGAAACGATACAAGTTATACCAACAATATAAAAAATAACACTGGGTGGTCAGAAATTTAATTTAATATTTAAATTCTTCGTCGAAAAAACTTAGTACCAAAATGCTATCAAAATGTCGTATCTATTGAAATAAGCGATATAGGTTATATCAGAATATTAATATTATACTAAAATTGTTGTTTGTATATATTGACTATAATCATTATTCATACATTCAATGTAGAATTTATACGAAAAAATAATTTAACAATAAAATATTTACGTCAATTATTAAGACATATTTGCTATATATGTTTGAGATTAAAACCACATAGATCTTAGTTTTGAAGAGGTTTTCTTTTTTGTTTTGGAATTAAAACGATACTAGTTATACCAAAAATATAAAAAAGTAACACTTGATCGAAAGAAATTTTAATTTAATATTCAAATTCTTTGTCGAAAAACTTAGTACCAAAATGCTATCATAAATGTCGTATCTTTTGTAATAAGCGAGATAGATTATATCAGATTATTAATATTATTACTAAAATTGTTATTGTATATATTGACTTTAATCATAAATCACACATTTAACTTAGAATTTGTACGAAAAATAATTTAAGAAATAAAATATTTACGTTAAATAATGGACATATTTTCTATATATGCTTGAGATTGAACAACATAGATCTCAGTTTTGAAGAGGTTTTCTTTTTTGTTTTGGAATTAAAACGATACTAGTAATACCATAAATATAAAAAAGTAATACCTGATCGAAAGAAATTTTAAATAAATATTAAAATTCTTGGTCAAAAAACTTAGTACCAATATGATATCAGAAATATCGTATTTTTTGTAATAAGCGTGATAGATTGTTACTGCAGTAATTTTTCTTCTGAATTTTATTGAGGAGATAGATGTTCAACATTTACAATAATTGTGTGCTTTCAAAATATAAAATTCTACTCGATTAGCAGCTAACCGCAGAATCATCATATTTGTAACTTAATTTGATTTCTCAAGATAAATTCCATAGTATTTCAGTTTTAATTATGTTTTATATAATTTCTTTCCCGTTTTTCATTTGATTCAGATAGAAGATATAAGTGTACAATATTTACCATTCTTTTAAACTTTTCAAGTGAGATAATTTTGCACAAAAACGCTAACCGCACACAATTCTATCATAAATGTCGTTTCTATTGTAATAAGCGATATATATTATATCAGAATATTAATATTATTACTAAAATTGTTGTATATATTGTCTATAATCATTATTCATACATTCAATTTAGACTTTATACGAAAAAATAATTTAACAAATAAAATATTTACGTCAATTATTAAGACATATTTGCTATAAATGGTTGAGATTAAAACCACATAAATCTTAGTTTTGAAGAGGTTTTCTTTTTTGTTTTGGAATTAAAACGATACTAGTTATACCAAAAATATAAAAAAGTAACACTTGATCGAAAGAAATTTTAATTTAATATTCAAATTCTTTGTCGAAAAACTTAGTACCAAAATGCTATCATAAATGTCGTATCTTTTGTAATAAGCGAGATAGATTTTATCAGATTATTAATATTATTACTAAAATTGTTATTGTATATATTGACTTTAATCATAAATCACACATTTAACTTAAAATTTGTACGAAAAAATAAATTAAGAAATAAAATATTTACGTTAATTGATGGGACATATTTTCTATATATGCTTGAGATTAAACCACATAGATCTTAGTTTTGAAGAGGTTTTCTTTTTTTGTTTTGGAATTAAAACGATACTAGTAATACCATAAATATAAAAAAGTAATACTGGATCGAAAGAAATTTTAATTTAATATTAGAATTCTTCGTCAAAAAACTTAGTACCAAAATGATATCAGAAATATCGTATTTTTTGTAATAAGCGTGATAGATTGTTACTGCAGTAATTTTTCTTCTGAATTTTATTGAGGAGATAGATGTTCAATATTTACAATAATTGTGTGCTTTCAAATTATAAAATTCTACTCGATTAGCAGCTAACCGCAGAATCTTCATATTTGTAACTTAATTTGATTTCTCAAGAAAAATTCCATAGTATATCAGTTTTAATTATGTTTTATACAATTTCTTTCCCGTTTTTCACTTGATTCAGATAGAAGATATAAGTGTGCAATATTTACCATTCTTTTAAAGTTTTCAAGTGAGATAATTTTGCACAAAAACGCTAACCGCACACAATTCAAATTTGTTACTTATTTTCTGAAAAAAATTAAGTTACAAATATGGAATGGTATTGGTTAGCCATATAAGTATTTAAAACTTAAGTAAAAAAGTTTGCAAATGAATTTGTTGACAAGTAAAATATTATATCTAATGATTTTAATACTTATATGAGCGAGTTTAATGTTAAAATTACAAATTTTATTCAATGAAAATGTTAAATTAGAAAAAATTGAATTTTGAATTTTTTTAAGAAAAAGTAAGTTTTATGATTCAAAAGTCGAGTTAACGTAAAGAACGATTCCATTGATACATTACATGCTAATGTTGAAAGAATATAAGAAGAATTTCTGTTCAACCCTAGGCATTTTCTGTTTTATGTATGTTTGTATATAATATCAAAATTATCTGAAACAACTGTTTTTAACATTTAATAATTTGAAGACAAGATTTGATTCTACAATGTAATGAAAACGACATACATATAGCAGTAGCTGTTAGAAAAAAATGCAAAGTCAAAGTTTTGGCTTAAGTTTAACTTTAATTATGGAAATAAAATAAAAAATTACAGTATTTATTTTGATAACATGTAAAAGATATTTGAAAAATGTACAAGATATGTGAAAACGGAATAAAAATATGTTGCTTAACTGGGGAAATAACTGTCATTTGATATTTTGTTCAAATATGTTACAAATATGAAAATGCTAAGGGTTAGGTATAAATGATGGAAAACAGTAGGTTTTTTAACTGAAAATATCAGCAAAATTGTAATTGGCATAGAAAATCAAGGAAATTTTTCTCTCTGGAAAAAAACAGTTCATATACTACCACATTTTCTTTTAAAATTTCAAGTGCAATATAAAAAAGTAAAAATCATCGTTTATTGTTTTTTAGAGAAGCAAAATAACCCATTTTATTAGAAGTGTTCAAATTTAAAAAAGTTTTGAGATATCTCGATTAAAAACGTATAACCCTAGGCAAAAACTAAACGGGGGGTTAAATTTTGATCACATAGATACATGCAAATATTTATCCAGACACTGGGGTATCTTGCATGTGCGTGTTTTACGGAAAGACGAACATTTTAAGCTATTGTAGGATTGTTTTTAGCAAAATCAGAGAAAATGCGACAACAGTGAATTTTATGTAATTTTACACAATTTTTTCCGAAATATAGGCACTAAAATTATATATTTTTCAAAAGAATTCGGGTTTGATTTTTTTTTTTATATTGTATTCAAATCATTTGGCTTTTTAGAAAAACCATCAGCATTTGGATAGGCCTTCAGAAATAATTAATAGAATTTTTCAAATACACCTACCCAAAATCAGTTACAAATTTGAAATTTAAACAAAAAATGGTTTTATTAATTTTATTTCATCTGTGGTAGAGATAAAGTAATTTACTAATATCAAATGATGTAGAACAAAAATGCAAATAGAAACCATTCAAACCATAGACAATATCATTTGGAAAGACGTCAAAACTGGTCAAAAACTGTTCAGAGTGGATTAAGTTACAAATACGACATACATACATGACCTAGGGTTGATATTATTTTTCAGCTATACAATCATTTGAATGCAATATGCAGATAACAGAATGCTTGCTTCTACTAAATATGTCAAAATAGTTGCAATATTACAAACGGTTCAAAAGTTATGGCCTTTCAAACATAGGTGGGGTTAACGAATGTTTTCATATTTGTAACTCAAGCATCTTTACCAAAGATTTCAGAGGTAGTTTAAAAAAATTCAATAACTTTTGATGTAAACATTAATTTGGCATTTGGTTTTTATATTCATGTAGACAAAACATTTCTGCATCTGACAATATAAATTACGTGTATATATCTTATCAAATAAATTTTTTATGCGCATTAAACCAAAGTCAATGGAAAATGTAAATTTCATAAGTTAGGTCGATTTGATGGGGTATATCCACCAGACCAATTTTTCGATGGAGGCATATTTTAAGGTGTACGATAGCGGGAATCGAAGGGTAGATACCCTGGGGGTTAGGCTAACCCCCTGGAAAATTGAAAAAACATCTCCTAACCCCCTAACAGGAACCGAAAATGGATTATGTTACATTTGTGAACCGCCTAACCGCGGGCAGAATTAAGATATAGTAAAAATGTTATTTTCCATGGTTTTGACGCTTTAGATTATGATTCCAAAAACCTTCTTCACTGGTACAAAAAAGATGCATTAAAAAATTAACATAAATACTAGTTTTTACTTAGTATACGAAATAAGGTTACAAATATGAAAACTGCCTTTTAAGTGTGAGCTAATTAGGGTTAGGGTTAGGGTTAGGGTTAGGGTTAGGGTTAGGGTTAGGGTTAGGGTTAGGGTTAGGGTTAGGGTTAGGGTTAGGGTTAGGGTTAGGGTTAGGGTTAGGGTTAGGGTTAGGGTTAGGGTTAGGGTTAGGGTTAGGGTTAGGTTAGGGTTAGGGTTAGGGTTAGGGTTAGGGTTAGGGTTAGGGTTAGGGTTAGGGTTAGGGTTAGGGTTAGGGTTAGGGTTAGGGTTAGGGTTAGGGTTAGGGTTAGGGTTAGGGTTAGGGTTAGGGTTAGGGTTAGGGTTAGGGTTAGGGTTAGGGTTAGGGTTAGGGTTAGGGTTAGGGTTAGGGTTAGGGTTAGGGTTAGGGTTAGGTTTAGGGTTAGGGTTAGGGTTAGGGTTAGGGTTAGGGTTAGGGTTAGGGTTAGGGTTAGGGTTAGGGTTAGGGTTAGGGTTAGGGTTAGGGTTAGGGTTAGGGTTAGGGTTAGGGTTAGGGTTAGGGTTAGGGTTAGGGTTAGGGTTAGGGTTAGGGTTAGGGTTAGGGTTAGGGTTAGGGTTAGGGTTAGGGTTAGGGTTAGGGTTAGGGTTAGTCAGGGTTAGGGTTAGGGTTAGGGTTAGGGTTAGGGTTAGGGTTAGGGTTAGGGTTAGGGTTAGGGTTAGGGTTAGGGTTAGGGTTAGGGTTAGGGTTAGGGTTAGGGTTAGGGTTAGGGTTAGGGTTAGGGTTAGGGTTAGGGTTAGGGTTAGGGTTAGGGTTAGGGTTAGGGTTAGGGTTAGGGTTAGGGTTAGGGTTAGGGTTTAGGGTTAGGGTTAGGGTTAGGGTTAGGGTTAGGGTTAGGGTTAGGGTTAGGGTTAGGGTTAGGGTTAGGGTTAGGGTTAGGGTTAGGGTTAGGGTTAGGGTTAGGGTTAGGTTAGGGTTAGGGTTAGGGTTAGGGTTAGGGTTAGGGTTAGGGTTAGGGTTAGGGTTAGGGTTAGGGTTAGGGTTAGGGTTAGGGTTAGGGTTAGGGTTAGGGTTAGGGTTAGGGTTAGGGTTAGGGTTAGGGTTAGGGTTAGGGTTAGGGTTAGGGTTAGGGTTAGGGTTAGGGTTAGGGTTAGGGTTAGGGTTAGGGTTAGGGTTAGGGTTAGGGTTAGGGTTAGGGTTAGGGTTAGGGTTAGGGTTAGGGTTAGGGTTAGGGTTAGGGTTAGGGTTAGGGTTAGGGTTAGGGTTAGGGTTAGGGTTAGGGTTAGGGTTAGGGTTAGGGTTAGGGTTAGGGTTAGGGTTAGGGTTAGGGTTAGGGTTAGGGGCTTAGTAATTCCTACTCGCGCGACCAGTCATGTGATCAGAGTAGGTAACGAAGACCAAATATGCTACCCGAGTCGGTGTAGAAGACGATATTTTGTCACCTAAGTAGGTATTATGAAGGATTTGCCTACTCAGGTGACCCATTTTTACTACTCAAGTTACCGATGGACTACTCATGTAACCTCTTCGGTTTTCCTTTAAATGAGGGTATCTCTGGGGTTGCATGTGTAGAGTTTATACGATTTTATGTTTCAGTTTGAGCGAAGGCACTAGCCAAAATTCCTTCATACCATATGTAAATAACAGGCTAGGGTGGGATTCGAACCCACTAACTCAAACCCAATATGATAGCATAGCCCTGTTTAACTATCATTTTTTTCTTTTACTTATACCATATTTAACATTTTGAAAAAAAAAATCCACAAACTTCATTCCGGTATCAACTGTATTATTCTGAATCAAAGCAAAAATAACACAGACTGACATGAGTAATCGTTTAAAAAAAAAATCCACAAACTTCATTCCGAAACAAACAAGCTACTACTAATAAGTAGGCGGAGCTTATTTAACTAGCCAAGTTTGTATACAGTGAAACGGAGGTATATATAACGTTGTAATCTCGCACATTGTAGTGCCGTATTATATATAAATCTCAACTTAAATAAGGTTGACATTTAATTTTTCCATAATGGATTTGTCTCCAGCTAAAAAAGATTTTTTGTTTGAAACAGATGATGTCAAAGTATACGAGTTGTCTTCTGAAGACGAATATTCTGATGAAGCGGAAAGCGAATGTTATACAGTTGTTGCTGACACTTCCACGCAAACTTTAATTGCTGGACAGTACGACAAAGATGGAAGAGTTATGACACGTATGATTACAAGGAACCTGATTTGGTAAGTTTTTCTTTCATAATAAAATATTATAAAATGTTAATATATAAATAATATTTTAAAAAAATGTAAAGATACCATTTGATTAAAAAAACGTTCTTTTTGATATTTTTTAGGCAGTTGAACGTGAAATAATCGAACGAAGTCAAGAGGAACTAACAACAGTATGTGATTCGGATACTGAAATGTACTCGGATGTTGAAAGTAACATAGACGATTTTATTTGTGAGGACGATGTTTCATCAGCTACAACTTTTTCATCGGAAGAAAAGGAAAATGAAATTGAACATCTTTCGTTTTTTTCGTCACCAGAAAAAAGTAGTGATTGTTTTTGCGATAAATGTGATAAATCTGTAAAGCAGTTGATTTTGTGCGATTATTGTGGAAAAGAAGGCGAATGTGGTGTTGGCGATCATAAACAGTGCTCTTTTGATCGTATCAATTTGGTAGAAGGATGGCTTTCGAAACATAATTTCGTGTAATAAACTGTAGTATATATGGACAAAACAAAGACATCAAAAATTGTATGTATATTGAATTTTAAATATATAAAAAGAATTTATAAAAAAAATGATTACAGTTTTTTGTTATTATTTATACAGAAATGTGTGAGGATTTTGTAAACAGCAATATTGTGATTTGTTTATACAATTAAACATAGATAAATATTACAAAAAACAAACATAATTTTCCTATTTAATCGTTATTGTTATTAGGGGCTGAGTAATTCCTACTCAAGTGACCAGATATGTTACCAGAGTAGATAACTAAGACTAAAAATGTTACCCGAGTAGTGTATAGACGATATTTTGTCACTAGAGTGGGTATTACGAAGGATTTACCTCAGTAGGTAAATAATTTGTAATACTCAAGTAACCGATTGACTACTCGTGTAACCTTTTCAGTTTACATTCAAATGAAGGTTATCTCCGGGGTTGCATGTGTAGAGTTTCATACGATTTTATGTTTCAGTTTGAGCGAAGGCACTAGCCAAAATTCCTTCATACCATGTAAAAAACAGGCTAGGGTGGGAATCGAACCCACTAACTCAAACCCAATATGATAACATAGCTCCGCTTAGTTATCATATTTTCAATAACAAACAACAAAATAATATATATCATTCACAATTTTAATAATGACAATTCGTTCTTTCAAGAGCGATGTATACATTTCACCGGTGGTTTTGAACCTGGAGGAATACATAGTAATTTCCATGCACACACATAACAATTAGTAAAAGAGTATTTAAACTCGAGAAAGTCCTTTCTGTACTGTATGTAGTGTTCCACATGCACGGTACCTGTCAATGGTAAGGACAATCTGCGATACACATCATCATCCGCCATACAAAAATCATTCACTTCCGCGTTGTGTAATCCCAGATAATACTTAGTTGCTTGTCTCGGAACCCAAGGGTTTTCAAATGGAACTAACTGTTTCTCGGTCACATATCGTAAGTTCTGTTTTACAAGACTGGGAATTATGGGAGATCGCCAACTAAGACACTCGATCATCCCACAAATTTTCTGTTTTCTAATCATTTGATTCCTGATTTTAATTAGATACAGACCGAATTTCTTTGACATATCTTTCAAACTGACTTTCGTTATGAGGCCTTCACTAAATAACCAATCTAATTTAATGTTTATTAATTCATCTTGGACACCAAACCAATCTATATCTTCTGTTATGCATTCCCAAATCTAAAACAAAAACAAGAATCGGGGTTAGGGTTTTTCAAAAAAAAAAACATGTAAAAGGGAAAAAAATATATAAAAAAAACAATACAGTCAATTAAAAGTTTTTTTTTTTTTAAAAATTACTAAATAAAACAATATATTAACTAACCTTTTCAATCGCATAAGATTGCAGTGTTTCACAGGTTCTTATTTTTTTAAGTTGATCTTCTACACTCTCTCCCTCCTCACTTCTTAATCTTTTGTATGACATCGTCTAAGTGTTACTTCCGAGAATAAATTTCACACTACTCTAAAAGGTCCCGCAGTTTATAAAGTAAACGTCACCATATGCGCGCGCATATATGGGCGTGTATGTTGTAACTGCCATGTTATATAGTTGTTAACCAATGAAAACAAAGGGTCAGAGTTCATATTAGCGATTGAAAGGGGTGAAGAATTTATTACTTTAAAAAAAATATTTTAATTCTTAAGTCTTCCAAAGTCCACATGGTCTCAACCGCTAAAATACACACAGAAGTTAATTTGGTAAAGGCAATTGTTTTCTAATGTTCCGACTAGAAGGTGTTAAAGGTTTCACTAGCGTTGGAATTTCAGTGGATTTTTCATCTTCCTCTAATTCCCGTATTATCGGTGTAGTCTGCTCAGCGGTGATAGTTTCTTCAGTGGTAGTTGGTGGGGCTCCGAGGGCTGCTGTTGTTAAAGCTTTATTTGACCGTACTGTAAATACAATGAAAAATGACACATGTTTACAATAGTTTTGATGGGGATGGGTGGTGGTTCTAATATGTAAAGCAAATTTTCACATGAAACGAAATGATTACAACAAAAAATTTCAATACGGGCCGGCCAAAAATTCATGTGAGTCTTACCAATGTTCAAAATGGATCTGACACGATCGGCCCGTTCGCACCGTTCCTCCAAATCAGTTAAAGCATAACTTTTGTTATGTGTTGAAAACTGGTGGCTCATCTGACCCGCTAACTCTTTTCTGGCAATTTCTGGAGCATCTTTCATCTGTAGATAAGAATACATATGATACAAGTTACAACACGTTTTGGAATATATATTCTTTATCAGTGAAGCAAAATCATAACAACGAAAAATTGTTTGTCAAAATGTACAAAAATATAAGCTCATTTCACAACAAAACAGGTGTACTTACAACTATTGCCGCACTTTTTCTCATCAGAGTGGCAGTAACTCTTCCCGAATGTCCGATTACTTTCAAAACTTTTGTAATTGACGAATTGACATTGTTACTCTGGAGTGTGTTCCCATCGTAGGTAACAAATATGTTTGCTTTGTGTTTCGAAACCCTTGCAAGCCACCTAATGCCCTCTACAAAATAGTTTGAAATCGCTGGAGTTGCTGTTCCGGCGATTTTAGTCTTGTGGTCTGCAATCTGTAAGTAGAAAAAAAAGTAGATATGCGTCTTCTAGTCCTTTATATGGTGGGGGTGTTATGGAGAAGACGACCCGACTAAGAAATGAAATGTACATGCGTGTGTAACTAAAAAAATCATTATACTTACTGGGATAACTAAGGAGTTTCCTGTCTGTCTAGCATTCCGCAATTCATCTTTGGTCATGTTTATCACTACCCCAGTTCTCTGTGCGCTCCCTCCAATGATTGCGTAAATAAGGATGTCTCTTATCAGATAGAAATTATCTCTTCCGGGCACCTTTTCTATAAAACAAAGTTTGTAAAACAAAAATGAAATACGGTAATTCTACCACGATAATCAACAGATGTTTGTGGGTTTTTGTTCTATTTTTTAATTTGAAATAAAGTTTGAAAAAACAAAAATATGTATGATGTAATTTTTTGTATCTGCTTATTCTTACATTTTTGACATATTATATCATTATTTTCTCACCGTTTTGTTCCCTTGAGAGCTCTTCTTTTATGGCATTAGCATATTTTTCTTTCACATAAGGGTGATTGTCAAACTTTGATAGCACATCTATACTTGGTATTTTTTCCTGGACCTTAATTTGGTTGTGATTTATTCTTTTGGCTTTTTCTTTTTTCAACGACTGTGCCCATTTCTTGCATTTGGACTGCAAACAAAAAAGTAAAACAAAACAACAATGAGTTTTAGCTAAGTTACCCCACGGTAATAGGAAATTGATAAGTTAAACATGAAAGTCAGAATAAACAGAGACTCCATTCGCTTTTTTTGGTATTACATGTATATATATAAACACATACACATGGGTAGATATGAAGCCCTACTTACTTTCATTTGTTGCACTTGTGGCAAGAATTCACGGATTGTTATACTTTTCTCCTCCAGTAGGAAGTCCATAAAGTGGATCAAGGCGTAGTAGTAGTTCTGAGCGGTAGTTGGGGCCATGTTTCCATTTTTAACTTTCCGTTCAAGTTCTATTTTTTTTTTGTTTCTCTAAATGTTGTGGCTAGTCTAGAATGTGGCTGGTCTTCGTCCGTTGTACCTTGAAATGAAATAATAATACTTTAACCCAAAAACCCACAAATATAACAATCATGTTATAAATTATTCGATATCAAAACAACCAAAACAACTACAACAACTTGATATATATGCCATACCTGTTTTGAAAATCTCCGTTAACTCCAATGCTGGGTGGAGGACCACTAAACATTTCTTTATCTGGTGCACATATTGCCGTACCACGGATCTCGGTTTATTTCCACCAGACGAAGACGTTGCATACTCATAAAACTGTTGTAATATCTCCGGTTCATTCTTATGGTATCTAAAATATGAATATTAAATCCATCATTGCATGACAAAACAGCCACAAAAATCATATTTTATCAAATATGTGTTACATTATATATCTTGAAACGACCGTCTAGTGCTGTTAACAACTGGTATCAAAACTTCGTGTTTAGAATTGATCGAAATTACCTACCTTCCGAGATGTTTTCTTTTTCTGCTGGTCTTTATGAACAGTCCTCATATGGCGTGGCATCTGAATAGCGTAGATTCCACAAATTCACACTTCTTTTTCTTGGGTTGTGTTTTACCCCCTCTATTGTAGGTATCTGTTTTTCTAAAAGTTTATAAAATTATAACAATTGAAAGAAAAATCATTATATTTTATTATCTGGGAAAAAATATACCGTGTGAATACATTTGGATGAACGGATTTTTACAAATTGAATTAAAAAAAAAAACTGTTTAAAGGATTCATAAGTAAACACTCACTTGAACCAATTTCTTCCACCAATGCCTTCGTACTCGTGAGGATGCTTCCGTCTCATGTGCCTCGCAACACTGCCGACAAATGATAACTGACAAGCTGGACATGGTGTTTCTGTAATTATCATAAAATAAAAAAGAATGATTACATATATACTTTGATAGAAATTTGTAGCAAAAAACTTATATTACTTCAGACGACCTTCAAAGTTTGAAATAAATGAAGAATAAATATGAGTATTTACTTTTCCTTTTCGCCCTCGTAGCATCCTTTGTCATAGATTTATCTTTGGAAACTTCCAATAAAGGTGACGAAGAAGCTGTATCGGAACCAAACTCGGATTCGGTTTCGGTTGCTACTTCAGCCATTCTGGGTCTCTTCATCATGTCTAATGTGGAATGGGCCGTATTCGTTTGTCTCTTAATAGTATATTTCTGCTTCTTTAATTCAACCTGTATGCATGTTTCATCGTCCGAAGTTTCATCCTCGGAATCTGGAGCATATCCATCTCCAGACTCTTCATAATCAGATTCCACCTCACCCATTTTATTCATCTGAAATGAATGCATCATTATTTAGAAATTTAGTAAAAATCAACTTTCTTAACAAATCACACCTCGGTATAAAAGAATATCGCGCGCCAAATGTTATCTTATTTTGTTGCTACACCAGTCTGACAAAAATAACCTTCAAAAAGAGTTCAACAAACAACAACTTCCTTTCCCACGACGGTCGGCACGTGCAGGTCACGAACTATGTATGAAATTCTAATACCCGCAGACTGACAAGTTTGACACATTGTTATTAAAATATCTGACAAAAATAACCTTCAAAAGGAGTTAAAACAAACAACAACTTCCTTTCCCACGACGGTCGGCACGTGCAGGTCACGAACTATGTATGAATTCTAATACCCGCAGACTGACAAGTTTGACACATTGTTATTAAAATAGAGAAAAAAACACAGACAGCAGTTTGTGAAAATGTTAGACGTCACGTACGCCACAGCTGTTGTTGTTTTTGTTAAAATGTCAAGGGAGAAAAAGGTTCGAGAACATCTATCCCCCCTATCTATTTTTTATTTACCTTCGACGACTAAATAACTGTCCTATATTCACAAAACAAACACCACCACCAAAACCGTTGGCGGGAAGAAAGGAAATAAAATAAACCAAGGCACTATTATATCAAAGTGTTTGCAATTTAACAAACACATAATGCATATGTGGTTGTTTTATATATACATATATCTATCGAACTGATGAGATATGATTCTAAACAACTTAGATCTTTTCTAAAAATTTGGGTGGCTGCCTTTGGTTTTCACACGAAAGGCAGCCGGATTGTTGGTTCGTTGGTTCGTTGGTTGGTTCGTATGAGGGGCTCTTCATACTTCACGCTTCTTCTCCCGCCCTGCAAAACGGACATTTTGTCATTATGGCGTCGCAGTATCCACACCAAACGTTGGTACACCTCCTGCAGACATACCTCCTGTTTGTGTTCAGATTGCAACAGATTGGACATTCTTCTGCATTCTCCCCCTCCTCGCATTTGCGGTAATCTTTTTGCGGCAGTGGACCACTTGGCAATGCATAGTACTCGTCTTCGATCCCCGTGTTCGAAAACAAGAGATCCGTCGCCGTAGACTGCCGTATGTGGAACAGCTGTCTCGTGATATAGTGTAATACGCCCCGCATCCTTCGAACCCATCCCGCACAGGGCAACTCCGCCGCTGGTCGTTGGCGTTGGTGGCTTTGTTGGCGTTGTTGGCGTTGTCTTGGTCTGGGGCAACTCTCCACGTACTCGTCCATTTCCTTCCAGATTCTCGTCACTCTTCTCAATTCTGCGCTCACCATCGTGGTATCTATAGCTGCATTAAAAATGACTATGATGAATCTTCAGCTCGGTACGGTCAATTTATATACACCGTCCTACACCCCGCCCATTCGTTTCATTGGATGGGGTCAATTGATTTGGTATCAAATGAAATAAAATTCAATTAAATGCTATGTAATATTGTTTATTAATGACCGACATGATTTGCCGCCAAAATTTGACCTCAATCATTGAACGACATCTGTCTCAGTTGTTGTTTTGGGTTAGACAGGAAAACCCCACAAACATTGTATACTTTTCTTGAATGAACTTGTTTTTGTGTTTTTTTTTCGTTTCCCGCAAGTGACATCGTACATTGTATACATTTCTGTCAGAGACTTTTAGGTCAGACAGGAAACCCACAAACATTGTATACTTTTCTTGAATGAACTTGTTTTTTTCGTTTCTAGTAAGTGACGTGACATCTTGTCAAAACAAGTTTGTGGATTTCAATAAAAATGAAATAATGAAACAATAATTTATATCATTTAAGAATTTCTTTTATTTCTAAAAACAAACTGTTACAGTAACTCTGACAAATACTTTTACTTTTTACTGGACATGCTACTTAGGTAGGGCTATGTAACATGTACTTCCCGACACAAAGGGACATGTACAAAACGTTTAGTTTAGCAAAACATGACGAACGAGACACGCGCCAAATACGTTTACTTTAATTTCTAATAAAGTTTGTAATCAATCTGTAATCCGCATACTGTCCCAAGGCAAATGCAACTTGGTCTTTGACAGGTCGTCGAGGATCCAAAAAGTTGAAGACTCGGTCAGGATACTTGCTGCCGAAGATCGTGGGTAAAATATGGATGACACTCGGCTTGACCCGCAGCTTATTGGCCAACGACAATGCACCGTTCACTAAAGAGAATGATTTCTCGTTTCGCCTCATACAGTACACCAAGTATCTGTTGTTGGTGGTGACCGAAGGATTGAGAGCGATCAGGTTCTCGGCGTTTACTGTGCATGCGAAGTCTATCATGAGCTTTTTGTTGAATACACAGGAGTCAAGCTCGAATAGAAGATGCTTATGGCGGATTTGGCGTATACTTTTACGTTTCAGGGGTGGCAACACATGGTGGCAGCAGAAGCTATCCATCAAATGCTCGTTTCTAGCCTCCAAAGGCTCATTTATATCCATCAAAGGCTCGTCTGTAGCCTTCAAAGGTTCATTTATAACCATCAAAGGCTCACGTGGGCACTTTTCGATTAACTTCCGACAATACCCCTTATCTTCCTCGGGCAAAGAATCGATTACCAGTCGGTTTTCAAATGCAACCCGAGGTTCGTTCTCATCTCCCTCGTACGTGATTCCCAAGGCATACGCGTCGCACACTTTGTCTACGAAAAACATCACCAGACGTTTGCGTGCGCGTTCTAGGCAACTTACCCCCCCAAACCTAGTGGCAGTCACCTTTTCAAACAAATCACCCAGCAGGGTACGCGTCTGTATCACGTCTATGCCACCGTATAGCGTCATTATCTTCCCCTCATTCGATGAAGGAAGCATTCCCGCACTTTCTTCCAGTGTTCTCCTCGTGTCCATGGCCGGGTCTTTCGTCTGCGTCATGTGGGTTACCACCACACCCCCGTCGTAACTGATGTCGAAGCAACCTACGCGTCTGATGCTGTCCGATACTTGCCCGACCGCCCTGTTGGTGAGAACGTTCAGTTTAGTATCTCTGGCGTCCACGGGAGATCCGAGTTCTTTCATATTCGTCAGAAATAATGATGATGATAATAAGGAGGGTGACCGCCTTTTATAATAAAAATAAAATAATATTTGTTCACGAGAGTCGAGTAAAAGCACTTCAATCTTATTTCTACAAACTTCAGTCTAACACGATTGAGAAAAATCAACAGAGTTCTATCCGAAAAACACCTTGTAGATAAAAACGAGGTCTTAAATGAAAATGACCACCGACCTTGCACTTCTCCCTTTTATGTCGTCGTGTCTGATCAAAGTTTGTGGCAGAATAAAGTTTGTGGAACATCGTGCCAGATCAAAGTTTGTGGCAGAATAAAGTTTCTTGATTTCAAGAAGGGCCCGGGTCAGGGAGAAAATACCTTGAAATAGCTTCAAATAGTAATACCTGGTAATACCTGGTCTCCAATTATTCACATTCCAAAACAGGCCACACACACACACGTACGCACGTTCAACAAAAAAAATCACCCACATCGAACCCATTCAACATTATGGCTACCCCCGAACCCCCCTCTTTTTCCTCCTTCCCCTTCCGTTTCTCTCCTCAATCTCCCCTCTCCCAAAAACCAGGGGGGGGGCTCAAAAACATCATACGGGGGGGGTAACACAAAACTCCCCTCGCACCCCAACACCCCCCCATCATACAATACACCACCACCGCAAAACACCTCCCACACATCCTCATTTCCCCCATAAAAAACCCCCCCTCAACTCCCAACCAAACCAACCCCCAAACAACCCAACCACTGGTAGGAAACACAACGGGCACCAGGTTCGAGTGTGGTAGAATTTTGGGGACGAAAAAAAAAGGATAGCGTTGCGGTTAGATCTGTGGGTAGTCCTTGTGCGTTTGGGGGGATTGTTTTGAGTGACGTTGTGGTTAGCTTTGTGGGTAGTCCTTGTGCGTTTGGGGGGATTGTTTTGAGTGAAGCGGGGTGTTCGCAACGGGCACCAGATGTTCGAGTGTGGTAGAATTTTGGGGACAAAAAAAAAGGATAGCGTTGCGGTTAGCGTTGTACGGAGTACTTGTGCGTTTGGGGGGATTGTTTTGAGTGAAGAGGAATTTTTTGGAGTGGAAAAAAGGATAGCGTTGCGGTTAGCTTTGTGGGTAGTTGTTGTGCGTTTGGGGGGATTGTTTTGAGTGACGTTGCGGCTAGCGTTGTGGGTAGTTCTTGTGCGTTTGGGGGATTGTTTTGAGTGAAGCGGGGTGTTCGCAACGGGCACCAGATGTTCGAGTGTGGTAGAATTTTGGGGGCAAAAAAAAAGGATAGCGTTGCGGTTAGCTTTGTGGGTAGTCCTTGTGCGTTTGGGGGAATTGTTTTGAGTGAAGCGGAGTGTTTAGATGTGGTAGAATTTTTGGGGCAAAAAAAAAGGATAGCGTTGCGGTTAGCTTTGTGGGTAGTTGTTGTGCGTTTGGGGGGATTGTTTTGAGTGACGTTGCGGCTAGCGTTGTGGGTAGTTCTTGTGCGTTTGGGTGTGGTTGTTTTTTCGTGAAGGGGGGTTTTATTGTTGTTATTTATTAGTGAGTGTGTGTAGATATGTAGGTAGGTAGATTGTTACTAATGTATTCAAAGTGTTTGCAATTTAACAAACACATAATGCATATGTGGTTGTTTTATATATACATATATGTATCGAACTGATGAGATATGATTCTAAACAACTTAGATCTTTTCTAAAAATTGGGTGGCTGCCTTTGGTTTTCACACGAAAGGCAGCCGGATTGTTGGTTGGTTCGTTGGTTGGTTCGTTGGTTGGTTATGCTTCTCCCGCCCTACAAAACGGACATATCTGCATCTTCGTGTCGCATTTTCCACACCAAACGTTGGTGCACGTCCTGCAGATAAACCTGGTGTTTGTGTACAGATTGCAACATATCTGACATTCTTCTTCGTTTATTCCCTCCTCGCATTGGCGGTATTCTTTATGCGGCAGTGGACCACTTGGCAATGCGTAATATTCGTCTTCTATACCCGTCTCATTAAAAAATAGATCTGTCGCCGTAGACTGGCGTACTTGTTCAAGTTTTCTCCTGATATAATGCGGATCCTCCTGTAATTTCCCCCGCATCCTTCTAACCCACCCCGCACAGGGCAACTCCGCCGCTGGTCGTTGGCGTTGGTTGCGTCGTTGGCGTTTTTGGCGTTGTCTTGGCCTGGGGCAACTCTCCACGTAATCATCTATCTCTTTCAACAACCTCGTTACTCGTTCCAATTCTTCGCTCATCATCGTTTTATCTAGCATTAAAAATGACTATGATGAATCTTCAGCTCGGTACGGTCAATTTATATACACCGTCCTACGCCCCGCCCATTCGTTTGATTGGATGGGGTCAATTGACTTGGCATATTCGTTGGTTTCTTTTTGATTGGTTGTTTAATAAACGGTGACACGTGGGTGCTGGCAGGTCACGTTCATTCTTGTGTAGGGGCGCACCTGGACGATACCATTTTTCGTTTTTGGTTTGCGCGCGAAACCCCCCCCCCTTCCCCTGAAAAAAAAAATAAAAAGTTAAAAAATTCGTCCCTGGGTGGGCTCGAACCACCAACCTTTCGGTTAACAGCCGAACGCGCTAACCAATTACGCCACAGAGACGAACATAAAGATCGTGTTTTATAATGTGATTTATTGGTGTGATTATTTTTTTTTTTTGGGGGGGGGGGATACAGAAGTGATAATGGTGTACATTCGAATATGATATATATCGTGCTGGATTCAATTCATACCAATACTGTATACGTTTATACTTTGACTGGGACATGCAAACTACTACAGATTGTAGAAAAAAAGTACATAACACTGTTGTTTTTGTTTTTTGTTTTGTTTTTTTTTGTTTATTTGAAAAAAAATATATATATCTAATATATACATACTACACATACGGACCCAACCCGCGACCTTACGCACACAAACTTCGCTACAATGTACGACCCTTCCTCTGGTCGGGTCGTTGTGTGGATGGTGTATTGACGGTAACAATTAAGCCGTTTTTGTTTCGAATTGAACACGAAATACAACATGTTACTTAGAACTACGTCTCTTAAAGTTTTTCACAACCTTAGCCAGGGTGGAGATTACGATGGAAGTTAATCGCATGTCACTGCTGACCACGGATTCCACAATAGCACCGAAATGGAGAGTGAGGAATTCTCTCGTGAGATCAAACGAATCCAGCTTCTGGGGATCTAAATAGCCTCTCTCGATAGATTCTCGGAACTCGCGTCCGAGTTCAGGTCCGTATTGCTTGAGAACACGTCTACGTCTGTTGTTGCTGCTCATGCCAATGGTGAGAAACATCATCGTGTACACGTCCGTCCGCGGTCGTTTGTTCTCCTCGTCCCAATAGGGATCGTCTTCCCCTTCCCACTTGCGTTTTCTTGCGGTTTTTAGATCTTTCAGTTTCTGCATAATTTTGGGCTTGTCCGTAGTGTCCAATTTGATCGTGTCGGGCTTGAGAAGCACGTTTGCGACGTCGGCCGTTCGCAGCCCACCGCATATTTTGTGGGGAAAATTGGCTAGCAGTTCTTTTCTGGTCATGTTTCTGAGACCGTACCATTTGATGCGCTTGGTAACATCGTCGAACAGATCTACGATGGTACCGTAGTGCTGTCCGAGTTCCTCCACTAGTCCCGCGACGTCTTTCTTGAAGCGTCGCATGGCGTCCTCGCGAGACAACCCCTCGGGGTTCATCCACTCGTCGATCTCGTCCTGGAGGTCACCGTCGAGCATGTGTACGTGAAAGCGGTCGCGGATGGCCTTGACGTCTTTCGAGTCGATGTATCTGCGACCGTATTTCTTGTTGTACTTGGCATAAACCTGGTAAGGTGAGCAGTTGCTCAGGATGACGAGCTGCATGTCCGGTCTGGGGACGTAACAATTGCCGAACGATTTGCGGTTGAGCGAAGCCATCGAGGCGTCGCCGCTCGTCAGTCCCTTGAGTTCGGACAGGTTCATGGAGCGCTCTTGCGAGTATTCGTCCACGACCAGAAACTGGACTCCCTCGAGGAGGTTGCACGCGTTATTGATGGACTGCACTTTGCCGACCCTGTACCGATTGACGAGTTTCTCTCTGAGTACGTATGACTTTCCCCAACTAGGTTCCTTGGAAAAGATGTAGTAGTGCTTGCGCTTGACGTCGGTTTTGTCGGGGTGCGGAACCAAGGTCAGCGTGTAAGGCTCGTAGCCGTCCGCAAACTCTCCCGTATCGACGTCAAACTTCCTGAAAGTCATCTCCACGGGGTCCACACACAGCGGTCGCGCATCCATCTCTTCCTGGGCGATCGCCTTGTGCAGGACGACCTTGCTCTGCGCGACCTGTCCGAGCGTGTTGCCCATACCCACCAGACCCTTTTCGACTATGTCTGCGGTCGTTGAGTTTACGATGGTCTGGTTCGTCTTGGCCGTCACGAGGGCGTTAGCGCACTTCTTGCTGTAACGCTTCAACAGCGCTTCGGGACTCATTTCTTTACCCCATATCTTGATCAAGCGGTCCGGATCGTATCCCGAAGACGCGAACATCATGTCCAGGAGGCTGTTTGGGGCCGGTCTGGGTATGTTTAGTCGAACTGTGTCAATCTTGGATAGGTTGTACTGTTCACACAGGGTATCAACTCCGTTTCTTAGACGGATCGGTTTGTTGAACTGTAAATACGCCTGTTTCGTCTGTTTATCTATGAAGGCCGATTTTAGGTCACCGGTAGCATCCATTTGGTCTATCATCTCCGTACCCAATCCTTTCTCGTAGTCGCTGTCGTTTAGTTGTATCAGTAGACTTTTAGTGGTTATGTATTTTTTGTCGCACGTCATCTCAAATCATATATCTAGAGCTGGAAAATAAAAAAAAAATAATGATATTATATGAAATACACACTTATACATACGTCTGAGTAACATCGATGTAAGGAAAAAGAAATGAGGTCTAACTATATACTTCGCACCACACCACACACCACACCACGCACCACACACCACTCTATTTTAAAAAACTCTTTAAGATATGATTACCTTAAAAAGCTCTTTAAGATATAGGTTAATATATAAACATATATGTCTATATATTCCTTAAAAAACTCTTTAAGATATAGGTTAATATATAAACATATATGTCTATATATTCCTTAAAAAACTCTTTAAGATATAGGTTAATATATAAACATATATGTCTATATATTCCTTAAAAAACTCTTTAAGATATAGGTTAATATATAAACATATATGTCTATATATTCCTTAAAAAACTCTTTAAGATATAGGTTAATATATAAATACCATATCTTAAAGAGTTTTTAAAAATAGAGTGTGTGTGTGTGGTGTGTGGTGTGGTGTGTGGTGTGGTGCGAAGTATATAGTTAGACCTCATTTCTTTTTCCTTACATCGATGTTACCCAGACGTATGTATTCTATGTGTTTATCCCACCCCTTACGGCTAGTAAGTACTGACCTATGGGATGGCAAGCGATCATAATCATGATATATGCTTTGTATGTGAACGAATCCGCGGCCTTATAGGCACAAGTCTTGACAAAACGGGCGACCCTCCCATAGGTCGGGTCGTAATGCGGAGAAGTGAATTGACGGTAACGCACATACCCTACAAATTAAGCTACTTCAGACTGTATGCCATATATTACCGTGTGGATTACAAAGCACGACATGCCCTACACGGACAAGTAGATACGTTTACTTTAGTGCTACGTAGGACCATATAGCATGCATTTCTCAAAAAAACAGGGCATGTACATGACATTGACATGGATATAAACGTTTCTTTTAGGTAATAAAGACTGTATGCCATGTATTACCGTGTGGATTACAAAACACGACATGCCCTACACTGACAAGTAGATACATTTACTTTAGCCACTAAAAACTAGATACCATATATTACGGTACGGTATGAATTACAAAACGCGACATACCCTACAAGGACAAATACGACTGTGGAGACTAACACTTTCCCTTTTTAGACGAGGTCTGAAATGAAATTGATCAATTACCTTGTGCTTCTTTCTTTTATGTCCTTGTTTCTGATTAAAGTTTTAAAGTGAATTTGACCGATAAAGTTTGTGGAAAATCGTGCCAGATCAAAGTTTGTGGCAGAATAAAGTTTGTGGTTTTTACTAATTATAATGTTTGTGGAACATCGTGTCAGATCAAAGTTTGTTGGAAAATTGTATGCCATATATTACCGTCTGAAATAGCTTAATTTGAAGGGTGCACATACGGACCCAACCCGCGACCTTACGCACACAAACTTCGCTACAATGTCGACCCTCCCTCTGGTCGGGTCGTTGTGTAGACAGTGTATTGACGGTAACGATTAAGCGTTAACCGATTCGCATGGACTTAACCATTCCACCCTTTCTCTTCCTCACCCGGGCCCTTCTTTCATGTGCCTAACACCTTTATTGAGGCAGCGTTCTACGTCAACACAACCAAATGAAGAAAAAATAATGAGATAATAAAACAATATTTAGATTTTGAAATGATGAATTTCTTTTTATTTCTAAACAAAAACTACATTTTTAACACAACTCTCTATCTGTTTTTTGGCACAGTATTATATCCAACGACGTACTAATTAAGACTGACTGGCTTAGCTGTCTGGCTTGGCTGGCTTGGTTTGGCTGGCTTGGTTTGGCTGGCTTGGTTTGGCTGGCTTGGTTTGGCTGGCTTGGCTGGCTGGTTGGCAATATTGAATTACCATGCGGGGTTACAAAACCAAACAAAACGCAACATGCTACTTAAGAAAACTGTATACTTTATATTTTAACTACCTGTATTGTTACAAACAGGCAAAATTGTACTAGTCCGACAGAATAGATGTGTTTAACTTTTTTAACTAATGTCCGTATACCACATTTGTATTAACTGTAATGGGTATCAAGACGCAGATTGCGTAAGTCCGATGAATATAATTTAAGCTAATGACCGATTACTATATATTTTACTTCCGTGTGGATATCGAAAGGCAAGTTGCGCTAGTCCGACAAAATATATGATATATATAACTTATATCCGTATACCATAGTTTTTACTACAAAAATGCAAATTGCACTAGCCCGACAAATATATATATTATATATGTCACGGTATTTGTATTGGATTACAAAACGCAATATTCTCTACAAAGGAGCAATTTGCGTTACATTAGTTATTTAATGTGTATGCCATATTTACTACCGTAATGGGTTACAGAAACACAACATGCCATACAAAAGTCAAATAAATAAAGTTTATGAGACTGTATGGCAATATAATTATTATCTTAGGATAGATGAATAACAACCTCCCCCCGCCCCTTACAAGATCCAAACAAAAATAAAAAATGAACCCCTCATTACAAAAAGAAAAACCTGGCCGCTGTCCGTGAGTGATGATAAATAAATAAAAAACATTTAAACCTAAAAAATCTGAGAACAAAAAACAACAACCCCCCTCTCATCTAAGCCGAGGTATGAAATGAAAACATGACTACATTTACAATAATCGTTTAGGACTGCAAGTATTGTTTCGGAAATAAAAAGTTCATAACAAAATATTTATTAGTTTTTTGGAATAAAGTTTGTGGATTTTTTTTTCGTTCACAATAATCGTTCAGGACTGCAGTTGTTGTCAATGTCACGTACACCACGTCCAAAAACTAAAACTATGCATGCATTTTCATACTTTATTTTTGTGACCGATAAAAATTGTTATGTAAGAGGAAAATTTAAATCAACAACATCTGTCAGTGTCAAATGTCAGCCGTCACGGGATGTCTGATAATAGCTCGCTGAATCAACAACATCCGCTAGTGTAATTGTGTTAAATGTCACGTACACCACATGTTTATCTTAGTTTGTTTTTGAAATTAAAGTCATGGGATGTCTGATAATAGCTCGCAGAATCAACAACATCCGACAGTGTGTACGTGGTTAAATGTCACGTACACCACATGTTTATCTTAGTTTGTTTTTGAAATTAAAGTCATGGGATGTCTGATGATAACAGTCAAACGAGATTAGATAGGTTTACTTTTTTAGAATCAAAACGCGGTTTTCCTTACAAAAGAATAAGATAAATTTCTTTTAGTCTCAACGCAGTGTCCCATAAAGATTTAAATATATTACTTTTTAGATGCTACGCAGCGATCGTTGCATGATTAAATAGGTTATTACTTTTACACAAAACACGGCATTTGTTACAATGTTTAAATAGCTATTTCTTTTAGTTCAAAACGCGACATGCAACATCCTTTAAAAAGGATAAAATAGGTGTACTTTTAGTCAAAAACGGCACACACAAGATTAAACATGATTACTTTTTAGGAAGAAACGCTACATTCCCGACCTAAAAATTATAGTTACTTCATTCGCATTTAAAGGTCACAGGTTGTACAATATGTTTAGGTTTAGTTAGAATAAAGTTTGTGAAATATTTTTAATTAAGTACACAAGATAAGGTTTGTGCACGGTCGCCGACATAGTATAAAATAAGTTTACTTTTAGGCACAAAACGAGACATGTCGGGACATTCCAAACAAAGCATGAATTAGTTTACTTTTAAGCACAAAACGAGACACACGGCGACCCCGACATAGTATAAAATAAGTTTACTTTTAGGTACAAAACGAGACATGCCAGGACATCCCAAACAAAGCATAAATTAGTTTACTTTTAGGCACAAAACGAGACACACGGCGACCCCGACATAGTATAAATAAGTTTACTTTTAGGCACAATACGAGACATGTCGGGACATCCCAAACAAAGCATGAATTAGTTTACTTTTAGGCACAAAACGAGACATGTCGGGACATCCCAAACAAAGCATGAATTAGTTTACTTTTAAGCACAAAACGAGACACACGGCGACCCCGACATAGTATAAAATAAGTTTACTTTTAGGCACAAAACGAGACATGTCGGGAGATCCCAAACAAAGCATAAATTAGTTTACTTTTAGGTACAAAACGAGACATGCCGGGACATCCCAAACAAAGCATGAATTAGTTTACTTTTAGGCACAAAAGGAGACACACGGCGTCGCCGACTTAGTATAAAATAAGTTTACTTTTAGGCACAAAAGGAGACACACGGTGTCCCCGACATGGTATAAAATAAGTTTACTTTTAGGCACAAAAGGAGACACACGGCGTCGCCGACTTAGTATAAAATAAGTTTACTTTTAGGTACAAAACGAGACATGCTGGGACATTCCAAACAAAGCATAAATTAGTTTACTTTTAGGCACAAAACGAGTCACACGGCGCCCCCGGCATAGTATAAAATAAGTTTACCTTTAGGTACAAAACGAGACATGCCAGCACATTCCAAACAAAGCATCAATTAGTTTACTTTTAGGCACAATACGAGACATGTCGGGACATCCCAAACAAAGCATGAATTAGTTTACTTTTAGGCAGAAAACGAGACACACGGTGTCGCCGACATAGTATAAAATAAGTTTACTTTTAGGCACAATACGAGACATGTCGGGACATCCCAAACAAAGCATGAATTAGTTTACTTTTAGGCACAAAAGGAGACACACGGCGTCGCCGACTTAGTATAAAATAAGTTTACTTTTAGGCACAATACGAGACATGTCGGGACATCCCAAACAAAGCATGAATTAGTTTACTTTTAGGCAGAAAACGAGACACACGGTGTCGCCGACATACTATAAAATAAGTTTACTTTTAGGCACAATACGAGACATGTCGGGACATCCCAAACAAAGCATGAATTAGTTTACTTTTAGGCACAAAACGAGTCACACGGCGTCCCCGGCATAGTATAAAATAAGTTTACTTTTAGGTACAAAACGAGACATGCCAGGACATTCCAAACAAAGCATAAATTTGTTTACTTTTAGGCACAAAACGAGACACACGGCGACCCCGACATAGTATAAAATAAGTTTACTTTTAGGCACAATACGAGACATGTCGGGACATCCCAAACAAAGCATGAATTAGTTTACTTTTAGGCACAAAACGAGTCACACGGCGCCCCCGGCATAGTATAAAATAAGTTTACTTTTAGGTACAAAACGAGACATGCCAGCACATTCCAAACAAAGCATCAATTAGTTTACTTTTAGGCACAAAACGAGACATGTCGGGACATCCCAAACAAAGCATGAATTAGTTTACTTTTAGGCACAAAACGAGACATGCGGTGTCGCCGACATGAGAATAAAATAGTTTACTTTTAGACCAAAAACGAGACATGTCGGGACATTCCAAACAAAGCATGAATTAGTTTACTTTTAGGTACAAAACGAGACATGTCGGGACATCCCAAACAAAGCATAAATTAGTTTACTTTTAGGCACAAAACGAGACATGTCGGGAGATCCCAAACAAAGCATGAATTAGTTTACTTTTAGGCACAAAACGAGACACACGGCGTCGCCGACTTAGTATAAAATAAGTTTACTTTTAGGCACAAAACGAGTCACACGGCGCCCCCGGCATAGTATAAAATAAGTTTACTTTTAGGCACAAAACGAGTCACACGGCGCCCCCGGCATAGTATAAAATAAGTTTACCTTTAGGTACAAAACGAGACATGCCGGGACATCCCAAACAAAGCATGAATTAGTTTACTTTTAGGCACAAAACGAGACATGTCGGGACATCCCAAACAAAGCATGAATTAGTTTACTTTTAGGCACAAAACGAGACATGTCGGGAGATCCCAAACAAAGCATGAATTAGTTTACTTTTAGGCACAAAACGAGACATGTCGGGAGATCCCAAACAAAGCATGAATTAGTTTACTTTTAGGCACAAAACGAGACATGTCGGGACATCCCAAACAAAGCATGAATTAGTTTACTTTTAGGCACAAAACGAGACATGTCGGGACATCCCAAACAAAGCATGAATTAGTTTACTTTTAGGCACAAAACGAGACATGTCGGGAGATCCCAAACAAAGCATGAATTAGTTTACTTTTAGGCACAAAACGAGACATGTCGGGACATCCCAAACAAAGCATAAATTAGTTTACTTTTAGACCAAAAACGAGACAATCGGTGTCCCCGACATGAGAATAAATCAGTTAACTTTTAGGCACAAAATTGAGACATTAGCTTTTCTTACAAAGGATAAATTAGATTACTTTTTAGGCAATTTAAGACATGCAGAATTCATTACAATGGTTAAATTTAGTTAACTTTTAGTCAAAAACGTGACATTCTTTACAAGACCAAAATTAGTTTACTTTTTAGCAATAAAAACGATTCCTTTTAATACTCACCACTATGGACATCAAAAAACGCGAATTAAAAAAAAAAGAAACCCTACACGCAAGGACGAACGGAATAGCTTTAAACGGACGGACAAGCTATTTTAAAAATAAATAAATAAATGAATAAATAATAAATAAATAAATAACGCGATGCGGTTTAAACGAGAAACGCGAAAAACCCTATCGGAATGAATAAATAAACCTTAACGGGACACGCGTTGGGATAAGATCCGATCGGAATCAAATACAAGAAACCTTAACAGGACACGCGTTGGGGTAAGAGATAAATCCGATCGGAATACGAACCTTAACGGGCCACGCGTTGGATAACCACACCTTTACTAAGGTGCATTGATATTTTTTCATTTTAATAAAATCAAAATTATCAAAACGCGTCATTGTCGTGAATGGTTATGAATAACAGCAGCATCACATCATATCATCACACCATCTCATAGCTTGACATTGACAATAACTGCAGTCCCCGCGAGTTAACATCTTAAAAATATAAGAGCAAAAATCTACACCCTTCTCTGACAACAGCCGAAGTAAAAAAGACCACAAATCTTGCCTGCTCCCTTTTATAGCGACCTCGTCAAGATCAAGGTTTGTGGATTTTTTAAACAGCACGATCAAGATTTGTTGATTTTTGAAAAAGTCAGGTTTGTGGATTTCAAAGTTAGAATCAGGGTTTGTGGTAGTTCATGATTGTTTAATAAATCGGTCACATCGCAGGAGGGTATGATAATGTCTTTATCACTGCGTTTTAAGCTACAAAAATACTAGAAATGAACGAAGGGAAAAATATAGATGCCTAAACAAGATACGCCAATCAAGCCTTAAATGGTACACATAATTGACATTGTACTATATGTACAGGATTGTATGTATAAATCGGTCACACCGCAGGAGGGTATGATAATGTCTTTATTACTGCGTTTTAAGCTACAAAAATACTACTAGAAATGAACGAAGGGAAAAAATATAGATGCCTAAACAAGATACGCCAATCAAGCCATAACCAATACTGAAATAAATAATTAAGAAATGAAAGAGGAAGGATTCTTGTATTGGGGCGAGGGCTGGGGCTGGGGCTGGGGCTGGGGCAATATATTTCCTTAAAAAGCTCTTTAAGATATAAACCTATAAACTATATAAACCTATAAACTATATAAACCTATATCTTAAAGAGCTTTTTAAGAAAATATATTGCCCCAGCCCCAGCCCCAGCCCCAGCCCTCGCCCCAATACAAGAGTCCTTCCTCTTTTCGATATGTTCACATATATTACCGTGTGGATTTCAAAGTTAGAATCAGGGTTTGTGGTAGTTCATGATTGTTTAATAAATCGGTCACACCGCAGGAGGGTATGATAATGTCTTTATTACTGCGTTTTAAGCTACAAAAATACTACTAGAAATCAATGAAGGGAAAAATATAGATGCCTAAACAAGATACGCCAATCAAGCCTTAAATGGTACACATAATTGACATTGTACTATATGTACGGGATTGTATGTATGCGTTTATACTTTGACTGGGACATGCAAACTACTAAAGATAGTAAAAACAAGTACATAACGCTTAATCGTTACCGTCGATACACTGTCCACACAACGACCCGACCAAGAGAGGGTCGTTCATTGTAGCGAAAGTTGTGTGCGTAAGGTCGCAGGATGTATGTATACGTTTATACTTTGATTGGGACATGCAAACTAATAACGACAATGATGTGACCGTAAGGTGAACGTCTGTTGAATTGTATATAGAAGAATCCGCGTGATACTTCTGAATACATCGATGTAAGGAAAAAAAAAATGAGGTCTTACTATATACTTCGCACCACACACACCCACACCACGCACCACACACCACTCTATTTTTAAAAACTCTTTAAGATATGGTATTTATATATTAACCTATATCTTAAAGAGCTTTTTTAAGGAATATATAGACATATATGTTTATATATTAACCTATATCTTAAAGAGTTTTTTAAGGAATATATAGACATATATGTTTATATATTAACCTATATCTTAAAGAGCTTTTTAAGGAATATATAGACATATATGTTTATATATTAACCTATATCTTAAAGAGCTTTTTAAGGTAATCATATCTTAAAGAGTTTTTTTAAAATAGAGTGGTGTGTGGTGCGTGGTGTGGTGTGTGGTGTGGTGCGAAGTATATAGTAAGACCTCATTTCTTTTTCCTTACATCGATGTTACTCAGACGTATGTATTTTATGCGTTTATACTTTGACTGGGACATGCAAACTACTACAGATAGTAAAAACAAGTACATAACACTGTTGTTTTTTTCTTTATCACTGCGTTTCAAGCTACAAAAATACTACTAGAAATGAATGAAGGGAAAATATAGATGCCTAAACAAGATACGCCAATCATGCCTTAAATGGTACATATAATTGACATTGTACTATATGTACAGGATGTATGTATAAATCGGTCACACCGCAGGAGGGTATGATAATGTCTTTATTACTGCGTTTTAAGCTACAAAATACTACTAGAAATGAACGAAGGGAAAAAATATTGATGACTAAACAAGATACGCCAATCAAGCCTTAATGGTACACATAATTGACATTGTACTATATGTACAGGATGTATGTATGTATACGTTTATACTTTGACTGGGACATGCAAACTAATAACGACAATGATGTGACCGTAAGGTGAGCGTCTGTTGAATTGTATATAGAAGAATCCGCGTGATACGTCTGAGTAACATCGATGTAAGGAAAAAGAAATGAGGTCTAACTATATACTTCGCACCACACCACACACCACACCACGCACCACACACCACTCTATTTTTAAAAACTCTTTAAGATATGGTATTTATATATTAACCTATATCTTAAAGAGCTTTTTAAGGAATATATAGACATATATGTTTATATATTAACCTATATCTTAAAGAGCTTTTTAAGGAATATATAGACATATATGTTTATATATTAACCTATATCTTAAAGAGCTTTTTAAGGTAATCATATCTTAAAGAGTTTTTTAAAATAGAGTGGTGTGTGGTGCGTGGTGTGGTGTGTGGTGTGGTGCGAAGTATATAGTTAGACCTCATTTCTTTTTCCTTACATCGATGTTACTCAGACGTATGTATGTATGCGTTTATACTTTGACTGGGACATGCAAACTACTACAGATAGTAAAAACAAGTACATAACGCTTAATCGTTACCGTCGATACACTGTCCACACAACGACCCGACCAGAGAGAGGGTCGACATTGTAGCGAAAGTTGTGCGCGTAAGGTCGCATGTATGTATGTATGTATACGTTTATACTTTGACTGGGACATGCAAACTACTACAGATAGTAAAAACAAGTACATAACGCTTAACCGTTACCGTCGATACACTGTCCACACTACGACCCGACCAGAGAGAGGGTCGACATTGTAGCGAAAGTTGTGCGCGTAAGGTCGCATGTATGTATGTATGTATACGTTTATACTTTGACTGGGACATGCAAACTACTACAGATAGTAAAAACAAGTACATAACGCTTAATCGTTACCGTCGATACACTGTCCACACAACGACCCGACCAGAGAGAGGGTCGACATTGTAGCGAAAGTTGTGCGCGTAAGGTCGCATGTATGTATGTATGTATACGTTTATACTTTGACTGGGACATGCAAACTACTACAGATAGTAAAAACAAGTACATAACGCTTAACCGTTACCGTCGATACACTGTCCACACAACGACCCGACCAGAGAGAGGGTCGACATTGTAGCGAAAGTTGTGCGCGTAAGGTCGCATGTATGTATGTATACGTTTATACCTTGACTGGGACATGCAAACTACTACAGATAGTAAAAACAAGTACATAACGCTTAACCGTTACCGTCGATACACTGTCCACACAACGACCCGACCAGAGAGAGGGTCGACATTGTAGCGAAAGTTGTGCGCGTAAGGTCGCATGTATGTATGTATACGTTTATACCTTGACTGGGACATGCAAACTACTACAGATAATAAAAACAAGTACATAACGCTTAACCGTTACCGTCGATACACTGTCCACACAACGACCCGACCAGAGAGAGGGTCGACATTGTAGCGAAAGTTGTGCGCGTAAGGTCGCATGTATGTATGTATGTATGTATACGTTTATACTTTGACTGGGACCTGCAAACTACTACAGATAGTAAAAACAAGTACATAACGCTTAACCGTTACCGTCGATACACTGTCCACACAACGACCCGACCAGAGGGAGGGTCGACATTGTAGCGAAAGTTGTGCGCGTAAGGTCGCATGTATGTATGTACGAAGGAAGAAAGAAATGTGACCTAGACAAAGCACTATGGCAGATGCTAGACGGAGCAGACGATGAAACATTAGAAAAAGAACATGGCGCCGGATACATGGTAAATCACGGACAAATTACAAAAATGGCTGACAGAATCAGAGAAGCGAGAAGAATGACAGCCTTTAAAGAAACGTTTGCGCACGCGATTTTGAAACAATGGCAAATATGTGTGTTGAAGAAGCTAGATGAACAGAATGACAGACAGATATTATTCGTAGTTGATACAAAAGGCGGACACGGAAAAACATGGTTAGGAGACTACCTAGCAGCAACAAAAAATGCCATTGTATTTGAAAACGCAAAATCGGCTGATATACTATACGGATACAAAGGAGAAGAATATATTATCTTCGACCTCGTAAGAGCTAGCCAAGACCACATAAATTACGAGGTAATGGAAAGAATAAAGAACGGAAGATACTATAGAACCAAATACGAATCCAAATTCATAGTATGGGGATTCAAACCAAAGATAGTAGTGTTCATGAATGAAAATCCGAACATGAGTAAATTATCACAAGACAGATATGACATTTATGATCTTTTAATTCAATAAAGTTACAAAATAAATTCAATTGTTCTGTTGTTTATTCTCCGTAGTTCACCAGTTTTCTGAATTCAATGTGGTATCTAACTTCCTGATGCACAACCGTTCCCTGCTTTCCGAGTATCATGTATGTTATATCATTGCCCGATGCAGGTGTCTTTATCATCTTAGTATCATTAGCCATTATAGTAGCATCCCACCAACGGTTCTTCTTAGAATCAACCCAAAGATACCAATTGTCGGTAGATCCAAGTGTTCCACTCGTAGTTGCTATCTGATCTGTCCATTTCGGATACAATGTAAACTTATACTTGTGGTATGGTCTCATGAAAGTTACTTTAGTCCTCGGATTAGCCATAAATTCCTCCCTGGTATCATGTTGACTAGCAGAGGCCAGATCATCGTCCAGCAAGGTGAATAACTCCACTAACTGATCCAACTATTGTTTTGCTTTGATTTCCATTGTGTATGTATGGCTACATTGAACTTGTATCTTCTTCTGTGATGTTTAACGACGCAATGTACTTTTCGCGTCTACTGATGAACTCCATACCGCCGAACTGGATGTATGACTTTGCTTCTTCTTCTTCCGTGCAAGCACCGTCTACCCCCTCGTCCATCTTGATGATGTGAAACCTGTCTCTGAGAGAACCAGCGTCCACGGGCGATATCTTCATTTCGGGGCCCTTACCCATGCAGTAAAACAAATGGTAATTCGAGAGAATGACGACCTGTACGTCGTTGCGTGGCACGAAAAAAGTGTCGTCGGGCGACTTGCATTTGCCTGCGAACGAATTCTTGGGATCACCAGAGGTAAGCGACTTGAGGTCCGCCATGGACAAGCGTTTGCCCGGACCGTAATCGTCTATGACGATGAACTGTGCATCCGATCGCACCCCGATAAAGTTGTTGGGATCGTTGGCGGTGGTCACGTTGCACATGTCACTGAACGCATTGGTCAACATTAGGGTCTTGCCGTAACCCGAGGGGCTGTAAAAGAAGTAGTGTTTCTTTTTCACGAAAGGCTTCTTGATACCGGTGACTGTGATGTTGCCATGTTCGTCCCGTACAATCTCGACTTCCGACTCTACGGACTGCCGCTGGCCACTCTCGTCCTCCATCATGTGGGACTCGATGACGTGTTCTTTGCCCGTCTTATGGCATATGAAAGACCACCTCATACCAGCCGGCAGGTCTTTGGACTTGTTTTCTTCGGCCTCCCGCGCATTCTTCAGCTCCGCCTCGTAGGCCTGCGCACACTTGAGCTGACCCATGGGCAGAATGCCGTCGGCGACAGCCTTCATCGCCCCCTCTTCCACCACCTTCTTGACCATCTGCCGATTCTTGTTCTGGGTCATGGCCGTGTTCATGTGTGCCTCTATCAACTTGTAGTTGGCGTATTGCCCGAGGGCCATTTGTATCTGGTTCTCCATGGGCACGGATGGATCGAGCAGGTTGAACACGCGGTCGGGGTACTTGCTGTTGCGCATCGCGGGTACCATGTGGACGGATTCCGGTTTGACTCGTAACTTCTTGGCGAGCGTCTTGGGACCGTTGGAAAGTGAAAAAGACATATCGTTTTGCCTCGTACAGTACACGAGATATCGATTGTTGTTGGTGACCGAGGGATTGATAACGATCAGGTCCTTGGCTTTTACGTTGTCCGCAAATACACGTAGGGCATGTTCGTCGAACGCCTCAGAGTCAATCTCGAACTGAAGAAACTTTTGGCGGATGGTTTTGTAATCCATGGCTATCGATCATGATATGATTGTAGACAAAACTGTTTGCCAATATCTAATACTAAAGCTGACCCCGTCACGATCAAGGTTTGTTGATTTTTGAAAAAGCACGATCAAGCCAGGTTTGTGGATTTTTAAAATTGTGGATTTTAAAATCAGGGTTTGTGGTAGTTTATTGTGGGAGTGCAGGTGTTCTTGATTGTTGAATAAATCGGTCATGCCGCAGGAGGGTATGATAATGTCTTTATCACTGCGTTTCAAGCTACAAAAATACTAGTAATGAATGAAGGGAAAAATAGATGCCAAAACAAGATACGCCAATCAAGCCTTACTGGTACACATAATTGACATTTTACTATATGTACAGGATGTATGTGTGCGTTTATACTTTGACTGGGACATGCAAACTACTACAGATAGTAAAAACAAGTACATAACGCTTAATCGTTACCGCCGATACACTGTCCACACAACGACCCGACCAGAGAGAGGGTCGACATTGTAGCGAAAGTTGTGTGCGTAAGGTCGCATGTATGTATACGTTTACTTTGACTGGGACATGCAAACTACTACAGATTGTAAAAAAAAAGTACATAACACTGTTGTTTTTGTTTTTTGTTTGTTTTTTGTTTATTTGAAAAAATATATATCTAATATATACAGACTGCACATACGGACCAACCCGCGACCTTACGCACACAAACTTCGCTACAATGAACGACCCTTCCTCTGGTCGGGTCGTTGTGTGGACAGTGTATCGGCGGTAACGATTAAGCCGTTAACTGATTCGCGGTTACCCGAAGGGCCCCGTTTTTGTTTCGAATTGAACACGCATTTTGGTTTTGTTTTTTTTGTTTCATGTGTCGCCCTCCGTCGTGGTTTCAACGTTTTACCTGGAGTAATATTGTAATGCATTACCTCCCTTTTGTTTTTTCCGCGATTGTCTCCCTTCCTTTGCTGTCCCTGTGGGGATGGCATGCAATCCATGAAATCTGGTGAGCTATATATAGACGACTCCGAGGCCTTATGCCCACAAGTCTATGAAACAAAAGCGACCCTCCCTCTGGTCGGGTCGTTGTGTGGACAGTGTATTGACGGAACCTACAAGCGGTGAACGATTCGCGATAACGACAATGATGTGACTGTATGGTTAACGTCTGTTGAATTGTATATAGACGAATCCGCGTGATACTTCTGAATAACATCGATGTAAGGAAAAAGAAATGAGGTCTGACTATATACTTCGCACCACGCACCACACACCACACCACGCACCACACACCACTCTATTTTTAAAAACTCTTTAAGATATGGTATCACATATAATATCTTAAAGAGTTTTTTAAGGAATATATAGACATATATGTTTATATATTAACCTATATCTTAAAGAGTTTTTTAAGGAATATATAGACATATATGTTTATATATTAACCTATATCTTAAAGAGTTTTTTAAGGAATATATAAACAATATCTTAAAGAGTTTTTTAAAATAGTGTGGTGTGTGGTGCGTGGTGTGGTGTGTGGTGCGTGGTGCGAAGTATATAGTCAGACCTCATTTCTTTTTCCTTACATCAATTTTTTTTCCTTATGTATTTTATGTGTTTATCCCACCCCTTACGGCTAGTAAGTGTTGACCTATGGGATGGCACGCGATCATTATTTATAACCTTTATTGCGGCAGCGTTCTCTGTATAACCAACCATTGTTTTGCTTTGATTTCCATTGTGTATGTATGGCTACATTGGACTCGTATCTTCTCTGATGTTTTGTCTGGTTTTACTGTTCTGTTCTTTAACTGGACCTTTCACCTTCTCTATATTGTAACATATGACCCGTTAAATGTCCATTCTGATAGCGCTCTGGAAAAGAGCAATTATCTAGACTACTGATATAGCTCCCCTCGGTCTTTTCGGGTGGTCTCTTAGGTATATTTTGATACGATTGGATGCCAACGGGCTCGAACCCATGTTGCTTTCATTGTCGAATTTTGATTTGCTTTACACGTGCGGTGATATCTGGTATATTGTGGCCCTGCAGGTTTTATAGTCCCGTATTACTGTCGAACTATATATGGACGACTCCGAGGCCTTATGCCCACAAGTCTATGAAACAAAAGCGACCCTCCCTTGTGGTCGGGTCGTTATGCGAAAGAATGAATTGACTATAACGTTCAAGCGGTGAACGATTACTGGTCACGACAATGATGTGACCGTATGGACTCAACCAGCCATTTTATCCCCCCCTCCCCCGCACAAGGCCCGAAGGGCCACTTCTTTATCGAGAATGTAACGCACATATTTACAATTTTATAGTTATTTTATTTCTAATAAAGTCTACAATCAATCTGCAATCCGCATGCCGCCCTAAGGCGCCCTATGTACAATGTACATTCTTCTCATTTGGTTTCGTAGATATCTACTCCCGTAACAGTCTCTGTATTCTCCACATGTTATACTGTCACATTTGTGCAACGCCGAAAACGAAAACAAAAATGTTTACTAAGAAACCAAGTTAAGTTGTTTTTTTGGGGATACGCAACATTTTGGGGAACTCGATGTAACTAAACGGGTCTCTTTCATCCATCCAAGCACCGTTCACCCCCTCTTCCATCTTGATGATGTGAAACCTGTCATATAAAGCCTTAGCGTCCACGGCTGATATCTTTCTATCGGGGCCTTTACCCATGCAGTGAAACAAATGGTGGTTTGACAGAATGACGACCTGTACGTCGTTGCGTGGCACGAAAAAGGTGCCGTGCGACTTGCAATTGCCTGAGAACGTATTCTTGGGATTACCAGATGTGAGCGACTTGAGGGCCTCCATGGACATGCGTTTATCGGGACCGTAATCGTCTATGACGATGAACTGTGCATCCGATCGCACCCCGGTAAAGTTGTTAGATCGTTGGCGATAGTCACGTTGCACATCTTGCTGAACACTCTGGTCAACATGAGCGTCTTCCCGTAACCCGGGGGCTGTAAAAGAAGTAGTGTTTCTTTTTCACGAAAGGCTTCTTGATACCGGTGACTATTACCGAACCGTCTTCCTCCCGTTCAATCTCGACTTCCGACTCTACGGACTGCCGCTGGCCACTCTCGTCCTCCATCATGTGGGACTTGATTACATGTTTTTCCCCAGTCTTATGGCATATAAAAGACCACCTCATACCAGCCGGCAGGTCTTTGGACTTGTTCTCTTCGGCCGCCTGCGCATTCTTCAGCTCCGTCTCGTAGGCCTCTTCCACCACCTTCTTGGTCATCCGCCGTTTCTTGTTCTGGGTCATATCCGTGTCCATGTGTTCACTGTCCGATACCTCTCCGACCGCCCTTTTGGTCATAGCGGTCAGTTTAGTCTCTCGGGCGTCCACGCGAGATCCAAGCTCTTCCATATTCGTCAATTAGTTATAATGATAATGATTATAATAACTAGAGTGTCCGCCTTTTATAATACTTTTTTTGACCACAGACCTGAACCCTGTACAACAAAGGAGTACAAACATTTCAATTTTATTTCTACAAACTTCAGTCCAAAACTATTGACAAAAATCAATCCGAAACACATCTTGTAGATAAAAAAAAACAATATATGTATACAAGTTTGTTTTTTTTATTTATTTATTTGAAGAAATATACACATAAAGATAATAACCCATATGATAATTAAAAAAATACACACATTACGTATAATCTACCCCACCGGGATAAATAGCCAGTTTACTTGGGAGTGTTTTGGTAATGTGGTCTTTAACAATCACAAAGGCGTTTTCGCATAAGTCAACAGAAAAATCGTCATTTGAAAATAAGGTTGCAACTCGCCTGATTTTCTCTTCAATAACACAGACGTATTTTTGAACATCCAGCTGTTTAACACAGAATGCGCTTTGTGTCATGGGAGGCATGTGACCGCTGGGTGCATTAGAGGGAAGCACGTGATCATCAACTATAGCATAAACTTGACAGATACCCGTACATAGATTATCACATAAATACTGTACAGCTAGGTGCTTGTTTTGCGTAGTAGAGGCCATGTCTGGGTATCCGGTAAGACGTACTGTTTCGTGACACTACCTTTTTCGATCAATAATCTCTCAAGCTTTGTAAAAATGTCTGCCTTTTGTTGTTGTTGTTGTTGTTGTTGTTGTTGTTGTTGTTGTTGCTGTTGTAAACACCCTCTCAGTAATAACTCGATAATGTCTCTATACCACTCTGGATGTTTCCCCGGAAGCCGTCCGATAAAACCTCTGTGAAATAATTCACCAGTTTCTGCACACACACCAACATACATCTTGGTTCCGTTTGATTTCATAGGTGTATTTACGGCTGGTAAAAATTCCACTTTAATTGGAACCCAGTTGGATACTTGAATCCCTGAATGGAGTCGGGATTCACGAGCAAAGCATCCGTTGTGGCCCCAACAATCACGTCAGTATTTTCATTGATCGTGCTAATAACTACAGCTACACTCAAAGCCTTCATGCGATTGTAAAAAACGGATCAATATGTTTCGCTTTACCCAAAATCGACACTATCCAACTTTTGAGTTTCTAAAACGCTCTCGTAAGGCTGTCATCTTTTTCAACACCTCCACTACGTAATCGTCCAAGTTAAACTTGATGACGACGTTAGCATAAAAGTTTGAAAATCTAAACACCCAAATCGGCCTTTCCTTCCGTGGGTTTCAAATACAACGGCACCCTTGGAGAAATATTCATCAGTGAGCCCTTCTTGATATACAGAACCTAGAAAGGATAGTTGACCTTCTAAATCGTGGAAACAATCGTCTGGTTTTGTAGTTCTCCTCTGCTTAGTTGAGCTGGGACCATCATTATCGTCATCATCATGCACCGTTTCCCAGTCGAGATAAGATTCTCCTTTCGGACTAACATGTATGTGATTACTTTTACCCGAGGCGTCCTTGATGATGGAAAAATCTGCTCCATCGAAAGCAAGATTTTTGGAAACCACATAACAAGTGTCAGATGACCTTTGTTTCGGACTAAATATTTCTATACCTTTTCCGGTACTTCCCGTAGGTAAACACATAGCGAGTGCAATCTCCAATCCGAGTGAATCAAATAACGCTACCTTAATGAATGGACATAAATCCTCTAGCACGTGTTTGATAATCTTGTGTTTGATTATAACACCGTCCGGGCCATCTGGGTATTTTTCAAAGTCCGCACAGTAGTCTACGGGAACGAATGTAACGAAAAGCGTACGTAAACTGCTGGGTAAATATCTACCGTCATGTAACTTCAATTTGAAAAAGTTAATCAGCCCCACTCTCACATTTCTTATAAAGTCTTTTTTGAATACCGTCTCGAGAATGAATTGTTTTCTGTCATTTCTGTCCATAACGGA
Source organism: Anadara kagoshimensis (assembly GCA_021292105.1). Lineage (NCBI taxonomy): Eukaryota > Metazoa > Mollusca > Bivalvia > Arcoida > Arcidae > Anadara > Anadara kagoshimensis. Next base: position 16,053,276 of record CM037875.1, on the reverse strand, counting down.
ATGTTATCTAACACACCAAATTTGATATTTACGACATGTTTGAAAATTTCTCCAACGTGCTGTTCAGTGAGTACAGTGTGTTTGTACAGTATCTACGGTGAATACAGGGGTGGCTTGTTTGTAATCGTTCGCTTCGTTTTGTATTCCCCCAGTGTGAACATTTTCAATGACTCTTGTGAACGTAAATGGAGGAACCCGTTATTGAAGACACTAGTGAAATGCCTGTTTGTTTTTGTTTTAAAACTTTGATTTTAAAAGCACAAGTTTTTTCATTATACAGTAAACATCGGGGGTTCGATCCGGTGGGTATATGGTACCCACATAGCAAGTACGAGACCGTCATTTGTCTATCGGATCTTGTACTGTAAAAAACCCCTACTTTCTATCCGAATGGCGATAAACACATCATACACAATATTGTATTATATGGAAATATATACAATGTAAAAATATATATATTACGTCATTTTGATGTGTGCTATTTTTGTCTCATTCAGACTGGGATGAAGTTTGTGGATTTTTTTTTAAAAACGATTACTCAATACCGGGATGAAGTTTGTGGATTTTTTTTTCAAAATGTTAAATATGGTATAAGTGCATAGTAACAAAATACGGACTTTATATGTCATGATATCATGTGTATGTAATATCTGAAATGGATAAGAGAAGTACGGGTTAGCATATTTTTGAGTAGAGGATTGTCACAAAATGACATTAAAGTTGTTTTGGTCACCTATTACGATGTCAATAATGCGTTTTTTAATGGCCAAGGTTACTGTCAGACGGTGGCAGCGCTCACTGGAGAAACGCCGCGTAAAACTATATATGAACACAATTCTCATCGATTACTTGAACTCGCCGTAATCATGTTACAACGGGGAGAGTCTTGTGTGACAATACATGGAGTGTGTTGTGCTTTCAACATACCTACTTATCACTTGATTAGATTAATTTCCGATGTATCTATTCAACAAAAACTAATAACTGTATCTACAACGCGGGTTCATCTCTAGTAAATTCATAAAATACAATGAATTAGTACTTTATAAAGGCTTCTGTTTATTGAAAAAAAGCCTCGAAAATAACCCCTGGTGGAGGTATGCGTACGAAATATACTGTATTTGTAGATTAGTCACGGACGATTTTACACGAAAGATAGAAGGTCAACATTGTCCCCCGTCAAACAATTCCGTGTTGTACCGTAGGGTAGTGAGATTGTTGGAAGATACGTTCGGAAAAAAGAAATACGAACAGATCCTGGGTAGTAACATTGCCCTCGTGGTACACAATGTATACATGATAGTTGTTAGAGGTGCAGATGTCGAGGCTTTCGATTATAGCCTGCAATCGCATCCACCAGTGGGAAAAGTATGGGAATCCGTCACTAAGTTGAACACTTCCCCGTCGACCACATTAGACCCGTTTCTAGCCGGGTTACATCAACCTTTGGAAGACCTACCACCGAAAATGTCTATGGAAAAGCCACCAGACACTACGGTAAAGTGTGCGTTACTCGATTTTAAAGATTTAGAAGCTACATTACATGTCAACGTACAGGTGGCACACGTTAAAGTTCTGTCCAAACAACGCATGTTATATGAGGTGGCGGGTAAATCATTGGCCTCTACAGTCATGAAAAAGAAAACGACAGCATGTTCTTCTTACAAGGAGGTCGAACCAGACTGGTGTGTTCCCACCTGTAATTCCCTCAATCTTAACGTTCACGGATACGACTTGTCCGTCATGATCGCAATGGTTGCGTTATACAAAATGAAACGTGTGTGTTCGCCCGACGAGCTTGTTCCCATAAGAGTGTCGCATACGAGATCGAGTACTCACAGTTTTCAAAACGGTGTTCAGAATACCAACACATATAGAAAAACGGTTCTCGATAACAATAAAGAAACTTGTTCAAAGGTACCGAAGTTTCCGGCCGTGACCATGTTGAATCTCGGGCTCTTACACAGGGAAGCCGTCTTGATAAACATACGAAACGATGTCGACCAGGTGGTTTCGAGCATTTATAAAATCATTCGCGATGCGGCGGAAATCGACAATAGGTTATACACGTTGTTGTACGAACTGGAGGTGCAAGTGAAAGAGTTGGTCGATAACCACGTTTTGGGGATGTTTAAAATTGCTTACTTGTTTGGCAAAGAAGAGGCTGCGAGGTCGATCCCACACGCCATCCTTTTCGATAGACTTTTAGTGGGGTTCAACCCTAAGAATACCAAGAGCGATTTTGCGGATAAAAAAATTCGATTCGGAAAACAAAGGTAAAGCGTCGAAGAAAATCAAATCGATAGACAAAACGAAAAACAGAAAAGCTTTTCTAGAAATGGTCAATGAACGATTTCCAGATGTGTTTATCAATCCCACAAATGCCAATTCGAGAGGCAAATGGTCCTATATGGACAGGATTAACCATTCACCGGATTGGATGTTTTATTCAACGTTTATGGGAACCGTTTTGAACGAGTTACAGACAAAATACACAAGGGATAAGTTTCCTTCTTTTACTGAAATGATAGACATGATGATTACAGAGCGGTCGTAATGTGATTGTGTGATTTTTTTTTTTTTTGGTTTGACTTTATTGTTCAAAATTAAAAGCTTGTCTCTTAATTACCGCGTTTTCTTTTTTTTCCGAGTACGCTGGTGGAGGGGGGAATCTTCGGGGGCGGGTGGCGATTTTCGTCCCGTGATTTGTTTGTACACTACAACTGCAAGATTGCCAATACCACAACTGCAATAAGTGGAATACCCAATGCCATGAGCGTTCCTTTGAGAGCGTTTCCGATCCCACCAAAAATGCCTTTTCCGGCACTCCCTACACCTTTTCCTATTCCCTCGGCTCCTCGTCCTATCCCACCCCCTAGACCGTAAAAAAGGGATCCGGTACCTTGTCCGACCTTCATGAAGAAGTCTCCGGTCCCTTCCAAGAACTTCCCGGCACTGACGAACAAACCCGTATCTGAGGACGATCGAGCGCTGTTCCAATCCTCCGTATACTGCCTGGTGGCAAACCGCTCGAAATTTTGTTCTTCCATTAGTTTCATTAACCCGAGAGATATGGATTGGTATTCCGCCACGCTATAAATGCCGTTGTTAAACAGCCCCGTGGGGTGATGTCTGTACTCTTTTTCCTTCAGATTAGCCGGTTGCACTATCGACATTATATGAATCTTACTCAGTGTATGCCTCTTGAAATGATATTGCGTCATTGTTTCCCCCTCCGACAAAACGGAGGGGGTAGACCCCTCTAGAAATTTTTCTGTAGCGTTACGAATCACGTCGGCTGTCTCGGTGAAATTTTTCACGTAATCGTAAAAAAAGTGCCCGTATTCGTTGATTATGAACACGTGAGCTTTGTTCCGTCGACATGCTTCAATGTACGATATCTTTTGATGATTGATGAGACCTTCTAAAGTCAGCTGTCCGACAACCTGCGTTCCGGTCATGAGTGACGTAAACACCAGTAATGGCATGTTGAAACATTTTTCGGGATCGGGAGTGACCCCCAGGTGCCGCACAAGCTGTTCCACGGTAAACGTTTTCCCGTTAACGGTAACATTTTCCGTAGACGTGGTCCTAAGGGACGGTATTATTGCGAGGTTTGTGGCCAATTCACATTTCTTGACGTTGTAGAAGCCGTTACCCCCCAGAGATGCTTCGACCGCCGTGTTCAAACGGTTACTGATAGCCCTACTTGGGTTAACGTCAAGGAGTTGCATATAAACGTCCCAGTCTAGTTGGTTAATAAAACATCTTTGCATGGCACGGATGTGCAGGTTGAATTTTTGTGTCTCCGTGCGTTGATAGTTGATGTACCTATACGAGTCGTCCGATGTAGGTGTGTGGGGAATAGAAGGAGCGGGTGGTTGAACGGGGCCAGCGGTAGCCTTCACCGAATTGAAATGATTTTTCAAGTCGTGAGTGGTGGAAAGGTTGCCTTTTACCGTAGGTTTCACTGTGGTCAAATCGTTATCGCGTAGAACGTCTTCACTCTTTCTTCATGAGCATCGTACGTTATAGATTCGTAAGCACCGTGCACTTGTTCTTCGGTACCGATGTGTCTCACTTCTTCGGGAATGTGACTTACACCAAACGCATCGTGTTTACCTTCGTCGACCACTGTCACCAATATAATTTGATCGCTATTAGCCTGGTACAGCGTGGTTCTGTAATCGGATTTGTGTGGCATGCATTCGAATTGGGATACGTCATTGATCTTTTGAGAGCTGTCTACGTTGAAAAGGGCGCCGTACTGGTCGGCCACTAAAAACAGGGTGTATCCCTCGTTATTGTCGTCAGACGAGTCAACGGATATGTCCATGTCCCCGTGTTTGTACTTGATGTATGTGACTTCACTTCGGAACCTAGGCACGTATCTACACAGTTTGGTTTCGGGAATCGGTTTCCAGACCACCGTCACGTTATTTATTGAATAATAACCCTTTTTTTGTTCCTCTGCAGGAATGGTCATCCACGGAGAAACTAGTGTTCCCGTGGGCATTGACACTTCTATAAATCCTTGCGATATCGTGGCCGTTCGTCTATCATAACTATTCACGTCTCCGCCGGAAAACTTAAAACCTAGATCAGGTTCAGATTTGTATTCGGTAATAGCTTCGTTTTGAGAAAACTGTGGCTTTAATTTACATTGATCGGGGTTATTTACGTAAAATTCGTAACTGTTTGACGAGCCGTACATTTCGTCGTTTTCTTTGAATGCTCTCATTTTCAATGTGTCACAAGCCGACAAAGTCCTGTTCCATTCCTTACATTCGTCTGCCGTTGTTTCGACCATACGGTGTTTTTGCCACGCATCTCGCGAAGATCCCAATATGTTTTCGTAAGCGTGCACGTGAGTGACGCTCTGTAAACACCGAGTAGCGCTCCATCTAAAACTCAATATGTTTGGTTTATAAACTGTAATAATTGCTCGCCCGTAGTGTCTAGATTTTTCCGTAGATTGCAGCGGGCATTTCGGACGTTGTTCGACCGTATACATGTCTCCGGTATAGTCGACCCCACCACAAAACCGAATAGGGTTACCCGACAAGTGACTTACGTCTTTGGCTTTTTGAGATCTCTTGTACGAAAACAAACCAATCCCCATGGCGTCTACAAACACTATTGGTTTGTAATCATCAAATTCCACATCTAAAGTGAACGTAAACGAACCGTTGGTTGTAGCGGCAACTTCCATATCAAGTTTGCGACAGTCATATTCGGAATCCGACGTGTCCACGTAAGGCCCCCATCCCCTGAGGAGGTCGATTACGTTTTGATCCGTAGTACCGCCCACAAGGATTAGCTTTTCGAGGGCCGTAAGTTTACTAGCGAGACTATCGTGAGCATCGTCGTTTAGCTTGGCAATCAATCCGGCAGTTTTCCCGGTACACACCTCGGGTAAATTATCATTAACTAATGACTCCGCTACCACTGCTTTTCTCAGAGGTAGATTTGTAAGATATGATAATTCTGGGGTACCTAACAAATCGATGTAGTAAGAGCCCGTTATCCTCACTTTAAACGGTAACACGTTATTTTTAAACACGTTACTGTGTTTAAACCTGAAATTGTTAATGTAACCACGTGTTAGTGTTGGTAACAATATCGCAATTAAAATACTATCATAAAGATACATTGTGGTTTTTTTTTTGTTTTGTTTGCAAAACATTTCCCCCACTGTAAAAAACAACAAAAACTAATATATACTAAAAAGCTTTTTTTTTATTCCTATTCTCGACCAAAACAAATTGCAAAAAACTCGTCGTTTACCGTATACACTACGTAATAAGCTTTCAAAGAATTCTCAATCCTTTCACTGTTTTGATAAATTACAGACAAGAATGTTGCATGAATAATGTCGTTTTTAGATAGTTTCACTACTCTGTCGAATGGGTTTCCGTAGTTAGTGGCAAATCCAAGCACCTTAGAAACTTCTGGTAGTGACAAAAACTCGGCAGAATGGGGTCTGTATACTTCATCTCGTCTGGTACAAATCCCGAATCTGTCCAACAATAGCTTTAACAGGAACCTATTCTTTATATGTTTCTTTCCTTTAGCTCTTTCAGCACTACAGACCGCTATACCGGTCTGGTCCCGAAACATGTATAAATTAATTAAAAATGTATGATTCTAATGGAGATCTCGGTGGCGCAATCGGTTAGGTAGTTTGCCGGGAAGCTAATAACCGATTAATTCAGTAGTCGCGGGTTCGGATCCCGGCTTCTACAAAATTTATATAGGGTCGATCCTCCCTAGCCATCTGGTTTCTACGGTTTCCGTAGCCATGTACATGGTTCGGGGCCTAGTTACTTCGTGGTGAAAGGGTTAGTGAGGTAATATGTAAACCAAATTTTTAAGTCTACAGGGTCATGTATGTATTTCACTCTCGTATCTTCTAAAACGTTTTTTATCAAATAAGTAATCAGTATCCCATGGTCTCTAACGATTGCACCGGCATACATTTTCATCGATTAAAATTGTTAATAAACTGAATTATTATTATTATTATTACTATTATATCTCCAAATTTATCCAATAATAGTTTAACATACAATTTGACCTTTCATCCTTAAATTGTTCTCGCTTTTATTGACAGAATTTTTTGACAACAAACCTTGATTTGACTAAGTAATGACATTTGTAGTGTAGTATTATTTTCAACAAACTTCCCGTTATAAACCGCCGATTAGTGCTGTCAAAATAACAATAAATATTTCAATTAAAATCGTAATTTTAGAACAATACAATTCCCTTGCAATGGACATTTATTTGGTTTCGTTTAATTCATCCAAACCATTACCGGTTGTAAGGGAAATCGCTCATATGGTGGACGGTTCGGCTGGTATGCGTGTTTTTTTACTAATCTTACGGTTTACTCGACAAATAGAACTACTGTAAAAGACTACGAAAACATGATTGCGTTTTCTTTTCCGGCTGTTCGGTCTTATAAATTAAAAGATTTACCGATATACATAGACGATAACTACACTACTGTTTATTATGCCAAACATGATCTGTATGCCGTGTTTAAACGAGACCTATCCCATAACGTTTGGAATCTAGTGCGACCGCTGTTACCATCCCCAGATGCTATCATGAATTGCCCATTGAGTAATCATGGTGTTCATAATAAAGGCGTTATGTATGTCGATACTTTGGCAAAACCTGCAATATTTGATGTATACGATGTGTGTATTAATTCTATAGATTATCATATTTTGAAAATTATAATTAAGTTAAAAGAAAAAAAATGAATAACATATATATACCAGCGTCCAAGGTGATAGAAGAAGAGGGGGTAATATCGTCTTCCGAACAAGATGTCAAAGAAAAAAAAGATTGTTAAAGCGTTTGAAAAAGCGCTTAAGAAACCCAAGTTTATGGCTAAAAAAATCAAGGAAAGAGATTGTCCCATACACACTAGATGGTGTTCTTCTATAGACTCTAAAAATGTGGACCGATTTTTAGAAAATTACATTCAGCGTGTGCGTCAACAAGATACTTCGGTTGACGTGTTTACCATGTTTGAAGATATATCGATTGTATTCCCGACAGTAGATACGATGGATGTGATTCAAATGCTCAATGCCCGCAAGTCGTTTAAAGACGACAAATTACAGTGGACTGGTTATTCCGAAATGTACTCGAAAGTCTTGTCGGAGCTCGACCTCAAACGTTTCGTATTATCTATTGCTTTACAAATCTTTCTGCAACAGTTTGACGATATGCCCTCTCTAGTGAAACTTTTTGACGACATGAATGAATATCATGAAACGTTATTGACCAAGGCCGATGATGATGATGATGCCTCGGAAGATCGATTCTTGAATTCGGTCGAAACGTTAAAACACGCCGTGTATTCCACTTGGTTTAAACGTGTAGAAGAATCGGTTTCCTCTCTCGGCGATTTCGTAACTATACAGCGGGCAATGCACACGATGCTAGAGTATAAACAATCCTTGGGTGTGCTACCCTATGAGAAAGTAGAAACACCGCGTACAGATAAATGGATAAACCCTTTGAGAAAGATACCAGATCCCTATAGCATTATAATGTTGCGTAATAAACGAGATAACTCGTATACCTGTTGGAATTTCAAGACAGATTCGGAGGTGTTCTTGCTGTTCGATAAGTTTTGTATGCCGTTAGATACTAAACTGGTACAGCTTCTCAAGGCCGAGTATACCTATTCCGAGTTGTTTATCAAACAAAATAGTGCTCATCTGTCGGACGGTTATATACTGGCAGAACAGAAAGACGACGACGCGGAGGTGTCCGACAATCAGAATGATGAAGATTTTAAAAAGGCTTGGATGGACCAACGTGACAAGGATGAAGATGAATTATGGAAGAGACAACTCGATGACTTTGACAGGAAAGTACGGTACGAAGAAACGGGAGGGGGCCATTCCACAAGGATTGTATTAAAGGGTATCGAGAGACCCCAGCGACTTCCATACCTTGCTTTCAGAAATTCCAGTGGTAGTGGTGGGAGCGTTAAGGGAAGCAATAAGAGAGGAGGCGAATCTCGGTCAGATCCCACCTCGGAGTTGGTGAAAATGCTTCAAAAGCAAATAACTTCTGGTGAAAGGGCAGCACAAGACGTCACTAAGATGCTCAAGTCAATAGTTTCCGATGAGAAAGTTCATTTGAAAGGAGCCTCGAAAAAATTAGAAGATCTTTTGTCTTCGAAACACGATTTCATTGCGAAAATACACAAGAATCTCGATACCGTCACGAAAGAAATCGACGACCTCACCGTAGATACCGACGATGACAATTCTACCGGTTTTGGAACTGTTCCCATTCGAAAAATGATCAATGGTATAGCCAGTTCCATGGCGTCGGTACACGATATGGTCGACAAGTTGGAAACGTCGTTAGCGGGCCTGGGTATGAATACTAAAGCGCCAACGGAGACGGACATGTTTAAAGACATGGACACTCGCATGAGCGCATTGACTAGTACCGCCAATCACAAAGCTTGCATGGAAATGAGAAAAGTTCTCGATACCGTAGAAAAGATGCTCGAACGTATGGAGACTCTGATGACCTCGCACACTTCTTCGTTAGCTGTACCATCCGTTGTACAAGAACGGACCTGTGTCGACGATATGGCGTTTAATGTAGACGATTTCGATGATGATTTTGTGGGTGCATTGAAAGGTAGAGATGTGACCGCCGATGCCATTGACGGTCGATCGGCTGCTGAGGGTAGAGCCAGTGAACTCTATGCCGAATACTACTCTAAAATGAAAGAAACAAACGAAATGTATAAAACCCTTAAGAACAATTACGTGGCACTTGTCAAGGATTTTCAAGATTTTCAAATGAAAACACTAAAGGACATTAGCAAAAGCGCTGAATTAAAGAGTAAAACATCAGACGCTAGAAATCTCGTAATGATTTACAAGAAATTTTTAAATGTTCAAATTAAGCTCAATAAGGAAGGTATGACAAAGATTGAGAACGTCCTTCAAAACCTAGAGGCAAAGATGAACAAACTCGATTTTACGCGCCAAAAAGACAGAACGTCTAATTTAGAAAACCTTACGGCACTCAAAAATGATCTTCACGCAATATTAGCGAAGGTGGATGTCGACGAGCCCGTTGATTATCTCGAGGATGTCGTTGTGAAGTCAGATTATGTGTTAGAAGATATGAGAAGACAAAGGGTTGAAGACCTAAATCAAGTATCGGAGACACTCAGACAAAACTTGGAAGAACTACGAGCTACCTTTTCGGTCGCAAAGAATAAACAAAGCAATAGAAAAGAGGAGCTTTTATACACGATCGATAATCCTCCAGAAAATGTACCCACGGGTACTTCTTCGGATGGTACTACTACTACTACTACTACTACCGCTGCTACCACCACCTCTGACGCGGTACAAACAACTCCAACGAAATCAACAATCGTATATGGAACATATACGACGAGGCTATGGGTAAATATCATCAGACGGTAGACCAACTGAGTGAGGAGCGCGAAAAGCTCCTTCAAGAAGGTAAAGAACGTGATCTTGAAAAACGTGCAAGAGCCGAAAAGGCCAGAATAGAACGACAAGCGGCTATTCAAGAACACAACCATCTTACATCTATGAAACGATACGGAGACATTGTAAGACATCAACAAGATGCAAAACGGAAAAAACTCTGTAAGGGTACGCATGGCGCAGATTTGATCACAGTTGGTAAACTCAAGCCAACTCCCCAGTTGTTGGTTGTACGTGATCATTTCAGAAAAGCCAAGATAATGCCTGGTGTACCAGAAAGGCACATGAGGGACATGAGAGCTAACCTTCACGACAAATGGACGGACTTTGTGAGTAATCTATTTCCAACTATTACAATCATTGATAACCATGGAGTTAAGACTTGGGGTGTAAACGACGAGATAATCATGAATAGCATAGTGTTACCATTCATGAGAATTAGATACGGATTATTGAGTCCCAAGTTTATGGACGGTTTGGTTTCCTCATCGACGGTTTCGGTAAAAACCGCATTCAACACGTTATGCGACGAATTTGTCATGGAATTACTATTACACAACAGTGAATATAAACATCTCATGCAAGCGTTTAAACCTCGATTACCTGTAGACAAATCATTGATACCGTCGTTACATGATTACCATGGAAAACGTTGACGACGACGATAATAATGATGATAATATGTTCATGGACCCTGAATTGGTCGACTCCGAAAAATCTGTAGACGACATTGGGGACGTTCCGATGTTGTTGACGGAAAGTGACCTCGAAGAAATAGACGAAAATATAAAACGGGCGATGGGTGATGTGATGGAACAGGCAACAAACAACCATTAACTACTACGGTTAAACCTAAAGGTTCGAAAATGAAACGTTCTTCGGATTTACCTATGTAAACGGTGTTAATCGCGGCGGTAACCGTGGCGGTCCGCGGGTTCAACGCATCCAAAAGTCATATGTGGTCAGAGATGTACACAGCAAGTATCCTACGGAGATTGAAGAAGGGGTAAATTCGCAACCCTCGGAGCCCATTACAAATGCTCTTCCTGACCGTTAAAGAGTTTCCTAGCGATACTTAGAAGTTATATGGGACACGACCCTGCCACCGTAAACTTTAATGCCATAGACGACAGAATTTTACGATCTACCAAGGCCGCTGACGATCGGATTCCGAACACTTTCAGCGACTGATGTCGGCCATGAACATCCTCAACGGTATCAAACAGAGTCGTGTGTCAACACTTCAGGCGTTGATAGAATGGCTCAAAAGGACGTTAACGACGATCGACAACACCAACGGTATTCGGATGCCATTCAAGTCAAAGAGATAAGGCAGACTCTGAAATCGCCAAAGACAACATAACAAGTCGTCTGGCTGAACAAGAATTGATAGAAAAGTCGCGTCGTGAAAATCATTTGGGATATTTATTGCGGGAGCTAGAGGCCAAAGAAACCAGAGCTAAAATTGCCAATATTGATGCTTTTCCTAATAGACCTATATCTTTGCTCTCTGTGGTCAGAGAGAGCACTAACTTTGAAAAACGTAATAATTACGTGCAGGCGAAACTATTAAAATGTCATTTAAATTAAAATTAAAAAAGGTACACAAAACACCTGTTTTTGTTGGTATTTTAATTAAGAAATAACAAATTTACCCCCTTTTTAAAAAAGGTGAGATATGGATGATCCGAATTCTGATGACTCTAAACGGATTAAATTGTCTCGAGTTGTTGTAACAAATCGGAACGTAATGACAATTATGATGATGATGATGATGATAAAGAAAGAGTAATCAACAAATAAAACAAGAAAGACGTTTTCGAACGGTTTTTTCAAGATCAAAAAAACAACAAACATGTTCTCAAAAGGTTTTTAAAGATGACAAATGGACAAGTCGGACGATGATACGGAAGAATTTGACGAGTCCGGAAGAGTCAGACATTGACATGATAGACGGATCGAGTGAGTCCGACACGGACATGTTGTGTATGAGGATAATTTATTGATGATGAAACTAACGAACTTGAAATAACTGATGAAACGTATATTAAACAAAATCCCCTAAAGCTGTAAATGGTTTTTATGACAGTTTGCGGCTCGGACTGTTAATGCCGGTACTAAACTATTCAGATACGACTCAAATATCATCGACAACAAGCAAGATGTCGACGAAACTATACAATGCATTTTCACATGGACTACTTTTATCATGTTTTAAATGGGACATCGCATTGCCGAACCCAAACCGATCAGTAAATACATCAACAGAGAGTTTTCTAGAAAGAAATGCAATGCGAATTCGTAGTTTTCAAAGACAGGTGGAATTCACTCTACCAAAAACATAAAACAGGGGAAAGGGTTTAGTGTATATAGCGGCCCTGATGTAAATTATCGGTGGTCGGATGGTAAATGGGAGGTCTATTTCCGCATAATAAAAAAATTTTTACACTCCTAACGCTCCACTGGAAACTTATGAAAGGCACAAGATAATAAGAATGGTTGTGCAGACATCAAATGTATCGATAATGTTTGTGTTTTGAATATGATGCAATATGCGTTTCTGATTTGTGTTTGTGCAGTCCCAGTAAGTGTAAAAATAGACCATTTGAGAATCGATTTCCGGTAACCACGCGCAAAGACATCCACTGTTCACGGAAACGGTTTTTCGCTGAAGAAGATATTAGACGGGGAACGTGGATTATTGAATATGTGTGGGAAGTTATATCTGATATAAGAATTCGAGAGAGAGATCGATATTACCAAAAACGCAGTAATAATTTTGTAGTCAATTACTGCTTACGGTTTTTTTATTGACGCAACGCGAATGGGAAGCATCGCAAGATTCGCTAACCATTCATGCGATCCTAATTGCAAAAACTTAGACGTTATTGAATGCCGAAGGAATACCCAGAATGGTTTTGAGGGCAGACAGAAATATTGAAAAAGGAGAGGAAATATTTGGGATTATCGAGAAACGTAGACTCGAAAACAGAACTCGTAGATGTAATGCAATACGGAAAATGTAAAGGTAATGATCGGATGTTGAGTAAAAAAGGAAAAGCTCCGAAAGCGATCTCCAGTCGAGCGAAACAGATAAAAAAAGAAGGGTTATAAACTAACCTCAATGCCGATTCAGCTCTAGAACTGTACATAAAAAAAGACAAGAACACACATGCTGAATATAATGTAAAAGAACCGGAACATGTAAACGAGGAGGACATTAATTCTAGCATCTTAAAAGATATGTTCATTTACCATGTCTTTGGCGCGGGATGGTGGCAAAAAAAAACCACAAAACCAGTGAAGATGAACTGACGCATATAACGTCGTAAATGTTGATGAAACTGGAGACTGTTTTGAAGAAGTTATTTATCTCCAGAACCACAAAAAACAAAAGAAAAATATTGAGACATTTAGTGGATGACCAATGAATTACGGGGTGAAAAGATTAAAAAACTCGAAGAAGAATACAACATACTATCAGTAGTACTACGGCGGCAGTAACCACTCACGATTCTAGTAACGCAGAGGGTGCTTCACAAGAGCAATTAAATGCACTAATTCAACCATGAGTGTGTCAAACAAAATATAACTGACAAAATGAACGACAATACGGAAACAGGGCTCAACTTGCCGATAATACTCAAAAGTCGTTATCAGAACGGAAAAAAACTCATAGATTTCGATCATTAAAGGCAAACATTACACTCCCCGATCCTTAAATCGGAAAGAAACAAACAAGTAAACACGACTCTTCTACACACAAAATTAAAACACCAAAAAGTCAAAAAGACCTCTTCTGTACACAAAATCAAAGAACAAAAAGAGCCAAAAGAACCTTTTTTATACACAATTAAAAAACCGAAAGTGTTACAAAACACCTCTTCTGCACAAAAAATTAAAGAACCAAAAGAGTTAAAAACCATCTCGCTACTAACGAAAACAAGAACTAAAAGAGTTTAAAAACCCCCCGATACAATGAAAACAAAAAACTGCTAAGGAACCAGCAAAAACGGATAATTTAAACGCGGCATCTCCATTAGAGTTTAACATAACAGACGAGGATATTTATGATCTTACTCTCATTCAACAGACGATTATATTAATGATTTTTCATGCGATGAAAATAGTGATAGAGTTTCCATTGACGATCTATTTTTCCGATGAAAAGTTGAGAAAAGCGGAAACGAAGCGCTGATTTACAAAAGTCCCCCCTAGGACAACAACATGAATCAATCACATCACGGTCTCGATCACCAGCAAGGACGCGACAAATCTACTGACAACAGACGAGAGTCAGGGAAAATAAGAGACATTTAGAAAACAAGCCAAAATCAACTCGATTGTCATTCATCTATTTCGACAGCAGTCTCTAATGAACAACCGTTGGTGATTCATCTATTCATGTACGCAGCAGCAGCAGCAGCAGCAGCCGCAGCAGCAGTCCCTATACAGCAGGTTCAAGCCCTACTTTATCTAATACCTAATGATTATCAGTACATATCCCCGTCAATGCGGATGTCAAAAACCACATATACTGAATCATTGGTTACACAGATAGACACTTCGAATGTTCTTCAATCCGTTCAGAAACCCAATCGAAAGAGAGTACCGCTTACTACAATTAGTACCAGTCGGCATCCACACCAGAACCGTCAAAGAGTTATTCGGCTATAGAACATAGTAATTGTATTCCCCCGACGATTTGCTTTCCGACGAGCAGTTAGAAAAAGCGAAGATGGAGGACAAAAGAGACAGCTTTGATTTGCGACAATTTACTCAGGACGAATTACGACCATTCAGAGATCAGCTGACAACCTAACCCGCGAGGATAACGTTTAGTAAAAACCCAAACATAACTGACGATGAACCCGTTGTTTATATGTCTACCCAGGTAGTACCTAAAGATACAACCGGTGTTCATGCCTCTATCCAGGGAGTACCTAACGATGGACCCGTTATTCATACGTCTAATCGGGCGGAACAAAATATGGAATCAATGGTTACACAGAGCCAGATAACAATCATCGGACACTATTAAAGCTTAAAAGAGAGAATACAAAAGACCGTTTCTATCCATACGATCGTCTTGAGAAAGACATAAATAAAACCCCAATAACAGTTCGTGATCTCATACAGAAAGTTACAAAATCTATCCACCCAACAGTACACCGTCTAATGTTCCCATGGAAACCCAACCTACATCAGCAGATATCAATTCCACCGACCAGACGGATGTTGTGAGGACAACTAAAAAATCAAGCACAATACCACCTGAACCGTATGTTTCGCGACACCGATTATACAAGATGTTATTACTTCTACAACTAACTCTGTGCGGATAGCCCCATCGGAAAGTGCCGGTATATCTTTAAGATCGCTGGTTCCAGACTGCTTCAACCACAAACATTTCAAAAGCAACCTACCCAGTCGTCAACAGCAAGCCTAAACACAACCATTGTCACAACAAGGCTACCCATCGGCACCAGCAAAGCCTAAATCACAGCAAGTACCACAACAAGTTACCCATGTCGACACGACAAGCCTAAATCACTGCAATTACCACAACGAGTTACCCAGTCGAAACCAACAAAGCTTAAATCACACCATTACCACGCTCCTACCCAGTCCTAACCACCAGGTTAATACCACTCGATTTAATGGAACTTTACAATCACCAATACACGAAAGTTTGATGAACGAGAAACAGAATCGTACTCCCATACGGCAGACAGTGATGTGACAGTTACAGAAGAAATGTCAGACGATCCCGAAGAAGACACGTATCAACTGCCCCCACCGGGTTCCTCACAGCAGCCACCATCATCACATCAATTTGTTCAATCACAACCGTACAAACCCACCCACACCGAACAAGAACCCTATCCTAGAAAGCACCGGGTTCAACCTGCACCCCTACTAGTT
>CM037875.1:15753432-16036338 GCA_021292105.1 Anadara kagoshimensis | reverse complement strand
GTAATGTCAACCGCTCACGTAATGTCACCCTGTGACGTCAGATTTTCTGAAATCCGAGGGTGACATTAAATTTACCCAAACGCTTATTGACCAATCAGATTTCGAAAAATTTACAAAAGGTATAATAAAAAGAGTTATGTGTGGGTTATATAGAGTATTGTGGGTAGGCTGCATCCAGAGTTGGTGGATGAGTTACATGAGTTGTGTGTTACACTAAGAGATATGGGCGAGTTGAATTCTGGGCAGGTTATATCAAAAGTTGTGATTAGGTTACATTTAAAAATTATGAGTGGGGTTACATTTAGAGTTGTGAGTAGGTTACATTTGAGAATTATGAGTGAGGTTACATTGAAAGTTGTGAGCAGGTTACATTTAAAAATTATGAGTGGGGTTAATTACATTGAGAGTTGTGAGTAGGTTACATTTGAGAATTATGAGTGGGGTTACATTGAGAGTTTTAAGTTAATGGAACAGTAAGTCAGAAACCTTTATCTACCTGAAACCTAAATAAAATTGTAATTTCAAGGGCACATAACAGTAAATTTTAAATCTGTAGGAAGCATCCAGCAGAGTAAAGGTGGGAAATATAATCAATGATAAATGGCTGAATTATCAGATGACTATCTGTCTTACCTCATGTTTTAAATGTAATGTATTACCCAGGAGGCCAGGGGGTAGGTAGTGTGGGAGGGTTACCGGGACATGTAGTACAGTTAATGGCAATATAAAGAAAGGGGTGAACTGTCTTAAATAACAGCATTTAAATTGATAGTACATACAATACCATTCATTACTTATTGTGAATTTAATTATACTGAAAATGAGTAAGATTGATTACTTTGATACAGTTTTTTTTATTTAATTCATTTGTATTACTAGTATCTCTGTAGGAGTTTTTTTTTTTTTTTGCATTATTGCATTGCAGAACTTTAACAAAATCAAAAAAAAAAAAAAAAAAAAAAAAAAAAACCAAGAAAACATACATAATAAAAGCATAAAAGGTTCTTATTTATCATACCAAACACACCATGGCACATGCACCACTATTAAGGGGTTTTATGTTCTTGTGTCAATGAGTATTAGAACCTTGTGTCAATGACTACCAGGGCCTTTTGTCAATGAGTTTTAGAGCCTCTTGTCAATGGGTTTTAGAGCCTTGTGTCAATGAGTATTAGAACCTTGTGTCAATGAGTTTTAGAGCCTCTTGTCAATGGGTTTTAGAGCCTTGTGTCAATGAGTTTTATGTTCTTGTGTCAATGAGTTTTAGAGCCTCTTGTCAATGAGTTTTAGAGCCTCTTGTCAATGGGTTTTATGTTCTTGTGTCAATGAGTATTAGGGCCTTGTGTCAATGAGTATTAGAACCTTGTGTCAATGAGTTTTAGAGCCTCTTGTCAATGGGTTTTAGAGCCTTGTGTCAATGAGTATTAGGACCTTGTGTCAATGAGTTTTAGAGCCTCTTGTCAATGGGTTTTAGAGCCTCGTGTCAATGAGTATTAACGTCTTGTGTCAATGAGTATTAGAGCCTTGTGTCAATGAGTATTAGGGCCTTGTGTCAATGAGTATTAGGACCTTGTGTCAATGAGTATTTGGGTCTTGTGTCAATAAGTTTTAGAGCCTTGTGTCAATGAGTATTAGGGTCTTGAGTCAATAAGTTTTAGAGCCTTGTGTCAATGATTTTTAGGGCCTTCTGTCAGTGAGTATTAGAGCCTTGTGTCAATGAGTATTAGGGTCTTGTGTCAATTAGATTCATGACCCTGTGTCAATGAGTATTAGGGTCTTGTGTCAATGAGTATTAGGGCCTTGTGTCAATGAGTATTAGGGTCCTGTGTCAATGAGTATTAGGGCCTTGTGTCAATGAGTATTAGGGCCTTGTGTCAATGAGTATTAGTGCCTTGTGTCAATGAGTATTAGGGTCTTGTGTCAATTAGTGTCATGACCCTGTGTCAATGAGTATTAGGGTCTTGTATCAATGAGTATTAGGGCCTTGTGTCTATGAGTATTAGGGTCTTGTGTTCTAATTTATCATACCAAACACACCATAGTACATGCACCACTATTAAGGGGTTTTATGTTCTTGTGTCAATGAGTATTAGAACCTTGTGTCAATGAGCATTAGGGCCTTGTGTCAATGAGTATTAGAGCCTTGTGTCATTCAGTTTTAGAGCCTCGTGTCAATGTGTTTTAGGGCCTTGTGTAAATGAGTATTAGAGTCTTGTGTCAATTAGTTCAGGGCCTTGTGTCAATGAGTATTAGGACCTTGTGTCAATGAATTTTAGCCTTGTGTCAATGAGTATTAGGGCCTTGTGTCAATGAGTTTTAGCCTTGTGTCAATGAGTTTTAGATCCTTGTGTCAATGAGTTTTAGAGCCTCGTGTCAATGAGTTTAAGGGCCTTGTGTCGATGAGTATTAGAGCCTTGTGTCAATGAGTATTAGGGCCTTGTGTCAAGGAGTTTTAGAGCCTTGTGTTAATGAGTATCAATAAGTATTAGGGAATTGTGTCAATGAGTATTAGAGTCTTGTGTCAATAAGTTTAAGAGCCTCTTGTCAATGGGTTTTAGAGCCTTGTGTCAATAAGTTTTTGAGCCTTGTGTCAATGAGTATTAGGGTCTTGTATCAATAAGTTTTAGAGTCTTATGTCAATCATTTTTAGGGCCTTGTGTCAATGAGTATTAGAGCCTTGTGTCAATGAGTATTAGGGTCTTGTGTCAATGAGTTTTAGAGCCTTGAATCAATAAGTTTTTGAGCCTTGTGTCATGAGTTTTAGCCTTGTGTCAATGAGTATTAGGGTCTTGTATCATTAAGTTTTAGAGCCTTATGTCAATAATTTTTAGGGCCTTGTGTCAATGAGTATTAGAGCCTTGTGTCAATGAGTATTAGGGTCTTGTTTCAATGAGTATTAGAACCTTGTGTCAATGAGTTTTAGAGCCTTGTGTCAATGAGCATTAGGGCCTTGTGTCAATGAGTATTAGAGCCTTGTGTCAATCAGTTTTAGAGCCTCGTGTCAATGTGTTTTAGGGCCTTGTGTAAATGAGTATTAGAGCCTTGTGTCAATAAGTTCAGGGCCTTGTGTCAATGAGTATTAGGACATTGTGTCAATGAGTTTTAGCCTTGTGTCAATGAGTATTAGGGCCTTGTGTCAATGAGTTTTAGCCTTGTGTCAATGAGCCATAGATACGCTTGTATTAATGAGTATTAGGGTCTTGTGTCAATGAGTATTAGAGCCTTGTGTCGATGAGTATTAGAGCCTTGTGTCAATGAGTATTAGGGCCTTGTGTCAATGAGTATTAGGGCCTTGTGTCAAGGAGTTTTAGAGCCTTGTGTTAATGAGTATCAATGAGTATTAGGGAATTGTGTCAATGAGTATTAGAGCCTTGTGTCAATAAGTTTTAGAGCCTTGTGCCAATGAATATTAAAGCCTTGTGTCAATAAGTTTTTGAGCCTTGTGTCAATGAGTATAAGGGTCTTGTATCAATAAGTTTTAGAGCCTTGTGTCAATCATTTTTAGGGCCTTGTGTCAATGAGTATTAGAGCCTTGTGTCAATGAGTATTAGGGTCTTTTGTCAATGAGTTTTAGAGCCTTGAATCAATAAGTTTTTGAGTCTTGTGTCATGAGTTTTGGCCTTGTGTCAATGAGAATTAGGGTCTTGTATCATTAAGTTTTAGAGCCTTATGTCAATAATTTTTAGGGCCTTGTGTCGATGAGTATTAGAGCCTTGTGTCAATGAGTATTAGGGCCTTGTGTCAATGAGTATTAGGACCTTGTGTCAAGGAGTTTTAGAGCCTTGTGTTAATGAGTATCAATGAGTATTAGGGAATTGTGTCAATGAGTATTAGAGCCTTGTGTCAATAAGTTTTAGAGCCTTGTGCCAATGAATATTAAAGCCTTGTGTCAATAAGTTTTAGAGCCTTGTGCCAATGAATATTAAAGCCTTGTGTCAATAAGTTTTTGAGCCTTGTGTCAATGAGTATTAGAGCCTTGTGTCAATGAGTATTAGAGTCTTTTGTCAATGAGTTTTAGAGCCTTGAATCAATAAGTTTTTGAGCCTTGTGTCATGAGTTTTAGCCTTGTGTCAATGAGTATTAGGGTCTTGTATCATTAAGTTTTAGAGCCTTATGTCAATAATTTTTAGGGCCTTGTGTCAATGAGTATTAGAGCCTTGTGTCAATGAGTATTAGGGTCTTGTATCAATAAGTTATAGAGCCTTGTGTCAATAATTTTTAGGGCCTTGTGTCAATGAGTATTAGAGCCTTGTGTCAATGAGTATTAGGGTCTTGTGTCAACGAGTTTTAGAGCCTTGAATCAATAAGTTTTTTAGCCTTGTGTCATGAGTTTTAGCCTTGTGTCAATGAGTATTAGGGTCTTGTATCATTAAGTTTTAGAGCCTTATGTCAACAATTTTAGGGCCTTGTGTCAATGAGTATTAGAGCCTTGTGTCAATAAGTATTAGGGTCTTGTGGCAATGAGTTTTAGAGCCTTGTGTCAATAAGTTTTTGAGCCTTGTGTCATGAGTTTTAGCATTGTGTCAATGAGTATTAGGGCCTTGTGTCAATTAGTTTTATGACCCTGTGTCAATAATTTTTAAGGTTTTATGTCAATGAGCCATAGATACGCTTGTATTAATGAGTATTAGGGTCTTGTGTCAATGAGTATTAGAGCCTTGTGTCAATGAGTATTAGAGCCTTGTGTCAATGCGTTTTAGGGTCTTGTATCAATGAGTATTAGGGCATTGTGTCAATGAGTATTAGAGGCTTGTGTCAATGAGTTTTAGAGCTTTGTGTCAATGAGTATTAGAGCCTTGTGTCAATAAGTTTTTGAGCCTTGTGTCAATGAGTATTAGGGTCTTGTATCAATACGTTTTAGAGCCTTGTGTCAAAAATTTTAAGGGTCTTGTGTCAATGAGTTTTAGAGCCTTATGTCACAGAGTATTAGGGTCTTGTGTCAATGAGTATTAGGGTCTTGTGTCAATGAGTATTAGGGTCTTGTGTCAATTAGTTTTAGGATCTTGTATCAGTTAGGATTTCGTATCAATGAATTTCAGGGCCTTGTGTCAATGTGTTTTAAGGTCTATTGATAATGAGTTTTAGGGTCTTGTATCAATGGGACCCATGGTTTTTTATTAATGAGTTTGAGGTTTGATCTTGGTCATAGCAAGTCAGGGTTTGAACTCTAACTTCCCAAATGAGGAGTGGTCACTCTACTATCTGAGCTGATGCAGATAAATAAAGAAGAGAATAATAAAACTGGTAATTAATGCAAGGATATAGAAAAAAAACATAACAGACAACTTAAAGAATAAATTATATTTTATCTGTATATAAAACATTAATTAATGAATGACAATATTTAGAAATTTTAAGTCTGTTTAAGTGTTCTATTCCTGTTTATGTACTAATTATATTACATCATATTATTTAAGAAGTCATAAGTCTTTTGTCACCAATGTCTTGACTATAAAACAGGCCCCAGCTGAACAATCATTTCTTAACTAAGATTTTACTTAACTTAAATCTGTGAATTTGATACTATAATAATGTTGTTAATTTTCAAGATATTCAGGAATTAAAGGTGACATTTTGGAGAACAGACAAAGCTTATTACAGTTAACATTAAATTTTGTGAAAATCTTTTCTTTGTAAATGTTGCCAACATTTACCAGATTTAAGTTCAGAAAAAAACTTAGTTAAGGAATTATTGTGAAACCCCAGCCAGGTGTATTTGTGCCTGACAGGTACACAGATTGTTAGGAGTTTTTTGCAACTCAGTGATTAGTTCTCTAACACCTGTTATGTAATCAACGACAGGTAAAAAACAAATGACAGATTTGTTGACTCTTAAAAACTTTTATGAGTATCCAGGTTTACAGACATTTAAAGTTGTATTTTCCTCATATATAACTGTTCTTATAATTTGTATGATGTATTATAATGTATTGTTATGTCTGTGTATGACAATAGTAACTTGTCAACAGAATATTAAAATATTAAAAACTACAGCCTATGTGTTACTTTGCCAAGCAGTCTGCTATTTGTAATCATTATCCCTGGGACCCTACAATGAGCCACTCTACAATTTGTTGTCCATTGGTCCCTGAGATGAGCAGACATAGCCAAGTGGTAATGTCACTAACTTTCAAAGTCAAGGGTTGTGGGTTCAAACCTTACACAGGACTTGGAAATTTTCTGAGATGATTTTCATCTCCTGTCCATACTAGACCTGTAAATAGCTAAATATAAGTAAAGTCTTTCATATGAGAATCAAAACCGAGGTCCCATGTCTAATGTGCATGCTAAAGACACCTTTGTAGAGTAAAACAAAGTAGGCCTGTGTGACCACTACAGAGGATGCTTACAACTATAAAGCAATTGAAACAGACTGAGCAAAGATAAGATTACTCAAACACTTTACATGAGTACCTGTTGTCACTGTTCCCAACAGATTAGCCATTCTACAATTAGAAATTGTTGTCCCCAAGTACCTCAGATCACATACACACTCCATAATTATGAATAGTTGTCCCTGTATCCCCTTCAAGGATGTGCCAAGCATTTGACAATAGGAATTATTGTGCCTGGGTGCCTCTCTGGGATAGGCCAAGTATGCAACAATTATGTAGACAACTTGGCTCTCGGTCAGGGTGTCATACCTAGTACAGCAGCCACCTCCCTGCAATCTATTGAAACGAAGCATTTCGACTAGTAGATTTGTCTGCTTAAGACAGGCAAATCTATGGAACTGTTGTCCCAAGACCCCAGTTTCACAATCATTCCTTAACTAAGATTTTCTTTAACTTAAATCTGGCAAGTTGTCATCAGGGTACATTTTATGGTACCACAAATAGAAAGTTTCAACAAAATTAACATGTAGATCTTTATAGATGTAATAAGCTTAGAGTGATCTTGAATATGACACCTTAAATTCATGAAAATCTTGAAAATTAACAAAATAATTCAGATTTCAAATTTACCAGATTTAAGTTTAGGATAATCTCAGTTAAGAAATGATTGCGAAACCTGGTCCAGGTCTCTTAGATGAGATGCCCCATTGTCTAACATCATTTTAATCAAGACATAATGTATCACTCTTTATACTGAATGGCAATAACATTTATAAACAGAGATTTTTTATATATCAAGAAACAAAACTCTTAGTTCTCAAGCTTGTAAAATGGTTTAAAGAGTTATCTCCCTTATATTGAAAAATAAAGCTTGATGAGGACAAAATTTAAAAAAAAAACAATACCCATTCTAAATAATAAATCTTAAGCCTTTTCAGTAGCTACAGGGTTTTTTTTGAGTGAAAAAAAATACAAATATATCACCATCTTATTTTTTTTTTTAACTTTGGAAAATCTGAAGGAATTGAGACTTCCATTTGCACCCTCTAATAAATGTTTAATTTGACTGAAAAAAGCCTTAAAATGACAGAATCAATTCTTAATATTCTTGTGAAAAATATAGTTTTTTTTTAGAATTTAAAGAGGTTATGATACAAAAGGAAATCTTAATCTTACCAATCTTACACGATGGCAAGAAAGAAAAAAAATATTTACCTTTTATTTCTTGTTTCATCCCATATAGTAATGGACAACAATGACTGCATTTAATAGCCAAAGTTACTGTTAAAATAAAGAAATGCATCAAAAAGTTAATTTTCTAGGTAAATGGTTTAAAATACGAAAATAGGACAGAAAACAAAAAAAAAAATAAAAACAAAGTACTTAACACATATATAAGATAAATGACACACTAACTATATCATCTTTTTTACCTTTAAATTTCTGTTTTTTGTTTGTTTGCTTTACAGAAAAGTCATGTATTTCATAAAAAGATGCATGCAGGAAAGCATTTTCTTTTAAAACAATACATCACAACCACAAGATACATTATTATCTGTACATGTTGTTATTTCTGCAAAAATGTTCTCAAAACATGAAATTTCTTTCTTTTTTTTTTTTTTTGGAAAATTGTTTTTCTGTGCTTAAAGGTATAAATAGGAGGAAATCAGTGAAAAAGTAAAATTAAGACATTACAATTACTCTACCGGAATATTATATAATTTTTGACATTTTAGTAGGTGTATATGATCTGATGTTAACTTCAAAAACATTCAAACTATTCAACAAGGCGATAGCCCAAGTCAAGATTTTTTCAATATCTTAATCAAGGCTGCCACTTATAGGATGGTAAATTGAGGAAACCAAAGTTTCAGCAGAAAACTACTTGTGTGAGATTTGCCTATGTGGGATTCAAATTTAGGCAATAAACGATTCTGTGATTATAAACTGACATATAAGACCATCAGTTTAGGATTAGAAAGTTTGTTTTCTTACATTTATTAATGTGTACTTTGTGTATTTGTGTGGATCCACATAATCCCTTCATTACATCTAATTCATTTCTATCTTTGAACATTGCAGCAATGCCGCCACTGTAAAATGTAACCACCGCTTTACGAACTTGATCTGTTGCAGCAATGCCACTGGTAAAGTGTAAAAATTCCATTGACTTCTGGACACATCTCCCATCGACCTCTGGACACATCTCCCATAGACCTCTGGACACATTTTGACAGCTTCATCATTCTAGAGTTGTAGACCTGTTAGTGATTAAAAACATGATTGAATGTTTAAATATATTACAATTTTGTTAAAATTAATTTAAAATAAATTAAATGTATATACAAACTTAATCGTCTATCAAAGTGTGTAGCTGATACAGTATTTGGTAATAGTGTGCAAGATTATGAATTACAGGATACAGGCCTGAATTTGAAGACTGTGTCTATCCCTTGGAAATCTATTTTGAAATGTCTTCAAAAAATATATATCATTCATTAGAGTAAAAACTAAGTAATGACCTTGACCTCTGATGTAGACTTTGACATTATTTTGAACAAAATATCAAGAAAACATAAAAATTGAAAATCCTTATTACTGGTACTGCAATGTTGACACTTGGTTATTCAGAGTAAATTGTCAAGAACAGGGGTCCTGAGTTTTTTTGCATGCTTGATTGATTGGGGTTTTATGTTCCAGTCAATAATAGTTCACTGATATGAGGCCATCACCAGCTATGAGTGAAGTGAGAATTTTACCTTTGCATTGTGCTTAGGGGAATGTGCAGTGGGAGTTGTTTAGTGTGTCACACCTGACACGACAAAATAAAAGAAGAAATGTACTTTTCAAATTACCGGTACTTAAATGCCAAAACTGCATGCAGTATATATTACATGTACTTACAGCAGACTTATTTAAAAAAAAAAAAAAAAAAAAAAAAAAACCAAACAAGAG
This sequence comes from Anadara kagoshimensis, assembly GCA_021292105.1. Lineage (NCBI taxonomy): Eukaryota > Metazoa > Mollusca > Bivalvia > Arcoida > Arcidae > Anadara > Anadara kagoshimensis. The sequence continues at coordinate 16,027,048 of CM037875.1, read as the reverse complement.
ACCCAAAATGGTCTTAACATTCACATGAGTGCAAGGAAAGTATTTCACAATGAGACAACGTTTTAAAGTTTTACTACTGAGGCTAGTTCACTGTGACCTTCAATGTAGGTCTAGCAGCTTTGCAAACTTGCTAGAGCTTCATGCCTTGATGCTTTATATGAAGTTCTAACTTTTGGACCTCTTGGTTAATGACAACATGTTTCAGGTTTTACTATTCAGTTCACTGTTGCACTATGTGGGTCAAGGTCAACCATCTTTGCAAATTTGGTAAAGCTTTATGTCTTGATGTTAAGTATGAAGTTTCAAGTTTCTAGGCTACCTTATCAGTTCCTGACAAGTAAAGGCTTAAAGTGTTTACTATTAAAATATTAAAAGTCATTGTGACCTTGAATGCCCATCATGGCAACTGGTTTTGCAAAAACTCTGGCAAAAGAACATCCATGTCAAGTGCCACTATTACTCAGGCTACTGATTCTGGAGACGGCAGACAAAAAGTGATAACTATAGAAAACTACAAAGTGATATGGGTGAAAGAGTTATCCCCCTTTCAGTACATAAAATAATAATTTTAACATTACAACAGTTATAATTAAGGTAGGTGGCAGGTATAGATTTTTGTAAAATGTGTGTTTTGTTTCTGAAATTCTAGTTTTTTAGGGTAACAAAATTATAAGGATCAGCATAAAGTGACTGTCATCAAGGCCATCTTGTAAATATAAATGTAATGTTGATGCATCGGAACATCCATAGCTTTAATAATCATTAAAACATTAAACCATATTTGCTATAACTCAAATTTTGCTACACATGATATGTATTATATAAATATATATCGTCATGTTGCTAAGCAACCTGGTTACACCTTTAGGGAAATCTGATTTTTCAGACATACATATATATCATCCTTTATCTACAATAAATACCTGCATGATTTTATTATGATTGGATATAGGTAATACATGCAGATTTATAGAAATATTAATTCTTTCTCTTAACTCTCGCCACCACCTCCACCCCCCCCCCCCCCCCCCCAAAAAAAAAGTCTATAAAATGTGTTACAATAGTAATGCATTTTACAACTACCTGCCTTAAAGGCCACCTCTATATAAGGACCACCTGCTTATAAAGGCCAGTAGAATTGTAACCCAATTGTTCTTTATTCATATTATTTGAACCTGTAAATAAAGGCCACCTGCCCATAAAGGTCACTTTTACTAGTTCCCTTGGGTGGCCTTTATTGTAAGGTTTGACTGCACGCTTAAAAAATCAGAAGTTTTTACATGTTTTAGGCAACAAAGAAACAGATATGAATAAAAACTCACGAGGACCCAGTTGTTTGAAGCTTGATTAATTTGATCAATGATTAGCAGAAATTTATATCATGAATAAAAATCAATATATATATATATATATATATATATATATATAATATAATAATATATTATATATATATATATATTATAAAAGCCATAGTTTTATTACAATTTTCTTAGGTTGATGTAATTTTTATTCATTTTCATCATTTAATTCACAATATAACTGAAATTAATTAAGTTAAATGTGCATTTACACTTCCTGAAAACATTTAAACAATAGTAAATTTTAACACATCATGCATGACTTGCATAAATGAACTTCAATTAGAGGATGTACATGGGAACAGAAGTTCATAATACAGAGTTTATTAACTTTTGATAACAATTAAAAAAAGGAATTTTACTTTCGAACTTCATGTTGAATTTGTGCCATTCTTAGCCTCTCCATAACTTTATGGTAGAAAAAAAGTAAAATTTCATTTCTTATATTTACTTAAGGAATAACTGTGATATTATTTTTTTTTATTGGTGTATAAAAGAAAAAACGATTTGCACACTGGATAATGCGCGTAGCGCATTATTCAAACGTGTGCAAATCGTTTTTTCTTTTATACACTTTTTCTTTTCTTTTATACACCAATAAAAAAAATAATATCACAGTTATTCCTTATAATTTAATTTAGACATTCTTTAATTATTTAAGAAATTAAAAAAAAAAAACCAAAAATCTGAAACAAATAATATCTACATCGATAGTCATCATGAGGCGGATGCATATGACCCGATTGTTTTTAAATAATCAACCAAAACGGGGCAAGTGGGCGGAGCTAATCTAGATTTTTTTTTATTGAGGTATAAAGAAAAAAAATGGTCACGTGGTCTCCATTGCTTTGTATTGTGTTCTGTTGCATAAACAAATTTTAATTAAATTATTGAGGTATAAAGAAAAAAAATTGGTCACGTGGTCTCTATTGTTTTGTATTGTGTTCTGTTGTATAAACAAATTTTAATTAAATTATAATCTTTTAAAGACACATAAACACCTGAGCATTTTTTGACATTCAAATTACTTGCTTCTCTACCACTTATGGTTGGAGAAATCATTAAGTTGGAACAGCTTTGGTTTTGACAGATTTGAGGTTCTGCCTTCTAATTCAACCATCTTTTATTTTACAGTTGTGAACCTCTGCCCACATCCACTGACACTTAAAATAAAGTTGTGTTTGTGACGTCAAACACGGTCAGGTCACTCTGCCCACATCCGTTCACACTTTGAAAAAGGTTGTGTTTGTGCCACATCGTGTGAGCAATGATGGGGACTGTTTTGATAAAGTGTTTCAAACAAGGAAATAGAATTGTAAATATTAATCTATGGAGCTTTAATATTTGTTATTGGTATGATGTCACAACACAGGATATCAGCCTTTTATGTTTTAATTAACTGGAAATGTTTTAGAAAGGAAAATGTCCATCTATCAAGTGAGTGAGAAAGTAATGGTGTTTAATGTCCCAGTCAAGAACACTTCACTTATATCAATATATCGTCAGCTATATAAGAAGGTGCTGAAATTTTCCCCGTGTGTTACATTGATGGCATTATACTGCAGGGTTCTTTATCATACCAAGCCTACCATGACACAGGGCCTTGTTTATTTTAACTTACCATCAGAAAAATCCATGACTTTCATTTTGTAATGTCAAGTGATTTGCGAAAGAACAGTCACTACCCACTTTCAAGTCTTGGGTCAGACCTGGTAGGGGTTCGAACCCAACCTCCCACTTACTGAGCAAGCACTCTACCAACTGAGCTACAGCAGTGGTCCTATCCATCAAATGTTTTATATTTAGTTACTTGTGCTGTAATTCATTTTTATGCAAGCATCTTTACAATTATTGCAGACATATTAAATCCACAGTAGAAGAAAGGAATCTGTGAAACATGTATGGTACCGGTACTTGTCAATAGACAACACAACAAAGAACATGACAGAATACCCTTGTCAATGTTAAAAATGTCAAACAAGTCAAGAAAAGACAAACATTGTTACCAATGGTAACAGTAACCAATGAGTATAAATCAACTGACTCTGGATGGTTGGTTGAATGCTGTTTAATGTCACATCAGCAATTTCAGTGTGTGGTGTGTGTGTGTGTGTGTGTGTGTGTGTGTGTGTGTGTGCATTACATGTACTTATTATTTACTTAATTTGTATTAGTGCAATTTATGGCAACCAAAATAAGAGTGCTAGTACACTCATCTGCAATGTTGCAGAAAAACACTGCAGACCACATAGCGCATTAAAATGGTACAGAGCTGAACAGTAAAGGGTAAAGGCATATAACAAGGAAAAACTCCTGGGGCCAAACCTCTGGTGATGAGATGCATGCCATAAGTTTCAAGGCTACCTGGTATTTGCCTTAACCACTCAGCCACCAGGGTTCCTACCAATTTTGAATGGGTGCTGGCAAACTAATGTTAAATAATTCATAGCTAGTCTATCTAAATCCTCAAAATCAAAAGTTAGGTTTAAAAAGAATGTCTGTTTTCAATTAAAAATTTCAAAATTAAAAGCTTTTAAAATCATTAAAATACTAATAGAAAATGTCTGATTTTCTGTATCTTATGGACTACTAGGGAAATTCTAATTCTTAATTCCTAATCTTTAAATGTCAAATAAAAATAATCACTAGTAAACAAAACTGGATTGTCTGTTTATTTTAGAGGTATTAGAAAATATCTTATTTCACTTCATTAATTTCTTTAATTGTTGGAAAAGAAAAAATAATAAAACACATTAATTTGTTAAAGCTGATTGCCACTAGCACTGGATAATACATTTCATATATACATGATTGGAGTAACAGGCAATTTCAGTAATAGTAATAAAATATTAACTTATGTATCCTTATGGAAAATTTAATTTAACTTTGTTATAAGTCACCATTTCATTGCCCATGAAGGTGTAGTTATATAGTTTTTATTTCATTGCAAATATCACAAATTTCTTGTGCATTTTTACATTCCATTCAAACTTGTCCAAAAAATCTGATTTTATTGTTTTATAAAAATTCTGATTTCTCAGCAATAAATCATCACAAGTGTAACAGTTTATTTTATCCCCCATGAAATACATGTAGTTTCCTAGGATAATATTTTCTTGTGAGATTTGTTCCATGGATAATATTTTAAGAAATAAGCCACAACATTTATTCCGCCAAATAGATTTTACCCTAAAATTATATTCTCCTGGACCCGGATAAAATTATCGATTACACAAGCAGATAGTTCACATTTTGTTATGCAAAAAAAAAAAAAAAAAAAAAAAGCTTACTTAATACACTAGAAATTACATTATTATTATTATTCTGTATCATAGTGCTAGCACTCCGTTTTGCCAACAATATAGAGTGTCAGTGTATACTGTACCCGAAATGCGTGTGTATGCACCCCGTGATTACGGGCATGATTGCACGCTCGATCATGAACAATAAAATCTCCTCTCGGCATATATATCTTTTAGGCCTTGATATTTAATCAAGATGCGACAAATACGTACACACAATTAGGTGAATAACCTGCATTTGACTCTTAGACATTTGACATTGAATAAAGTAAACAGTGAACATTGCGTGTATCTACCTAATCGGATTTCCCACCTGGATATGGAATAATATTTCCGGGAAAGTACGAAAGGGATTCGAAAATGTGAATCAAATACCTAAGCGATAAGAAAAAGTTGGTAGTTTTCAAAGTAATCATTTGAAAGTTTGAAAACGATTTATTATGGTTATTTTGTATTATTTGAAATGTTTATAAACGTCACGCCCTGAAATACTCAGTCAGATATATTTAACATGAAAGGATAGATTTTCGGTAATATTTCGGATATGAAATTATTTCCCTTTGATGGTGACCTATATTTGTGCGACGTGAACCGAGACCTAAACGTCTTCAAATGAGGAACAAAAATCAGATGATAGGAACGATTCGTTGGCAGGTACTTGTTGTAGATATAGTATATATGTTTTGTAAGATACATTCTTAAAATTTTATATGAGACATGAACGCCTTTTATTTCAAAATATCAACAAATATTTGTCCAAATTTTTATTCATGTGCGAGCTCAATATTTTTAGGGGGGGGGGGGGGGGTAGCCTACAATGTAGACTTACGAATGTCTACTGTCTTTCTGGTATTTATTCTGTCTTCTCCGTTTAGTAACCAAAAACTCCAGATTTTGAATACCAAGGATGGTTAATTTGATTGATGTTCTAAATATTTTAATATATGACTGCTGACAGCATAGGAGCATGTATTTGGAAGGTCCCAGGTTCGCGTTCCGGTTTGACTACTTCATTTTTCCCTTTCCGGTTTGACTACTTCATTTTTCCCTTTCCTGTTACATTTGGGGGCTCGTCAGACCCTGGGAAGTGGCTGACCAACAGGTTGGTCCCAGGGTGGAACCTGGTGGTTTTGATTTGAAGGAGTTGAATCGAAAAAATTGGAAGGGGGAATGTGGGGGGCCAGACTAGATAGTTGCCCGTTAGCTCAGTGGGTAGAGCATCCTGTTAGTATGGGTAAGGTCCCTGGTTCAAGTCCCAGTCTGGCTGCTGCATTTTTCCCTTTCCTGTTACAAGTGCAAGTTTCTGAGATTGACAGGATATTTCAAATAATTTGGGTATAGAACATTTTTTCTTGTGTTATTTCATATTAATCTCGTTTAGAGATTTCAGACCATATACACAAGACATTATGCAGTAATTTTGTTTGTATAAAATCATTACTGAATTTATATATTATTCCCGGGGGAAATTGACTGAAATATAAAACATTATTGTTGGTTCATATGAGGCTTCATTGTGAACCAACTTAGTTGGTATCATCCCTTTATTACATGTTGTAACATTTGATACTTTGGAGTTAAAGTATGAGTTCTCGTCTGATATATTGGACATTTTATAGTTATTATACCATACCTCCTATAGTCAGTGGTGCTTATTTGTTTCAAATACAGGGTCAGTTCTACCATTTGCTAATGTAGCCAATTGCTTATTTTTATAATTTCTGGCTCATAAAATAGCTTTTGGTTCAATAAATTTATCAATTTCATAATGAGGGAGAAAGAAATTGCTTCATCAATTTTCCTTTTGCCTCATTTATTTATTTTTTTTACAAAAGTATGCAGACTAGAAGAACTATATTTCAGACAATTTTAGTTGCTTTTCTTCTTCGTTTTACTTGCTCCTCAACATATATATTGGCTCCTAGATTTTAAAATTGGCTTCTGTTTTGGTTCCAACTTTTTGACAGCACAAAGCTAACCCTGAAATAATTTGTTTTTACACCAAAAGAAGATGAAATGTGATGTCAATTAATGCATATATACTGGACTTTTTGGTGCATGTGATAGATGTGTACATTTCATTATGACTGTTACCTCAAGACTTGGACACCAAACTTTTTGTTCTGTGTGTTATAATAGTAATCAATACTGTAACTAGTTGGATTGTATTAAGTTTCAAAATTAGAATAGAAAGTGTTGATATATTGTTAAAAACTGAAAATTAGGAAAATTATTTGTCACAGAATAGGAAATATAACAGAAATATTTAAAAAATTAAAAAACTTTACTCAGTTGTTTTTAGACAAAAACTTAAATTTTAGCGGAAGATGCAAACAAAATTTGTCTTTTTTCTTTAATGAATTAATTTAAAAATTGAGAGCAATTGGTGCCTCTCTCTCTCTCTCTCCCTCGCTCTCTCTCTCCCCCCTCGCTCTCTCTCTCCCTCCCCCTCTCTCCCTCCCCCTCTTTCTCCCCCTCTCTCTCTCTCTCTCTCTCTCTCTCTCTCTCTCTCATGCATTTATGTAAACACCCAGTTATACCTCATTGTTAAACCTTTATTTACTCACAACAAATAAACTTTATCACAGGGTTTTATCATGTTTTAACTCAAATAATTTATCTATCAGAAAATTGGGATTGTTAAAAATGTTTAATCAACTTTAATGAACATCTTATGATATTTATTACAAAACTTCTTTAATAACAAGAAGTTTATTCCATTGTTTACAATTTCAATTGTCCGATGCATCACTTTTCATTGAAGAAGGAAACTTTTTGGAGATGTAAAAATAACTGTTTATTATCCATTAATATGTAAAAAAAAAAAGTGGATAATATCAGTTAGTCAACTAATTAATAATTTGAAATTGGACACAACGAATGCAACATCCTACATGTATATACATTTGTATATATATATCTTTAAAGTATAGCCTGTTACTATTATGTGAAGTAATTAATTATAGGGTAGGTCAAACTTTTGCGATTATTATAAATTGTCTTTATAATAACTTTCATATTAAGTTTTTTGTACGTTGTACTATCATTTTTAAGTGATATGACAAGTACTAATTTGATTGATCTCAGATTATTCAGCTTACCATATTTTAAGTGATAAAATTGCCAGCTTAATAGAATATATAGATTTATTTTTCTTCCTGTCAATAAAATGTGAAAAATCTCAGTTTGAGAGATTCAAGCCACTAAGCCATCGGTTTGACAAGATCCACATCACTGAACCCTCAATATAACAGATTCAAGTCAATCATTACAAGATCCATGTCACTGATTGATCCAACATGACAGATACAAGATTCAAGTCATTCAGCTATCAATGTGACAAGATTCAAGTCATTCAGCTATCAATGTGACAAGATTCAAGTCATTCAGCTATCAATGTGACAAGATTCAAGTCATTCAGCTATCAGTGTGACAAGATTCAAGTCATTCAGCTATCAATGAGATAAGATTCAAGTCATTCAGCTATCAGTGTGACAAGATTCAAGTCATTCAGCTATCAATGAGATAAGATTCAAGTCATTCAGCTATCAATGTGACAAGATCTAAGTCACTTAATCTGAACCATCAGTGTGACAAGATCCAATTACTAAATAATCAGTGTCACAGATTCAGATTACTCAAAATCTGTGTGACAGGATCCAAATCAACTGTCAATGTCACAGATTTAAGTCACTCAACCATCAGTGTGACAAAATCCATGTCACTCAATCCACATCAATAAATCAGTGTGGCAAGATCCATGTCACTCAACCCACATCAACCATCATTGTGACAAAATCAGTGGCCCTCAACCATCAGTGTGAAGATCCATGTTGCTAAACCATCAATGTGACAAGATCTATGTCACTCAACCAAGGTCAGCAATCAGTGTGACAGATCCAAGTCATTCAACGATCATTGTAACAAGATCCATGTTGCTGAACTATCAATGTGACAAGATTCAAGTTGCTCAACCAGCTGTGTAAAAGATTGGAATCACTCAAGTATCAATGTGACAGTTTTCTTATTTTGACCCTAAGTTAGCCCTAAACTTACTTATGTTTTGTCCTTAAACTTTTCCCTAATTTTATGTCAAAAAGTTCTGTACAGTCTACATTAATAACAAACTACATGTATATATACCAGTATGTCATATATATATACATGTGGCTATGTACCATATCAATGTTTATATACCAGTTAAATTTGGATCAAAGGAATTTAACGAGAGTTACCATCAAATGGCAACTTAAAATAATAAAATTCTTTTTGATCAATGTGTATAAAATACATAAAACCTGTAAATATGTTAACAGTTTATGATGTCTTTGGTGTATTGTCAAACATCATTGACCTGTCCCCTTGACCAGTGATCTTTCATTAGGAACTTCCATATACGATTGCACATCCAATACATGCCTCGGGAGTGTTAGTATTTGCAGGTACTACATACACAATGAACATGCCCATTACATAGACAAAATAATGCTTATGCCCCTTATACCTAAATGTATATAATAAATATTTAAATTGAAGGTCATGCAGACAGGTCAGTGTTGTTTGCATATACATGGCTAGTTTGAAGACAGTTAGTATTTGTATTTAATGCCTCATATTAAATTATGATTATGCACATATAAACAGAGTCAAATTTAGTAGTATTACAGGGTATTACAGACTACAGACAATATGCATTCACCTTCATCATGATGGTAATGCACAAGGCTGATGCAAGGATATACCAGTAGTTTTGAACCCTAAATCTTTGTCTGGTACCACAGATTTTTTTGTATTTTCAGTTTCAGAAAGTTCTGCAACTCGGTTTTGTTCATTTTGAAAGTACAACTGTACTATACTATATTATACCACTTAAAATTTAAACTGGGCAGTAATGTATTTTTACAATTTATAAAGTGAACCATACAGTAATGTATTTATATAATGAATTAAACTGAAAGAAGTAGTGCTTTCCTGACCGGTAAACTTATTGATTGGTAAAACTTAATTGGTGAATTGTATATATAAGTTTATAGCTTTATTTACCATTGTGTCAACAAATAGAATTATTTTCCATAGTGGACAGAGTATTGGAAAATTGTTTTATATATGTTGAGCTGTTAAAATAATATTTACTTTTTTATTAGTGTCCAAGGACCGGAAAGATAGAATAACATTTTTGTGGCATTTAAAGGACTCAGCATTTTTATAAAATCTGTAAATATAGGGAAAATGAAGGAAAGTTACAACCAACAATTTAATCTTTAAAATTAATTCTAAGTGCTTCTGGTTAAATTAGATAATTGATGGAATGATTGATTAAATGTGGTTTTATGTCCTAGTCAAGAATATTTCACTTATATCTAGATATCACCAGCTCTAGGTGAGGTAGCAGTTTGCGCTGTGCTCAGGGTAATGTGCAGGGAGAGTTCTTTAACATTCTACGCCTGATGTGACAGAGGGCATCATTTTTTAAGGGCTCTTCTGTAGGATCTCGTGAGTTTCACTTTTAATTTGCAGCCATTACCTTTTTTCATGTGTTGATCAGACCCTGGCTAAAGTTCAAACCCACAAACTCCCACTTTAAAGACATTTAAATGCTTGATTGTGATGTACATGTATAATACATGAATTACTAAGTATGTTTCTGTCACTGCTGTGATGTATGGATATGGACATGTATCAATTCCACATCAGATAAATTATAACTCAACCAAATCTTTTTGTATGGACATCAGTTCTTCATCAGACATATTGAGCAGTATTGATGGCTAACACTGTCTGGCAATGCTATATAACTGTGTAAATAAGATAATAGTTCTACAAACACATTTAGAATCTGATACACATAATATTTTATCAAAGTTAAATATTTGTAAAACAAAGTCAAAGATACTTGATTAATATATTGGTATCATAATCTGTCTGTCGGTAAAAGTGTCAATAGGAACAAGCACAATACCTTGAATTTACTCATAGGTAGCATTATATGCATTATTTTCCTAATGAAACCTTTTATGATTAATATATGAATTTTTGTGTGGTCATATTGCTCGGAAAATCGATATTAATACATTTGGATTGTAAGCAGAATAAATATGAAGCATTTTTGATTAAGTTTATTCTAACCATTTATTTTATTCCATTGATCAATTATTTCATTTGTTTCCATTGATCTAGAAATGAAAAAATCTGCGTCCTTTGAACATTGTCACAATTATCAGATAAAAGTTTGTTTGTATATGTAACGGTAGTAAAATTTGCTATTGTAACAACTTCTACATAAAGACCACATGGTGTGTTATTAGAAACCCCCTTTGCTTCAAATTTCAAACTACAAAGATGTTTGGTATATATTGTAAACACCACATTTGTACAAAGTCCATAATCTTAGGTCCTGTGGGTGGTCCTTATATACAGGTTCTATTTTAGTAGTAACAGCATCATTCTAGGGCCGGAATACATGTACAGTCAAACCTGTCTGTAAAAGCCTCTCAAGGTAACCAGTAAAAGTGGTCTTTATGGGCAGATGGTCCTTATATAAAGATTCATAGTATCAGTAACAGCATCATACTTTGACTGAAATACATGTACTTAAGTAGTCTTCTTTAACCTATTGCATTTATGTCAAAAGCTTTTCAGCAGGCGGACGGGTAGTGCATGACTGTGGATCTCTTGTCTTTACATTGTAAGGTCAGGCCCCAGTTTCACAATCATTTCTTAACTAAGATTTTTCTTAACTTAAGTTTAGCAAATTTTGACAATGTTTTTTTGAAAATATGGACAAACATTTTTGACAAAACTACATAAAAATTCTATAAGGTTGAAATGATCTTCAAAATGACACCTTAAATTCCTGAATATCTTAAAAATTAGCAAAATTATTAAGGTATGAAATTCGCCAGATTTAAGTTAAGGAAAATCTAAGTTAAAGAATGATTGTGAAACTGGGGCCAGGACCTATGAGGCTATTGATTATACTTTGGAGAAAGTACAGGTCTGTTGACCCTTACATTACACAATAATTAGTGAGGTAAATGTTCAACTAATACTTATTTATACAGTTCTATTACATTATACTGGTATATATATATATATAGTCATGGACAGAATTTAAAATTCTGATACAATTATGGTAATCCAGTTACCTGTTATACTTCAGTTACAATTATATAACATGTTGGAAACCCCCTTGAAGGTATACAATAATTACCTGCTTTGATGAATAATATATTTATTTTTTCCAGAGGTTCAGGAATATCAAGTTAGCGATTAAGCAAGGTAGGAATTACGACATGTAAATAGACAAATCTAATGAAATATTCATTATATACTGGCGTTCATTTAATCAATTGTACGGTATTGTTATATATATATATAGTATATATATACATATGTGTTATATTGTTTTAATTTCAGCTACTGTATGGATACTAAGCAGTAAAACAGTACCTAGGAGAGTCTTACTGTTTTTAGTCGTGTATAGCGTACACGTATGTGCGTACTATCATCATGTGTTTTAGCTTAAGCTGATAAAACAATACCTGGGGTATGTATTATTTCTATTTACTAGATATTTATGGTAATTCTATCAGAATACAGGTAAAACATGTCATCTGGATGATTTTATAGTACAGACTTTGTACAGGTATTTCTATATGCCAGTGGAACAAAAGCACAAGTGAAGTTTATTTAGCCCCTCCCTTTAAGCATTTTCAGAAAACCGTTATGTGCTTCAGAGGGTGGAAATTAGACTAGGATTGTTCTATGTAAGGGATAGAATAGATAAAGATAGTACAGTGTTCTGGAATGTGTTTCAGCTACATGTAGTAGAGAATAAAATGGGATTTTACTATTTTCATTGATGGAGATTAATCTTAAAATCTGTTGCTGTAACTAATTAAGTTTATATATTTGCAAGACTTCAATTCTCATTGTGTTTTACCTTAATTGGTAAGTGCAATTGGATTTAATTAGATTTGGACATAAGTTGGTGAGTGCAAGATAAGCATTGTGGGTGTGGTAAATCAATTAAATAAGATTTGTACATATTAAGTAGGTAAAATTTAGATGTAATACTACATGTATTCTGTAATAGATCTTCTTTTCTCCGAAATTAGACATAATTCTCACATTTTACTGGAGTAAAATGTTTTTGTTTTACCCTTAGGTAAAGACATTATTCATGTGCTATATGACGTCGCAATATCACTTCAGTTGTGCTGTCAAAAAAATTTAGATTTTGACATCATTGGTTCAAAATGCAAACATTTTACTTTTTGTGTAGTTTGGGTTATTTTTTATGATAACATCTTTACAAAGCAGGGGTATAATATCTTTACAAAGCAGGGGTATAATATCTTTACAAATCAGGGGTATATAGGACACAGGAGAAAAATGAATCTCAGTTTTGTAGTGAGAACTTAGAAATCTCAGCCTTCGGGGTCAGATTTCTGTATCTTCATGGTAATGCAGTATCTGAGTTTCGTTAATTTTATTTTCTCAACAAAAAAACTTCTCATTTCTATGTTCATTTCTTTATATCTTGTACATTTTAAAAATCTCAATGATATCACAAAAGAAGATGAAATATGTGACAAAGGCATAAAGACTGTATATGGTTCCCTCCAAAGATCTAGTGAAGATAAATTACAACCAATTTAAAGACAAAACATGTGACAAAAGTAATGGACAAAGGCATTAAGACTGTATATGGTTCCAACCAAAGATCTAGCAAAGATAAATTACAACCAATTTATTTATCAGAGCCAGCAGCTCCGCTTACATCTATAGATCTGACTTAGTAAACTGACAGATAGATTCATACTTATTAGAACTGATATGATCTTTAATATAAATTTGTACCAAAAAGACTCAGAAATCTAAATCCATATTTATCATATAATTATTGATCTATCCCTGCACTCATCAATATTGTATTAGTAATAACAATTTGATTGTCCATCGCCAGCTTTTATAGATAGGGATACTTCTTTGAAGTGTGATTAAAAGTTATGATGGACGTCAGCATTGTCTAGTTGGGATAACTTCAGCCGTTGAATGATAGAATGGCCTAGATAGGTGCCAGTCTTATAAGCTTTTCATAAATATTGTTTCGCTTGTCCAATTATTGAAGTATCACCAGTGATTGGTTAAGTTTCACACTATCCATATTTTTAAAGCATCAGCCATGCTGAATGCTTTATAGCGATCGTTGGATTTTTTCGTATTTAGCGCCGCTCTCATTTCACCTTGACAGCCAATCAAATCCTTCGTTTCGACTGAAATTACGGGAATTTCCATGTACGGTATCCCAGGTATGTATAAACTCTAATCTGAGTTATTGGGTCTCCCGGAAAGTTACGAAAGCAATGTTTTCATCATGTACACATGTGCCGATCTGAAATGTATTCATACGCGTATTAGTCCGTAATTGTTTTTGCTGGATATATATTTTGATTCTTCACTTTTATATGATAATTTTAGATAAAAACCATAAAAATCCATTAAGTATACGCCCCTCGGAAAACCCAACAAAAATGACGATTTTGTCAGTTCGCGCCGACGTTCTTCTTTTTGACCTACAGTGCTGTACATGTGGTTGTTTTACAGTCGCCGCCATATTGAATTTTTTTAATTTACGCAAAGTGACATCGATAAATAAACACAAAGTATGCTCATTAAACAGTTTTTAAGTTAAATAACTTTAAACATGGATCACATTTGATGATAAATTATATATATATATTTTAAAAATTGATTGTCAATAATATTTCGTGTATGGGATATCCCGACCTGGTTCATTAATATTCATCATAACGTCACGAGGATATTCCCGCTTTCATTGGGTATATCAGTTTGCCGGTAGCGAAATTATGCATAACAAAAAAAGTAGAAATCAAAGATTATTCCCAAAAATGTGATACGAAACTGAAAGAAGAAGTTTATTTACAAGTTATTGGCTATGTTGATAAATCGTTTGTGACTCGTGAAGTTGTGTAGGATATCGATACCGTAGTTCGTATGCAAATTAGCCATGTGTTTGGGGGCATGCCTGCATTTGACACCCGATGCCCCTGCTCATATGTATTCACATAGCGTAGTGACTGACCTTTTTAGTCCAGTACACCCTTGCCCCTTTTAAAATGATCATGACACCCTGTCCTTTTCAGTTATCAGTTTAATATAAAAACGGCATGCTTTATTCTCGAATCTCTGCTACATACTTCCGATCTTCCGCACACACTCCACTTCTCACAATATGTCTCCGAAGACAGACAATTTCATCATAAATGTTCATTTAAATACCTTTTCCTGTTGTTTATTTTGAATCAACAAAATAAATCGCAAGAAAGAACAACTTGAAATCAAAATCTAAACAAAACTAAAAAAAAACGATGTTTTAAAATTTTCAGATAAAATTTATTTACCTTGTTACAAGTCCTTATTAGATCGTTTTTACAGTGGATATCCGATTAAAGTTGTTGTCAGTAGTTTAATCCATGGTTTTTACAACCTTTAATTTCTTTTCATGAAGCCATATTACTTTATTTCACATAAAATGTGGCCACTGGCACTGGACATGTGCTTTCTTAAGTTCTTCCGATTTCTAGAGCACCGTTGGTGAAGTAGAACAGAAACTAAGGGCAGGGAAAATATGGTACCAATCTTGTGAACTCAACTCCTCTTACAGTTTTCAACCAAAAACCTTGAAACTTCACAGAATGTTTATAAATATATATTGAAGATGTGCACCTGACTTATGAAAATATTTCAAGATTTTTTTCCCCATTTTTCCAGACTTTAAAACTTAGTCACTTTTTAGCAAGTATTAGAATGGGGGTACCTACTTTGTGAACTCAACTCCTCTTACAGTTTTAACCAAAAGCCTTGAAACTTCACAGAATGTTTATATATTTATTGAAGATGTGCACCTGACTTTATGGAAATATTTCAAGATTTTTTTCCCCATTTTTCCAGACTTTAAAACTTAATCACTTTTTAGCAAGTATTAGAATGGGGGTACCTACTTTGTGAACTCAACTCCTCTTACAGTTTTAACCAAAAGCCTTGAAACTTCACAGAATGTTTATATATTTATTGAAGATGTGCACCTGACTTTATGGAAATATTTCAAGTTTTTTTCCCCATTTTCCAGACTTTAAAACTTAATCACTTTTTAGCAAGTATTAGAATGGGGGTACCTACTTTGTGAACTCAGCTCCTCTTACAGTTTCTCTTAAATTCAAAGTAATTTTATTGTAACATTTTAGTTGTCTAAATAATAATCAATTAATTTTCAATTAATCGTATTCAGAAATATTTACCCCTTTTGTACACAATTCTTGTCAACAAACTTTTTTTGAAAGAGACAGTTGCCTGGACAACTTCTGTAATTGGGAGGTACAGATTATTAGCTTATTGTATCAGGATGGTTTATACCAATTCAGGCTTTTGAAGCTCACTTGGACAATTTATATATATTCAACAATAATTTTAAATACATTTAAATTATTTCTAAAACAAAGGTTTTATTTTTATTTTTTTCAAATTAATTGTGAATTCAATGAATAAAATTAATGACTTCAACAATCTGTCAATTGCAAGTCAAGGGAAATAGCTGGTCATGGTGAAAGTTTTTTTTTGTGATGATGACACTATGTCGATGATGATGTGGCATGATGATCTGGTGAAGATGATGACAATAATGATGATGATGACATTCAGTTCTGCTGCTGCCGATGATGATGATGATGTCACCATGATGATGATGATATGACATTAGGAGATATAATGATGATGATGATGTGACATGAGGAGATATGATGATGATGTCACCATGATGATGATGTGACACGAGGAGATATGATGATGATGTCACCATGATGATGATGTGACGAGAGTTCTGTTGATGCCGATTATAATAATGATTATTGTGATGAAGAAGATGATAGTGATGGTGGTGATGAAAATAAGCTCTGCTGCTATGAATGATGATGGTGATAATGACGATATGACTTGACGAACTATGATGATGATTATGATGGTGACATGAGTTCTGTTGCTACCGATGATGATGATGGTGGCAATGATGACATTCAGTACTGCTGAGCACTGCCGATAGTATGATGATGATGAAGATGGTGGTGATGATGATGATGATGATGATGATGATGGTGGTGATGACATTCAGTTCTGCTGCTGTCGATGATGATAATAATTCACGATGATGATGATGATGATAACAAAGCCAATGTCTTCATGCTGATGATGTGACATGATGATGATGATGACGATGACATTCAGTACTGCTGCTGCTGCTGATAATGATGATGATTATGTGACACAAAGAGCTATGATGATGATGTGACCATATTAATGATGTAACATGAGGATTTCTGAAAATTATTAATATAATGGTAGTGGTGATTGTCATGGCATGGGTTCTACTGCTGCTGCTAATGACGACGACGATGATGATGATGATGATGATGATGATATCTTCATGTTGATGATCAAAATGTGATATGAGGAGTGATAATGATGATGGTGGTGGTGATTACAGATCCAGTTTGGGTTTTCTTCCAGTCAACTGCGTTTAGTGGAGTTATGCCTCTTTCACTTTGTGAATTTTATCAAAATGATGGTTTCTCTGGACTTTTTTCAGTTACGCTTGAGATATTTCACTCAGATTTGGGGGCGGGTCTTTAGTAGCCTCTCTTGGTTTTTGAAAAATTAAAAATTTATATTTATGCGAATTACTTAGTTTACTCAATTGATAAACATTCCGTGGCATGTCCATTTTGACCATTGTAACATATTTATATGTTAGAACCTAACAACTTGCATAAAAAGCAGACTTGTTGTTAGAAGCTTCCTGATCACAGTATCTATTATTTGCATGATTTTCATTTGTTACTGATTCATTAGACAAATCTCAGTTTCAAGTGCACATTTTTTTTATCAGATTGCTCAGTTTAGCTGATGCTTCAGTACCTTCAGTACTTTGATTACGAACAGGGAAGGACTACTTCCCTGGAAGTATTGGCGTAGGGCTTAAAAGCGATTCACCAAACAACTACTCTGACTTATCCGTTCGAGAAATGAAATAGTTCGTTAGATGCTTTAATGTCAAGATGTAATTAAAGTGAATTGTGTTGACTGCAAGTAGTATTTTAGTATCCAAGTAGTAAGAGAGGTCCTCGTTGGTAAAGGCCGATGTTAGTTTTTATTTTTGTATAATTTGCAAGTGTGTATCAGTGCGGCGCAATAATATTTTGTGTTTGGGATATCCCGACCTGGTTCATTAATATTCATTACGTGATACGTCACGAGGATTTTCCCGCTTTCATTTGGTATTAAAATTCCTTCCCGACAGTTTGCCGGTAGCAATTGCATGACAAAAAAGTAGAAATCAAAGATTATTCCCAAAAAGTGATACGAAACTGAAAAAAAGAAGTTTATTTACAAGTTCATTGGCTATGTTGATAAATTATTTGTGACTCGTGTAGGCTATATCGATACCGTAGTTCGTATGCAAATTAGCCATGTGTTTGGGGGCATGCCTGCGTTTGACACCCAATGCCCAAGCTTATTATGTATTCACATAGTGTAGCGACTGACCATTTTAGTCCAGTACACCATTGTCCCTTTTAAAATGATCATGACACCCTGTACATTTCAGTTATCAGTTAAATATCAAAACGACATGCTTTATTCTCGAATCTCTGCTACATACTTCCGATCTTCCGCACACACTCCACTTCTCACGTGCCATATGTCTCCGAAGACAGATAATTTCATGATCAATGTTCATTTAAATACTATTTCCAGTTCTATAGTTTGAATCAAAAAAAAAATAAATCGACGAGAAAGAACAACTTGAAATCAAAATCTAAACAAAAGAACTGAAAAAACGATGTTTTAAAACATTCAGATAAAATTTATTTACCTTGTAAATCCTTATTAGCAGCTGTTTTTACAGTGGATATCCGATTAAAGTTGTCAGTAGTTTAATCCATGGTTTTTACAACCCTTAATTTCTTTTCATAAGCCATATTACTTTATTTCACATAAAATGAACAAATATGATGTGAACTCTGGACATGCAGGAAACTAAAACGTTGTGCTTTCTTAAGTTCTTCCGATTTTTAGAGCACCATTGGTGTAGTAGAACAGTAACTAAGGGCCTATTTTGTGAACTCAACTCCTCTTACAGTTTTTAACCAAAAACCTTGAAACTTCACAGGATGTTTCTATATATATGAGGATGAGCACCTGACTTTATGGAAATATTTCAAGATTTTTTCCCCATTTTTCCAGACTTTGAAACTTAGTTACTTTTTAGCAAGTATTTGAATGGGGGTACCTACTTAGTGAACCCACTCCTCTTACAGTTTTCAACCAAAAGCCTTGAAACTTCACAGAATGTTTATATATATATTGAAGATGTGCACCTGATTTTATGGAAATATTTCAAGATTTTTCCACATTTTTCCAGACTTTGAAACTTAATTACTTTTTAGCAAGTATTTGAATGGGGGTATCTACTTTGTGAACTCACTCCTCTTACAGTTTTCGACCAAAAGCCTTGAAACTTCACAGAATGTTTATATATATATTGAAGATGTGCACCTGACTTTATGGAAATATTTCAAGATTTTTCCACATTTTTCCAGTCTTTGAAACTTAATTAATTTTTAGCAAGTATTTGAATGGGGGTATCTACTTTGTGAACTCACTCCTCTTACAGTTTTCAACCAAAAACATTGAAACTTCACAGAATGTTTATATATATATATTAAAGATGTGCACCTGAATTTATGGAAATATTTCAAGATTTTTCCACATTTTTCCAGACTTTGAAACTTAGTTACTATGTACTGTATATATCAAAAGTTTATCAAAGATGTGCACCTAACTTAATGGCAACCCAAACCATCGAGTCTTTGACCCATTTTATTTGATGGATGTAAGATAAAATACACTTTGAATAAAGTACACCAATTGATTTATATTCCCTTTTCATAAATAATTTTTCTATAAGTATTTTTTTTAATTTTTGGAACAATAAAAAATATAAAATATTATCATCGATCATTTGAAATGGTAAAAATAACATGTAAAATGTAATAATCAATTTTGCAAGTTCATTTTACATTTTAAACATAACCCCTTCCCCCTCTTACAGTTTTCAACCAAAAACATTGAAACTTCACAGAATGTTTATATATATATATTAAAGATGTGCACCTGAATTTATGGAAATATTTCAAGATTTTTCCACATTTTTCCAGACTTTGAAACTTAGTTACTATGTACTGTATATATCAAAAGTTTATCAAAGATGTGCACCTAACTTAATGGCAACCCAAACCATCGAGTCTTTGACCCATTTTATTTGATGGATGTAAGATAAAATACACTTTGAATAAAGTACACAATTGATTTATATTCCCTTTTCATAATAATTTTTCTATAAGTATTTTTTTTAATTTTTGGAACAATAAAAAATATAAAATATTATCATCGATCATTTGAAATGGTAAAAATAACATGTAAAATGTAATAATCAATTTTGCAAGTTCATTTTACATTTTAAACATAACCCCTTCCCCCTATTGGGATATTAGAAAATAAACAGTCCCTTTCCATGTGTAAAATTGCCTTTTTAGGTCACCCGAGCAACCTCCTGAAGGTGACCTATAGTGGAAGTTCTTTATCTGTTGTGCTGCCTGCATCATAAACATTTTCAACTTCTCCAGAACCAGTTAACCATTGATTGTGAAAGTGGATATGGATGTTCCTTGGGCAAAGTCCTTTTAAGTTTGTGAAAATTGGTTGACCTTGACCTATATTCAAGGTCACAGTAACCTAAAGTAACAAAACCTTAAAGGTCTTCCTGTCATGAACCAAAAAGGATATAAGCATGAACCAAAGGAGATATGAGCTTGAAACTTCATATATTGCATCAGGACAAAAAGGTCTTCCAACTTTGTAAAAGTGGTTGACCTTGACCTACATTTAAGGTCACGGTGACCTAAAATAACAAGACCTTTAAACATCTTGGCATGAACCAAAAGGACTGACCTTGAAACTTTATATATAGCATTAGGACAAAAAAGACCACAAAGTTTGCAAAATTGGTTGACCGTGACCTACATTTAAGGTCACATTTACCTAAAGAAGTAAAAATCTTCTTGTCATGTATTGAAAGGTCTAGGAGCTTGAAACTTCATATTCATGTATATAGCATCAGGGGATAAAGTTTTTACTAAGTTTGCAAAGCTGACTGACCTTGACCTATATTCAAGGTCATAGTAACTTAGTTAAATAACATTGAAAGATCTTATAGCCATGCATTAAAAGGCCAAGGCACTTTGGACTTCATATATAATTCCAGAACAAGAACCTCTAGTAGGTTGCAAAGCTGATTGATGTTGACCTACTTTCAAGGTCAAAGTGACCTAAAGTAGTAAGAACTTAATGTAAGAACTTAATGTCTTCATTTCATGAACCCAAAGGCCTATGAGCGGGAAACAAAAAAGGTCTACCTAGTATTGGAAGCTAGTTTATCTTTACCTATATTCAAGGTCATGGTGACCTTAGGTAAAAGTTAAACTATAATACTTTGTCATGAGCAGAAATGACTAGAATGGTCAAACTTCATATAAAGAATCAGGACATAAAGCTTTACAAAATTTGCAAATCTGGTAGACCTTGACCTACTTTCAAGGTCACAGTTGCCAAAAATAAAGACTTGAAACATTTTTTGTGATGAACTAAAAGGCTTTGTCGCTTGAAACTTCACATACAGCTTAAAACTTCTCATGCAGCATCAGGACATGAAGCTTTTCCAAGTTTGTGAAGTGAATTACCTATACCTACATTGAAAGACCTAATGAAATGAAACCTGAAAACATCTTCTTGTCAACAACCAAAAGGCCTTGGAGCTTGAAACTTCATCAGAACAAAAAGTTCTACCAATAATGGGAAACTGGTTGATCTTGACCTATATTCAAGGTTGTAGTGACCTTAAGAAGTATGCAAAACTTTAAAATGTGTCTTTTTTCATTTAATAAAAAACCATTAAGGCTTTTAATTTGATATATAGTACCAGTTCTACTTTGTTTACGAAGTTAATTGACCTTGCGCTACCTTCAAGATCTACTAAGTTGGTTGACCTTAATCTCAGGTGACCATTGTTGCAACAGCAACCTACCTTTTTGAAATCCTGGCTGGAACACTGGTCTGACTCAACAGTGACAGTTCATATCATCTTATTAACTTTAATGCCTTTATAATCTATATTCACATGTTTAAAATATTTAAAAGTTCGTTATTTTGGTTCTTGGGAAGCATTTGGAGAAGAAATTAGAACAATATCTGGGACTGATGTTAAAATTTAATTGCCTTTCTTTGAATGAATACTTTGAAATTACAAACAATGCAGTTTATTTATAGTAGGATCAAGATCCAATTTCCCTGTTCGGTCAGCACCATCAGTGCTTTGATTATTTATGGTACTTATGCACAATTTTGGGATGTGAAGTCCCATACTATCAGTAATGAATTTAAAAAATCATTGTTTGAAATAACTGCCATCCTGTCAGCCTGAGACTGGTAAATTTTTGGCAGGACTGACAAGTGGTAACTTTTTTTTAACAATACCCCTATATAATTCCACAGAAACTGGTAAAAACTACTGATCAAAGCTGGTTGGATTTTCAGCTGAGATTGGAACACTGATCAAATGATTATCTCTGCTATTGTTAAGAACCGATAACAAAGTAAACCAACAACCTTGTTGTGCTAATTGTGCTAATTCATTGTTAAAGTCTGTTGTTCAGTCCGATTGGATTCAGTAGAGTCTTTCTAAATAATAGGAAAGAACTCGAAAATCAACATACTGCATGTGGTGGTTTTATTAGATCTACTAGTTTCGTCGGTGAAGATCTGCGATCCTGTCTTTCCTCCCTATTATTTATTATTTGCCATTTTAAAGAAATATCGTTTTTAGATAAAATTGTGTTACCAATGTCAGTGACCAATAGTATTCATTTCGTAACTAAATACCTTGTTTATTAGCATCTCTATTCTTCCTGTAACATTATCCATGCTTATAGAACCGTTTTTTTTGTAATTGATAGGATGTTTTAAGCATATTGAGAAATACATCAATATAATTTGCTCATATTATACAGACATTATCCATATTGAATTAGGTGCACAATTCTCTTTTAATCAGAGAAATCTATACTACAAAGTAGAAATTGATATACACAAAGTCTCAGTCGGTGTAATGTATACTCAGATTATATTCATAGATAGCTATTATGGTAAATGATTATTATAGTCTGAAAAATTGGAAATAACTGCAGTGGTTTTAGAAAAATCTATATATAATACACTACAAGATATAGGTTACTGAACCTAATGTGAAAGTCACTGCAACTCTAAATCAACACAGGTTTCTAAAGATAACAGATTATTGTTACTACTGACTAGATAAAATGAAAATCATATGATTTATTGTAATTAATATTTATCCTGTTCATGATAAACTATTAGCACTACTATTAGTATATTGTTGCTTGTTATGATATTTCTTAGAGACTCATATCCATTGTCAATCCCTGCAACCTTACATATTTATATCAATGCAGCTTTGAAAAGATAACAAATTATTATTACTACTGACTAAATAGATCAATTGAAAGTTTTATTATTTGTTGTAATTATCTTGTTCATGATGAACTATTAGCACTTCTATTAGTACCAGTATATTGATGGTGGAGATATTTCTGAAAGAGTCAAGCCCATTGTCAAAATCACTGCACATGTATATCAACACAGCTTTCAATAAATAACAAATTAGTATAACTATTGTCCAGATAACTGAAAATATCAGTATTTGTTGTAACTTTCTGGCTGATCATGAACTAACTATCAGTACTATTAGTATATATTAATTGTGAAGCTATTTCTGAGAGACAATAACCCTATATTAACACAGCTTTCAAATGATAACAAGTCATTATTACTATTGGCTAGATAAATTACATACAATATGGATATTTTTCATAACTTTCTTGTTGATCATGAACTATCGGTACTATTGATAAATATAGATACCACTACTGTAGTTCAGTGGTTGAGTGCTCACTTCATACATGTATGTGGGAGGTAAAGTGTTTAAATCCTGTCAAAGTCTGACCAAGACTATATAATTAAAAATAGGTAATAATAGTTCTTTCGCCAAGCACTCTGTATTTGAAATGAAAGTCAGGGGGTCCTTCTGAAGAGACCTTATAACTGATGCCCTGTATCACAGCAGGTGTGGCTTGTTAAAGAACCCTACCTGCACATTGCCCTGAGCATACTGCAAAGGTCAAAATTCAACTGTAGCTGGTGACATCTAAATATAAGTGAAATATTCTTGACTTAAATGTAGAGCCCTGTTCAACCATCCAACTACCATTAATATATTGATTGATTGTTAAGATATTTCTGAGAGAGTCTGTTTTCTCAAACTGGGAGATTTCAATTAAGTTTCAGAATAGATTTGATATACTCTGCATGCTGATCCATCATTGTGGATCCCATTTCTTGTAATTAGCTGATTTATTAATCACTGCTAGGGCTCATAGAGGTCAAAGTTGCATCTAACATAGATGCAATGCAACTAAAATTCTCATTTTTCCAAAATTTCCATCATCGAAATCTGACTTTGATTCTTTCCAGCAAAGCAGCCAAACTTTGTCGTCGTTTCTCAAAATAAAACAAAATGTTCTTTGTATGTGTAGTTTCATTTTTGGCAACTTTTTTTATTGGCACCTGAAAATTTTTGATGAGGATCCAAATTTTTGTTAGCTTCAGATTGAAAAATAACTTCAAGACTTTTTGAAATTTGCTGGTATTGAAATAAGTGCACCTTCAAATTCTATGGTCCAGATTACAGACAACTAATTTACATCATCTAAAGGTCAAACCTTCCTGACTGAAATGCAAGACAATACTTTCACACCTGAACTTAAATAGACTAATTGTGTGATATACAACACACAGTTCTATCAAATGTGATAAATATATGTTTGTATTTACAGGAAGTCACATCCATGTAGAATTTGGGAGATAAAAATGGTTACAGTATGGCGGATTTGTGGTCGGTTACCTAACAGTCGTCAGTTACTCCTGGTCTCCTGTTTCCTGTTTGTAGCATGGTCCGTGACGTTTTACCATGTAGCTACACTAACATCCAGTAAAGGACAAAAAGAAAGTGAATATTTGAAGGTAAGTATATACGAATTGATCAATGTAAATCATGTTAGTCTCGCTGGAAACACAATACATAGATTAGTGTTGTTAGATTTTGGAGTCAAAAATGAAAATTATGAATTTAAAAAACTTAAATAAAATTAAATAAATAAATAAAAAATTTGAAATAAAAAAATGAAGATACAAATCTTAATTTGTCTCTCTTGATACACTTATTGCCCTAAACATTTCAGTGAAGTAATGATGCTCTTGTGCCCCAGCCAAAATTGTGTCACTGATATTAAGTTTGTCAAATCCGAGATTAAGGCAACAGGTGTACCCAAAGAAAACCACCACTGGGAACTGCCTGAGGTACTTTAATCTGTAACCCTTTGCTTGGTTACTGAAAACTCCCCTCAATAAAATTATAAGTATTAATTGTAATACAAACTTTTATTAGAAAAAAACCAACATTTTAATAATATAAACGTAGGGCCATAGGTGATTATGTAAGAGATGATTATCAACCTCAGACACCTGAGACAGTCTGGGGTGATACGGTAGTTAATCCCCGGGGTAATTTACAGAATATACAGTTGTCTCAGTGTGATAATTAACAGAGATTTATACTTGTTGACTTGTTATATATAGTGATTTAATTTATAAAAATCCACACTGCAGTAGAATAAACTGATTTTTTTCTACGGGTTATTTTGTGTCAGGAAAATCTGTATGAATTTTAAGAATTCTTTTTTAAGGAATAATGAATCGCTATCATTGTTCGAAGCAGCAGATAATCCAAAAGTCTGTGACTGGTAACTTTTGGGAGAATCTGGTCATAGTACTTTTTCAACACTCCTATACGTCGCAATAGGAATTGATGATAATATCTGACAAGGACTGTTTTAAAATTCTGCTTTATTTGGTACACTTTTATGTACTATGGTTTAATTATAGTGGAACCTGCCTTAAAGACCACCTCTATAAAAGGGCTGCCTGCTTTTTAAAGCCAGCAAAATTTTATCTTGATTACTTTTTATTCATGTTATTTGTACCTGTATATAAGGGCCACTTGTCAATTAACACCCCATTTTACTGGTTCCCTTGGGTTGTCTTTATAGACGAGTTTGACTGTACATCACTTGAATTATGTACAGTAAAACCTCTTTCTGTTTACAGCTCCAATTTACTGAGCCAAAAAAGGTTTGTAATTTTTGTCATACGAGGGGAAGTCAGAAAGTTCATAGAACAGCGTATTCAACCAAGCCTAACACACATTTTTTTTACTTATTTAGACAACACAACCTTCAGCCATTTTAAACATATCAAGTTTATTTGTCACAACATATTTGTGTAATTCTCAAAAGCATTCAAAGTTGGTGACCATCAAGCAATGATGGAAAATCAAAATGTTGAGTTTAGGGCAGTAATAAAGTTCCTCACAGTAGAGGGATCAAATGAAAAGAAATTTACCGGCGAATGGCCGAGGTGTACGGTGACAGTGGCCCTACCTATTCCACAGTGGCAAAATGGTCAGCTGAATTTAAACATGGGCGCACCTCACTGAAGGATGACCCATGGTCAGGTTGGCCAGGTGATGCCATCACAAAGGAAATTGTCACGTCTGTGGAGACCCTCATCATGAATGATTGTCGAATTAGGATTGATGTCATAGCTAGGGAGTGTGACATTTCACATGGAAGTGTATACACGGTTATCCATGAGCATCTTGGGATGTCAAAAGTATCCGCAAGATGGGTCCCAAGAAACCGTAATGTGCAGGATCGCTTCCAAAGACCCCAGTCAAGTCGGGAGCTTCTTGGCATTTATAATGATAACCCAGAGAGCTTCCATTTACGTTTAGTACCTAGTGATGAAACATGGATTCATCATTGGGACCCAGAAACTAAAAAAGAGTCCATGCAATGGAAGCAACATGGCTCACCCCCACCAAAGCAATTCAAAACCCAACCATCAGCTGGCAAAGTCATGGCTACTGTGTTTTAGGATTCTAAGGGTGTTTTGTTATCAGTTATAAACCTGCTGGAATCTCTATCACTGGGGCTTACTATGCTGATCTAATGAAGCAGCTGAAAGCTGCTATTAAGTTAAAAAGGAGGGGAAAGTTGAGGCGAGGGGTATTGCTTCTTCATGACAATGCTCCTGTGCACAAGTCAAGGATTGCACAAGCAGCGATTCATGAATGCAAGTTCGAACAACTTAATCACCCAACCTACAGTCCTGATTTGAAACCCAGTGATTATTTCCTATTTAGAAATTTGAAATCCCATTTATGGGGAATCAGATTTCCTGATGATGATGGACTTAAGGCTGCCACAGAGGCATGGTTTCAGGACCAAACCGTAGACTTCTATTTCAAAGGTATAGAAAGTCTGAAAGAAAAGTGGGCTAAATGCACTGGGGTAAATGGGGACTATATTGAAAAATAATAATAAAATGTATGGTTTGTTGCGGCAATATATATCCGGTTCTATGAACTTTTTGACCTCCCCTCGTATTACCAGCATGAGTTTGTGAGGTTTGGGTAAAAAAGAATTTTTTATGAATACAAGCATCATTAAATGATGTCAAGCAACAGTTTGTCTTTTGACACATTTGACAGAAATGGTTACTATAAACTGCTTGATATAAGTGTAGACATGTTTTAGTGATTTTCCTCAATGTAAGTGATGGCGCATATTTTAGTGCACCAACTATTTGTTTGTACTCGGAGTTCCTTCAATAGGTTAAAGATTCAAGACAAGATTTTAGAGACCTTATTTTGGCATGGTAAAGGAAGCAGCACAACATCAAAGTAGACTTCCAAAAAAAAACATAGGTGCAATTATTAGGAGCCTAAAAAGAAAGATGAGCTAGGTAGTCGAGTACAGTCCAACCTGCCTTAAAGGCCATCTCTATATAAGGACCACCTGCTTATAAAGGCCAGTAGAATTGTATCCCAATTGTTCTTTATTCGTATTATTTGAACCTGTATATAAAGGCCACCTGCCCATCATGGCAACTTTTACTGGTTCCCTTCAATGGCCTTTATAGACAGGTTTGACTGTAATTAAGGGACCTGATAAGAAGTACTGGTGGTGTACTCTATGTATCTGGGGAATAAAGATTTGTATAGAAATATTAAAGATATAAATATTACATTGTATTTTGCAGGCTGAAATAATACGGTTAAGTGAGAACTATGTAAAAGCATTGGCCAAAGAGAATGCTGGAGTGGTTGATGGTCCGTATGCAGGAAGATTTACAGCTTATGGTATATATATATCATTATTGTCAAGTCTACTGTGTCTACCAACGAATTTATCAGGCTAGGCTAGGTTATAGCAAAAGATTGATGTTGGTTTGAAAATCATGTCCCTGTTAAACTAAGTGTTGTCAAGTCTTCTGTGGCTACCATAGAATTGACCAATCGCCAGCCTTGCCCACAATGTTCCGACAAAGTCTCCTGAATTGTGTCATTTATTTTACGTCACTGGCACTACAACATCTTTGGTTGCCTTGACGCTGCTTTGGTACCATGATGGCAGCCTTTGTCGGAACATAAAAAGCATGGCCGGTGTGATCCCTGCTATAACTCAGTGCTGCTTTGCAACAAATAACAAATTTGTGAAACATTATATACCTAAAGGATCTTTATTGTCTAGTTGTGTGCTGTGAATGGAGTTAATATCACAAAGTCATGGCCACAAGATACAGGGGATTTGGTAGGAGGTAGTGAACTAGTTTTCAGATTTGTACTTTTAAAGGACATGGTACACTTTTGACCTTTGTTCATTGCCACTATTTTGGATTTTTTTTTGGAGATGCAGTTTTTTGTCATGATTTTCAACATGAAGCAAATGTCTAAGTTCAAGGTCATGACCTTGTCAAGAAAATTATCTTTAAACTGCTTATACCATTAAACATTCAAGAAATAAAAAGATGGATTTTCCTGATAGAACTTGTTTGGGTGGCACGGAATGACACCACATTTCAATTATACCTTGTTTATAATATTTCCTCATTCTTCCTGTATTTCTTCCTTTATGTTATGGTTACATTTAAATTTTCTGATTGCAGATTTGAAGAAGACAATGGCAGTATTGTTAGAAAACATGCTACTAAGAATCAATGAATTGGAACACAAAGTAAACAATGTAATGAACACCTCGATGAACGGGTCCATACATAACATCAGCAGTATGCATGAAATACTACAACCAGGAAATCCATTACTGGCAGAAGGTAATCTTTGTCTAGAGTTCCACAAAAATTAAAAATTATTAATAACAAAATTTCCAAAATTTGTTAAAATACAGTTCCTTCAAAAGTAATTTTTCCCACAAATTTGCTAAAATATGTTTCTTTATGCTAAAATAGGTTACTTTTTGAAAGAATTTCTAATAAAAAAAAACCTTGTAGACAAAGACCAATTTGGGTTACAAAGAATTAAAACATATTTTCTAATTACTGAAATTGAAATTTTACAACTTATTTTTTTGATGTCTAAAACCATATTCAAATATGACCTGCCTTAACCAATTAAAAGTAAGTGATGTTTTAGATATGACCTGAGCACCTAGATACAGTGAAATACCAGTATTCATGTAATATTAAAAATAAATTTTTTGTAATGTTCAAGATATAAATATTAATCTCAAAAATAGAGTTTAAATGAAACAGAAATAAAAATTTATAAAGTTAAAACTTTATTAAATGGCATGTGATTGAATTGTAAAATTGATATAAAAATTTATAAAGTTATAAATTTATTAAATGGCATGTGATTGAATTGTAAAATTGATATAAAAATTTATTAAATGGCATGTGATTGAATTGTAAAATTGATATTGGCAAAATTGGATATTTCATAAAAGTTATGATCAGAAAATAATTGATAGAATAAAACTAGCCAAAAAGCTGTCACAATTTCAACAAATTTTCAATACTGGTCTCTGTCAACATAAATATTGCAATGAGTAGACTTGAGATTTTGTTTATAATGTGATAAAAGAAATACTTAGGCTGTTATTAGGGTATATTACCTAGCTGTAAAAAGTTTGTAACTGTAAACATTGTAAAATGGAGCTAACTCCTTGAAGGCAGGCATTATACCACATTATATATAGTACACAACCTAGCCATTATATAGTGTGTAACCATAAAGGTCATAAAATGAGCAAACTCCTTAAAGGCAGGCATTGTATTACATTACAGTACATTACCTAGCTGTTATAAAGTTTGTAATAAAGTTTGTAAGTTTAAAATAAGGTAAAATTCAAGGTAGGCATTGTATTACATTACATTACAGTACATTATCTAGTTATAAAGTTTGTAAGTTTAAACATGGTAAAATTGAGCCAACCCCCTTGAAGGCAGGCATTGTATTACATTGAAATACATTACCTAGCTGTTACCCGGTATAAAGTTTGTAAGTTTAAACATGGTAAAATTGAGCCAACCCCCTTGAAGGCAGGCATTGTATTACATTGCAATACATTACCTAGCTGTTATAAAGTTTTGTAACTGTAAACATCGTAAAATGGAGCTAACCCCTTTGAAGGTAGTAAAGAATAGTGTTTTTGGTGTCATGTACCCATAAAAATATAACTTTCTATAAACTGCTAAATATATTCCGATAGTTCAGTGAATATATACATTATATAAATGCTGATATACTTACATATTCCCAAGTTTAAAAAAAAATGCTCAGCATATCTCAAGATATTTTCTACATACCGGTAATTCACTTTTTTGAAGAAAATTAGCTAATTAGTTAATTAGTTTTTAAGTATTGAAAATAATAAAAAAAATAAATAAGGAATAGAAAATTACATCAATGAAATAAATAAATAAATAAATAAATAAATAAATAAATACAATGATTTTACAGATTTGTTTGATATCTTGGCCTGAGATTTTGTTTAGTTTGGCGTACATATTTTTAAGACATGCATGAGGTTTGAAGAATGACTTTGTCTTGTGTTGGTCATGTGTTACTTTCATCTTGTTTGTTAACTATATGTTTGTATATTCACATCATATTGTATTATATACTCTTATAATCAAATAAGTTTTCACATTACAGAAATATTTGCAGTGTGGTAAATTTTGTGGGGTTAAATATGAAAATAAATTGGGTTTAAGCTTATTGTTTGGGATACAGAATGTTGAGGTTAAACTGGTTCAGCCTACATGGGTGTATAATTATAATCAAGAGATAATCGCGTGGTAGCATCTTGTGGGAAAGTAACTTTATTTTTGATCGGCTCTCACTCAAGGGGTTAAAGCGGTCAGAAAACTTGCAATCTTGTATATGATGTCTTTACTAGCCTACATACATGTAGGTTAGAATCCTGCTTGTCCTAGTGTGAGAAAAATTGTCAGTTTGCTTGCCAAAGGTCAGTGATTCTCAACCATTCCTGTCCTTTCCCCAAGCACTCTGCATTACGAAATGAAAGTCACAGTTCTTTCAGATGGAACTTAAAATAAACGTGTCCTGGTAAGCTTGGCACGATAAAGAACACTACTGTGTAATGCCATCAGGGCAACAAACAGGCATAATTTCTACACCTTTGTCTAGAGC
The DNA here is from genome assembly GCA_021292105.1 of Anadara kagoshimensis. NCBI lineage: Eukaryota > Metazoa > Mollusca > Bivalvia > Arcoida > Arcidae > Anadara > Anadara kagoshimensis. The sequence goes on along the minus strand of CM037875.1, from coordinate 15,995,549 downwards.
TGGCAACATCTGGATATAAGTAAATTATTCTTGACTGGGACATTAAACACCATTACTCAACCTGTCCTACATGGGCATTTATAATAGCTTGTTATAATTTGACTGTTATAGTGGGTAGAGGATGGATATGGATGAGAGACATAATTATATGTACTGTTTTTATTCTGAATGTAGCTGAGATGATAAGGTATTGTGATGTTTCAGTCATGCATGTCACATGGTGTCAATAAGTCATGTGAGCGGGTCTTACATAATTCATCAATCCCTTTTTTATTTTGTTTTAGATATACTTTGCTTCATTTTCTGATGATAATCTTCTGTCACATCTTGGATCTGTTTTTCTGCATGTTTTCTTCAGGTTACATTCATTACATAATGTCAGTTTATGTGTGCATGAACACACACACACATGTATATATAAATGAGGGATTGCTATTGGGTCAATTAATAGTCAAATAGTATGAATGATTTATCAATTCATTGCTATGTATCTAAGAAGTTAAAGGTAGGAATTTTTTTGAGTAAACAGTATACATGTATATTAATTCTTAAAACCATTCCATTCACACACAGACACCACAATCACGCATTAAGTTTTTGATTTGTAAACAGTTGTAATGGCATCATCTTTAGATAGTAAAACAACAGAATGTTTCCGAAAACCTGTTTTGATAAATAACATGAAAGATGGCAACACAACAAGAAGGAGTATCTAGTAGTATATGTGTTGTATTACATGTACTTGAGACCAAGGGAAAAATTCATCCTGACTAGGCAATTGGGACCAAGTTAAAAATACAGCCTTTTAGGACAAATAAGACTTTAGTGAAACATACAGCCTGAAAAGGTAAATGGGGTTAAATGAAGATTTTATATATTTGAACTTGCATGTAATATGAAATATATGAATTTTAATAAGGATCAAGATCAGTGACTTACATTGACTAACCCAACAACTTGTAGAGAATCTAAAAATAATTTTAAACTGGGAAGGGTTACCTGGTCAGGTCCACACTGCATAAAGTCAAAGTGGTGCAATGGGAAAATAAATGTATTTCTAAGCCCTCTTTATCTTATGGTCATTATGGATAACAGTGCTATGGTTTGGTATTAAGTTGTATGAATCAATAGTTAAATCTGATGTCTGTTCACTTACATAGGTGATATGCATGCTATCTTAGACCCCCGAACATTGTGGTACACAGGAAGGTAAAAATACTTAAAACAAATCTAGATTAATACTTAATATTGTTTTTTGCTGCTTATGGTATATTATTGCTTGTTTGATTTTAAGCTTCATGACACTTAAGTTTTAATATATATATATATATTAATTTGCATATTTTAAATACATTAATTTGCAAATTTCATATATTTTTCAGCTATAGTAGATTTTACTTACATTTAAATTTTAATATTTATATATGTACATTATTATTATTTAAATTTACAGCAGTTTACTTTATATAGAGATATGAATTTTTGATACAAGATTGAGTTGATCTCCCAACTTCTTTTTAGGTTTTAAAGGTCTTGTTGAGCTGTTCAACCTCTGTGACTGTTTAACGTCTAAACGTCTTAACATTTAAAGATGTCATCTTTATACAGTGTGTAAAATACAAACATGGGAGTTAACACAAATGGATGCCTGTTAGATACAGAAAGTACTGGTAGATCATGGCAGATTTAATACAGTTCTTAATGACTTTCAAAATTTTAGGTTTTGTTGAAATATAGTAAGGTTGAAAACAGTCTTTAGAACAATTTCAACATATAAATAGTAGTATTCAGAAATCATTTTCATGTTGAGTAATATGTAATAAGTGAGAGGTCCTATCAATAATCTAATCACTAATTATTGATAGTTAGAATTATGATATATGTGTCAATACAAACTGTGAAACAAATTGATATATCAGTACCTTTAATTTTGGAAATTTCCGTGTTTGGTTTGACATATTAGAAGCAATGACAATGTGATAGACAACACCAACATAGATAATCAAGCAGCTGATAGTGATAGACATACCAAAATTGTGTCTTAAAACTAATTTAAATAGAAAAAAATTAATTTCACAATTTTGGTCTTAGCAAGTTACTGATTAGGAATTGTATTCCGAAATGGCTGTCTAGTGCTGTTGAATTAAAACTGGTATAGTATGTAATTACCGTATATATACAGTGATATATAACCTATATGTTGAGATACATATCTTATCACAAACGGTATTGTGATATATATCGTATCCTGGTATGCCTTTATCATCCCAGCCCTAATGTGTACATTGATTAGCATTCTTATTGGGTTCCCATACATATAGAATTAATGATTTATTGTATATTCTGAATATTTCGTTTAAAAAAATTCAACAGTTGATAGTATGGAGTTCGCCAGCGTACCACATGATCAATACCCCGTAATGTTTTTGCAGAATGTTTTTACATGGAAATATTTCGGTGTAATATCATTTTTATGGGAAAACTTGAAGTGAAGTGATTCCGTATCCAGTAGACATAATTGTTCCACATAAACATTATGGGGTATCACGTGGTACACTGGCAAACCCCATTGATTAGGAAGTATTATTTGTAAAAATTAAATGACTTAAAAGATTCTACTAAACAAAAGAAGTTTTTTTTTATCTTCAACATTGTTTTTTTGCTTTGTAGAGTACATTTTGTATTTATCACATAACAACATTTTGTTTTCATAATACTTGTATCACTAAAAATCTTATATTTTTCGTTTTGCTTGATTTAGACGTGATTAGTTTATACTGGCACAATAAAGATTTTGTTAACTAACACCACACATGATTGTACATGTAGTCATGTAGTAGATGTTGATTTTGTAACACAGTAACATAACACAGTAACAAGAGATATAAGAACTACAAGTCTTGTCTGAAAAGGATTTTTGTTAACCCCCAAAAATAGCACTATAGATTACAAAATGGGCAAAGTAATTTTATCAGTGTTCAAGGTTGCATCTGGACTATGGCTTTGAAGATCACTTCGGGGAAATTTCTACTTGTCTCATGAAAGACCCATGGACCTATGAACTGTCCAGTAAAATGTTAACATGTTAGAGCCCATTGGCCCAATGAACCTCGCATTGGATTGGTCCCAGTCTGAGACCATCAGGCCAGTGAACTGGCCCCAGGTCCAAGAGCCCAGGACTTATGGTTATTTTCCAGGTACCAGTCAAACTCTAGTGTCAAATATAGATGTTTTCAACCCCTGATCAAAGTCCAGTTTTAAACGAAAGAAAGCTGTTTTACCCCCTTGTCAAAGACCATTGAGAAATAAAGATTTTTTGACCCACCAGAAATGACAATGAGGACTGCAATATCTCATACTTTTCAGACAAGGCAAAAGTCTAATCACATTTTCTTTTTATTTATTTTAATTTTTCCACTTATTTTAACAGAAATTTTTGATAATGTATCTTTTTTTAACATTTTAACAACACACCTGTTTTATAATTTTAAGTTTAAAAGAGTTATTATTTATTTTATTCTCCCTTATATTTTTAGACTCTTAGATCTCCAGCACATGTTTGTTTTACTTTTTTTAACATGGTACATTTTGTATCAGTACATTACTAAGTTAATTTACGATAACATGTCTTGTATGTTTTAACTAAGCATGATTAAATCCACATATATATACACCTATTTTTCATTACATCTATTCACCAGTCCTTTGTTAAATATAATGATATAATAATTCATTTTTCTTTTAACAATTATTCTTTTGAGTTTTGTTAAATTTAATTTTTGAACAGAATCACTCTGTAACATCGTATAAGAAATATGTGCCTTGTTACAACATTAGAACTGTTATATCTGCAGAACTGTTGGTAACTCTTCACTCTTAGTACACAAACAGCAGTTGTCTTGGAGATATAAGTTTTGCAGACATAATGGTCATTATTGTTTAACAAGCCTTTGTTTCTCTTCATGTCATTATCTCATAACACTATTACTATGAGCTGAATTTTCACAGAAGTTTTTTTTAAAAAGTGCCAAATCCTTTTATTCAATGGAATGTTGGAATTGGTATCCTTTGACAGTTGCATTTTTTGCTGCTGTAAATTGAAACCTTGATAATTTGATTTGTATGGATTTTGTTTTTGATTGTATTTTGTTTTTGGTTATATAATTTTGCTCCCTAGATACATGTGATTTTCTTTATATATTAGATTTGATCAAAGGTAAAACCCAGTCATGTGACTTAACAGCCCAGGATCATCAGCTTTACCCATTCTGTAAAGGTAAAATTGAGGTAAGTGTCAAATACAATGTATTGTGGTATGGTATGGGGGTATGGGTATGTCTGTCAGTCAAGAAGTGGTCTTGAATCTTATTTTGTACCCAGATACGATAACATTGTTCTGCAATCTGACTTCAGAAAACAAACATGATCACATGTAATAGTTTCCTGGAATCATTTGGACTTATCGCTAATGCTAATTATTGTTGTATTAAGAAATGCAAATTTCAGCTGGTCACATGATTTGCAGACTACCAGCAAGTAATTGCATATAGTTAAAACTCAAGTCAGATGTAATTAGTGATATCTCTTTGATAAATGAAATATTTGTGATATAGACATTAAATACTATCAAATTTGTCAATCATTCAGCATTTGCTGTTAAAATAAAAAAAGAAAGAAATATAGATGAATTTGGGGTATTGGCACTTTAAAAAAATAATTACAGCAATGAAGGTTGAAGCCTCATGAGCGTAGTCATTGACACATGTAAAACAACACACTATTAACTTGACGAGTGATTTTAACATTTAGATCATTAATATGTTTATATTTTTCTCTTTATTTAGTGGAATTTGTTTATATTTTGTTTTAGTGGATGAAGGAGATGTGGAAATCTGATCCCTGTTACGCCTCGTACGGAGTAGACGGTTCTGATTGTTCCTTTGTTATGTACCTAAGTGAGGTAAAACTACTGTGAAACAAACAAACAAAAAATAAAACTTTTAACACATTTGAAAAATTATTTTTCTTTTGAAGTTTTACATAAACTGTAAACAAACAGAAAAAAAGAAAAATTAAAAACACAACAAGAGATTTAACACTAGTAGTTTGTGTTCCAATATTAATTCAACAATCTACAAAGCTTATTGATTTTTGTTTACTTTTATTTGAAAAATATGAAGTAATGTGGACTGAAGTGAAGTGGTTGTATTTCATACCCAAGTCAATTTTTTTTCACTTTATACTGAGGCAGTCAGTACTGGGTGGAAGAAAACAATAACCTTTAGCAAGAAAACTGACATTTATTTTCAAACTGGGATCAGAGTGAGATTTGTTGCTAAGACTGTGTGCTGTGATCTTTCAGTTTGAAACACTTGGTTACTGAGGACCCTGGCCCCGGTTTCACAATCATTCCTTAGCTAAGGTTTTCCTTAACCTAAATCTAGGCAATTTTGGTTATATTTTTAGCTCACCTGAGCCGAAACGCTCAGATGAGCTATTGCTATCTATCATCGTTCGTCGTTCGTCGTTCGTCGTCCGTCGTGCGTAAACTTTACATTTTAATCTTCTTCTCCAAAACTACTGAGCCAAATTTGATGAAACTTGGTGGTTATTATGTCTGGTTAACAGGCTTTCAAAATTGTGTTCGGGGTTTGACCACGCCCAACAATATGGCTGCCGTTACTATAAATAGCCAAAAGACAAAAAAATCTTCTTCTCTGAAACCAAAAGGTGCAGGCAATTTTGATTAGATTTTTGGATTCAGGATACCTAGATACATTAAAATTGTGTTTTTCATGAAAATTGGACGAAAAATAGGTTACGCGTTTTTTGCATAATATTATGTAATTTTTAAAATGAGACATTTATTGTTATAACTTCATAATGGCTGAAGATAATTGTATGGAGTTTTCACTGTTGATCTTGTCTTGAGATTTTCTTCCGATTGATGTCAAGGTCAAAGGTCAAGGTCATGTCCCAGTTTTTGACCTTTGATAAAAAATGCTATTTTTTTAACATTTCTGGTGATAATGACGTAGGATTTTTGGTTAATTGTAGGTATTGACATGATGATCATTTTGATATATCGATTAAGGTCGTGGGTTCAAAGGTCAAGGTCACAGATGTACAAGTTTACCAAAATAGTTAATTATCTGGAAAACTATGAACTTTTTGTATATGCATGTATATTAGAATATTGTAGGTAATGGCCCAATGGTCATTTTGATATATGAATAAAGGTCATGAGTTCAAAGGTCAAGGTCACAGATGTAAACAAGTACTGAAATGATTATTTATCTCAAAAACTATAGACTTTTTGTATAGGCATGTATATTAGAATATTTTAGGTATTATCCTAACGATCATTTTGATATATGAATGAAGGTCATGGGTTCAAAGGTCAAGGTCACAGATGCGAATGAATACCTGAATGGTTAATTATCTTGAAAACTATAAACTTTTGTATATGCATGTATATTAGAATATTGTAGGTATTAGCCTAACAACCATTTTTATATATGAATGAAGGCTATGGGTTCAAAGGTCAAGGTCACAGATGTAAACAAATTCTGAAATGATTATTTATCTCAAAAACTATAAACTTTTTGTATAGGCATGTATGTTAGAATATTTAGGTATTATCCTAATGATCATTTTGATATATGAATGAAGGTCATGGGTTCAAAGGTCAAGTTCACAGATGCGAATGAATACCTAAATGGTTAATTATCTTGAAAACTATTAACTTTTTGTATAGGCATGTATATTAGAATATTGTTGGTACTGGCACAATGGTCATTTTGATATATGACTGAAGGGCATGGGTTCAAATGTCAAGATCACAGAAACAAACAAGTACTGAAATGATTATTTATCTCAAAAACTATAAACTTTTTGTATAGGGATGTATATTAGAATATTGGCCTAATTATCATTTTGATATTTGAATGAAGCTCATGGGTTTAAAGGTCAAGGTCACAGGTGAGTGTTAAGGCCCATGGGCCTCTTGTTTTGGAACTACTAGTGAATATTTTTGACAAAACTAAATGCAAATGCTTTAATCTAGAAATCATCTTAAAATTGACACCTTAAATTCCTAAATATCCTCAAAATAAACAAAATTATAAAGGATTGAAATTTTGCAATATTTAATTTAAGGAAAATCTTAGCTAAGGAATGATTGTGAAACCGGGGCCTGAAATGCAAAAGAGACTATATATAAAGTTCTTTTTAACCTAATTCTTTTGTTTCAATTAGAAGTTCTATTAGTTGAATGTGATGATTTCAAGGAATCTTTTTATTGATTCATGTTTAATCATGTTTAATTAGGTTGAAGGTTGGTGTCCGAAGAAAGCTTGGCGTGGAAAAGTAGTACCACCAAAAGAAGATCCATCTAAAGTAACTTATGTGAGTGTTATAAGGCACATGTTGCTAAGTGGTTAATGCATTAGTTTTAAAATTCAAATTCTTGCACTGCTTCAGGTTCATCATTGTTTGTGTATAAGTGAAAACAAGATCCAGGTGCCCCCTTGGGCTTTGCAAAATTATTTGTGTTTCTACTAGGACAATGTAGGTTCTCAGTTTTATTTTCAATGTTTTGTCCAGTGTTCTAAAGTTCAACATACTAGGAAGTGTATTCTAGAACAAGAATAGGTCAGAAATATTTACTTAAATTTCACACACTACATGCATTTTTAGATAACCATAGTAGTAAATCAATGCATTTTGTCAGATAATGTACATTGGAACATTTATGAACAACTTTCAATACAAAGATTTTGTTTAGATTAGCCGCAGTTAAAACAGATAGATTTACCAAACATTATTTAAGGAGCATGTACAAAAAACATGTACATATACATGCCACAATGTCCCAGTAAAACAGTTGTTTGGTCCATTAATAACTGATTATTATCCCCCATCCCTGCCCCCCACCCCCACCCCACAAACTACCCGGTAATTTGAAGGCGGCGGTATATAGGAATCACTGTGTCTGTCTGTCCGTGTAAAATGAGTTCTGGGCCATATCACATAATTGCTTTGGACGACTGTCCTAAAACTTCACATGAATAATCTTCATGATCCAAACCCTGTTGGTCAACATACGTGTAGTACACCTAGAATTTGAGTACTAAGTTGGTTTTTAAGGACAGATCTAATAATGATAATGTTTTATATCTATTTTTTCATTAAGGCCAATGCAACAGCAGATTTAGAACAGTTAATGAAGATATTAGTAGATCCGAATGAACGGCAAGGTTATGCTTGGATTCGTATGAGGATTCGTCGAATGTGGAACAGATGGAGCAGTGCTATAACCAGACTAAGCCAAAATCAAGATTTAAGAGGGAGAAGAAAGAAAAAGGTTACATAATCACCCTATGTGAAATTCCTATATGGTTTAGAATATTTTCTTTCAAATGTATCCATATCTGTTCTTTTCTGTCTTCAATTTTGCATTCATTTGAAGGATATTTCATATAATTTGTCATGTTTTATCATATTCTGTAGATCCCACTTGTGGAATGAAAATCATCTCTTAGCATTAGCTAAATTATCTGTTCAAAATGTAACATACAGATAGCCACTAAAATACCCATTGGTCATTATAATGGTATCTAATTTACCATTTTATATGAAATGTTATCTGTCGTAAGTAACATAATAGAATGTTTAAAAACACATACTAAACAAAAGACAAAGCTTTTTGAATGAGAAAAAAATTATTTTCATTGGGGAAGTGTCACAGCGTACGAGTCCAACTTTGGCAACTGTGTTAACAAAATTATTCTATATCTGATTTCATATGATCCTCACAAGTTGACGGTTGTCCTCTGATCTTCACATGTTTATTTTCACACAACTTATCCATTTTAAACAACAAGACCAATGAAGGCACGTCTGTTTAAAAACTTGTGTGGTAGGATTTAATGTACCGCTTTGAATTCGTACCCATAATAAAGTAACCAATTCTTTACCAAATTAATTTTTGAATAAATACAAATAAAATAATTATGTCGAAATGGTTCCAAAACTCGGCTGCCAAAGGGCCTGTGGGAAGTCTATAGCTGCCAAGGGGCAGAATAAGCTCCAAACATGTTGACTGGTCGAGGGGCCGAGCTGTCCAAAGCTTGAGGGGAGCTGTTCAACGCTCGGTCCCATCGGTAGGTTTGGCACTTGTGTGTTAGGTCAGTGTTAAACATTTGAGTGGCAAGTTCTGTGGATGAGTGTAGAATCTAGAAATCCTCTAGATTGTTCCATTCTTTCCTGCAAAACCCCTAAAGGTGTCGCCACACTAGTATGAAATTTTGGGCTATTGTGAAAGGATTTAAAAATCTGATTAATACCTTCTGGTACAGAGGTTAACCAGCCATTCACACCAACTCTGCCATGCACTTCATGTACTAGTAATTCTTAAGATTTATAAAAATTATTCCTAAGTGAACAACAGAAAATCCATGGTGTGATGCTGTCAATATGCAGCTACTCTGGAAATGTAGTTTGTAATTGCAGACATGTTCGATAAAGTTCAAATATTCATGTTTATTGTCTTTTTATTTTCAGATACTTGTACATTTAGGATTATTATCTAAACAGTCTGGGTGGAAATTTGCTGAAAACCAGTTTAAAGGTAAAACACTATCAAATAAATACCTAATATGGACATCATAATAAAAAACCACAACACAAGGTTTATGTATAGCTTGTTAGTAGGCAATAAGACAATGTTGATTACCCTGTCTTTCGAACCACTGCAGTAGCTTAGTTGGTAGAGTACTTGCTCAGTAAGTGGGAGGTCGTGGGTTCAAACCCCTACCAGGTCTGACCCAAAACTTGAAAGAAGGTAGTCACTGTTCTTTCGCCAAGCACTCAGCATTATGAAATGAAAGTCACAGTTCTTTCAGATGGGAACGTAAAATAAACAAGTTCTCATGTGAAGGCAGGCATGGCCCTGCTGTATAAGGCCATCAGCACAAGGCACAGACAAAATTTCTGCACCTTTGCCTATAGCTGGTGATACAAGTCTTGATACAAGTGAAATATTCTTGACTGGGTCATAACACCTCATTACTCAACTCTGAACAATTCTCTTGACCAGATTAATTTTTCAAAACGATGAAGCTTTATTTCATAAAACTTGTGCACAGTATCAACATTGATAGGAGATATGCATATCATTAACCATAGTTTGATTGACTTGCATACGTCACTCCCTCACATTATATTATTATAGCTAATCTTCCAAATAATTTATTTCCAGGAGGTCCATTAGGGGAACTTGTACAGTGGAGTGATTTAATATGTACTTTATTTATACTCGGACATGAAATCACCATAACTAGTGAAACAGAACAGCTAGCAAGGTAAATTATAGAAATGATATTGATGAGTTACAATGATATAATATAGGATTCATTATAGTGTAATATAAGTTTGGATTGAGAAGATTTTCATCGTTCCAACTGTAGGGAAAGTGTAAGAAGAAAATAAATTTGCGGTACAAGAGTCACCATGAAAATTGTGAATGTGTTTTCCTCACAAATGTTTCTTCTTGTACAGTATTTGGAATCTGAAGTACTAACATTGAGACCATATGAATATAGAAGACTTGTTTAGATTGCCATGTAGAATGTGGAAAGCATGTAATTTAACCTTATGAGAAACATTTATTTTTAACATGGAAATCACATCTGTTTTCAGTATCATTGGTTACCATGGGTTTACCAACATCGTGATATATTTCCTTTGTCCGTGACAGATATTTATAGTTACCATGGTAACATATTTTTATATTTCATTATCATATTCTTCTTTGAAGCTTTACATTTCTTTTAACTGGATTAAGTATTTATGAATATCAAAGGTAGGCAGTTCAGATTTATGTATGTTCTTTACACTGTTCACCAGACAGCACAGATAAAGAAAAGTGGTCTGTTATGTAAAATCTCCATTGTTTTATGTTTTGAGCACATTCACAGGTAGTAAAAGACAGGCGGCTCAAAATTTTATTTGTTTTTATTTATACATGATTAATTGTACACTCTTTCAGATAATAACATCATATAGTAAAGAAAGTTCATAATTTAAAATCTTTTATTTTTCCATTATGCACCAATACACCATGGAAAAAGCAGCTAAGCAGAGTTTGAAATTTTATTTTGCTTTTTGTTCTCTTATGCATCCTCACAGAATCAGAATTATTTGCATTTTAGGAACACATTATGTGTTCTATAAGAACACAAAGATGTTGTAAGCTGCTGCTTGTATAAGTCATCCATAATCTGATGGCAAAATAAACAGTGATGTTATTTTAATATTACTGTAAATGTAACAAATAAAGCGTGAGCCTGCTTGATTATACATACGTATATGGCAATACGCTACTTACACCTATATGCGTTATTTAAACCTGTCCGTGTTTATGAACACTCTGCCATCAGATCGTGGATGTCTTATATGAAGAACTATTTTATAAATGCATATTGTTAATCAACTTTTTGTTTATATTTTTACAGGGTCAAAGGTATCTTGATTATTTATTTATTTATTTATAATACTGTTTTGTTTGTTGATTTTATAAAGCTCTTACGTCTTTATTTTATGGTTAATAAGGAATTTTTAGTTTAAAGGTTGGGGACTTCATATGTATGATCTAACACCATTTATTTATAATTTGGGTTTTAGGGAGCTTATAGGGTTTGTATTTATTTACATATTTTGGGATTTGGAAATTTTTGAGTACAGCCTAAACTCATTAATACTCAATTAAATAAATAAAATAATATCCTATTTATAGTGATATCCAATTATTTTTGTTTTATTTTATTTATATTGCCTTTCACATTGTGTGTGAACAGAATGGAATAAAAATGATTTGGCCTTAAGTAAAACTTAATGAGTTTTGAAATTGAAAAGATTATTTCATACATTGTATATATATTTATAATGTACTTTGTGACATTGATGAAATTGTTAATATAAAATGTTTCTTTTCTCTTTTGTATCAAAATTTGAACCATTTATCTACATTACTTATATAATGAACCAGCTAAAAATTCTTTTTATATTTCATGATAAATTCATTTGATGAAGTGGAATTTACATCCGAATGACACCTACCAATAATTAGCAAATTATTATTAGTCCACCTTGATAAAAAGTTTGTTTATTAGACATTCCTTAGATTGAGACCCGTACCTTTAATCAACAGGATGTGTTCTTACAATTAACAAAATTGATTGACAGGTGTTCGGATAGAGTAATTTTATGACACCTGTAAATATACTAATCTGAATCGTTTGATGTTGTCTTGGATTTAGAATTTCACATAGGTAAACTGATTGTGAAAAGATAATCATGTATAAAAAACTAGAGTTACGGGAGTATGAATAGACTGATAACTGACAATATTATCTAATTTTGAAAAATAACATTTTAAATATAATTTTACCACCGGTCATTTAATTTTTAATGTTTAATAAATAAATAAATAAATTAAATAAATAAATAAATAAATAAATAAATAAATAATTTTTAAATTTTTAATAAATAAATGAATAAACAATGGTACATCATAAGCCAGTTCAGGATCGTAGAAACTTGATAGGGTTTGATGTTTGATTAATATTGTTTGAACGCGGGCGACCAGACGGGTATTTTTAAATGTATGCATGAATTTAATTACATCATTTACTTTTATCAAGTTCTACTTTTCGTTTTCTTCATGATCGGGAAAATTTGGCCTTTGAAATACATTGTTTGGAAATCTGGAGTCTTTTTGGACTTAAAATTGCCAACATCACTTTATTTATTTATTTATTTATTTATTTATTTATACACTGAACTTTTGTCAATAAGTTAACTTAGTAAAAAATATTTAATTGCGTGAACGACTGCCTGTGTTGTATTTGAAGCCGGTGCCACATTTCACCGATGTTTGGTTGGATATTTTGCAGGGTGTGCTGTCTGTAGCAGGTTCAGTATGATTTAATATTAAAATTTAATCTATTTTAAAATTTTAACAAGTGACAATTAATTTTCGTAAATTGTCAACATCACATTTATTTATTTATTTATTAACATTAGATACTGAACATTTGTAAATAAGTTAACTTAGTAAAAATTTTCAATATTGTTAACAGCTGCGGTGCTACGTTTCGATGTTGGGTTGAAAATTTTCAGGATGTCTGTAGCGGGTTCAATATAATTTACCGGTAATATTAAAATCAATTTAAAAATTTTAACAAGTAACTATTATTTTTTGTATATTTGATAAATAATATTCGACGCTTATAGGCTAACATTCAGAAATTCTTGGTCTCCACTCAGTAAAGTACATCATATCATCGTCTGTTTCTGGATTGCATAAATACAGCTAAACGCCAATTTCATCAATTTTAAGGTTGTCTATTTCTTCCCAAAATAATGAGGAATCATATGACATATACAGATGAACGCCAGAGTCGTTAATTTTTTGTCCATTCATCATATAATACGTCGCTACTAGTATCATTAGTACTGTCCGCCATGTTAGTTACTACAACGGTTACTTACTTAAATGATGTCACAAACGTATCAGCCTCGATATGGTTCGTTTCACTTACAGCTACCCAGTGAGGGCCAAATTCAAGGCCTTCAAACCGCTATAACTTTCTTATTTGATTTGTTCATCAATTTTGATGCGGTTTTCAATATTGTGATATTTGAATGGTATTTAACAAATATATGAAATAAAATATTTTTGTTACAGGTACTCTTTAAAAAATATTTTTGGTTCTAAACCCCCTTTTTTTTTTTTTTTTTTTTTTTTTTTTTTTGAGGAATGGGTCAAAGACCAATGAAACGGAAGTTACGTGCATGTATGTTTTTGACTGAAATATGCACTTGGATAACAATATGGTTTTTCTTTTATTTCAGGTGCTTTAATTTAAATGTTCCTTATGTAAGATGTTATAATTGTTTAAGATAGAAATTTTGTTATTATCAATTCCCTGTTTTGTTTTAGAGATTTGTCTTCAGTTTACAACGAAAAAGATTTAACTCAACTTAACAGAAAATATGACACTTGTCCTAAGAAACCATTACAGTTTCGTCAAAAATTTGATATTGTCTTCACTGATATCAAAGGATATACACAGATGAAGAAAATAAAGAGACCATCTTTAATTGATCGGTTTGTTTGTTTTGACACCAATCATAGCTTTCTGTCTCTTTTAGATGTATCTTTCACTGTGTGGAATAGCTGTTTAATTCTTTCTTTATTTATACATGGTAATTTTGTTTCTCATCATTGTATAGCTGTGACATTGTCGTAAGCCTTATTTCCCCCAAGAGGGCAGATTTTTGTTTTTAAACATCACGGTTAGTTTTAATTTTAAATTTTTTGTTTTCAGAATTCCAACTTTTCAGCACCATCACAGGATTTTATTTAATATTTAGTTTTGAAAATTTAATTGTAAAATTAAATTATAAAATTAAATTGTCACCTAACTTTCAATGAAGCGGCCAAGTAAAGGATTCACATTTATATGTTTCTCTTCTATAACGTACAGTACTCAATTAATTGCAACCCTAATCACTGAAGGCATATACTAAGATTATGATTATGAACATTTGGAAGAGCTTTGTCCCTTGCAGAGTTATGTCCCTTGATGTTAAATATTCAGTGCTGACTTTTTTACTTGTCAACACTTGGAGATTTTTCTTCAGGATTTAGCAGAAACTATTCTGCTGTAGTTAAGATTATCTAAAACAAATTCATTAATTTATATCTTTTGCCAACAACTCACAAGTTTGGTCCTTATATATATGATGCCTGACTTGGAACATGTACAAAATGGTCAGTTATGTGTAAACACTACACACATTCCTGTAGGTAAATGTTATATGTATTTCAAATACTAGTATCCAAAATTCTTGTGCTTTAAGAAGAAATATATTGTCAGCATATAACAAATATCTTAAATGTGAAGCTTTTGTTATTCTGTGTTAACATATATATACCAGTATTAATCATTTATCAATTAAAACAAATTCATTTTACTTTCAGTTCCTGATGTTATATATAGTTACTAAACTGGGATCATTTAATTGTTAATTTTAAATTACAAAAATCTAACATGGATCATTCTTGCTCCCAAAGATATACCATAATGCTTGTGAAGAACTAATCATTCTTCTCATTATTCAATTTCTTATCAATCTCAAAACAATGATTAAAGCATCACTTCAATGCTGTATTACTTGTAAATATTCTGTTGGAACAAGTCACATAATTATCGTTTCATTTTCACACTTAAAATTTTATGTACACAGTGTTTTCCTTTAAGAGCCAACAACAGGTAGATTTCACCGCCTAAAACTTTAAAATGATCGGTTAGAATTCATAAAATTGCCTTCAGAAGACTTGAAAATCATTTTCGGCTCCACCTTGACTTCTGGTCTGTGGGATTAGTCAATCTACCTCCTGCTACAATTTTTATGAAATCACTGTGTAGAAATTAAATGATCCCAAACGTATTGAGGGTTTTCAGTAAATGTATATATACACTATAAATGTTTAACAAAACTGTAACAATGACATAGATAACTGTTTAAAAACAACTTGTAATACACTTCGGAAATAGATATATGCATGACAGACTTGATTGAATCAGGAAAAACTTCATAAATGTTGAATGAGAAAGTCATCGATTACCCTTTCCCACTCTTGATTAAATGCCAGATTTACACGAGATTTTGGGGCAGTCTGTATATAAATTTGAACTTCATAATGATTGTAGTATTTTTGTTTTTGATTTTTGTTTTCTATTTTAGGAATAAAGAGTGTAATTATAAAGCTCTTTAAAAATCTATGTTAAGTGTTAATCCTCTCTTGAAAAGTGGAGAATAAAATTTAATTGATGGCTTTTAGAACTTTAAGAATTTTCATTGCAAATGATTCCTTTATGAAAGATGCAGTAATACCATGATTCAACCCTGTCATTTGCTCAGTCAAATTTTGACATTATGTTGGGGTTTGGCAATAACTTGAGGAAGGCTTATAAACAAGAATATTGTAGATACAGATTTTAGTTTTCCCATAACCCATACACTATAAATATGCTTACTGGGTACACTTGTACTGGGGTTGGAATGGGAATATGGTATGAAGAGAAATCTGACCCATTTACTGGTAATGCATATGTACAGTCGAACCTGTCAATAAAGACAAATTAATTGTGTTCACAAGTGGTGGTTATAGACAAGTGGCTTCATAGGCAGGAAGCATTTATTGGCAAGTAGCCTAAGACTAGATATGGTTTTAAACATAGATTTGGCTGGATATTTGAAAGTAGCAGATGTCCTCTGATTACCATAGTTTTTATTTTAGAATTAGGGATATGAAGTTCTCTAACTGTACATTGTACATGTTTTGTTATATTTAAGTTGTATATATATATTTTATGAGTTATAAATCCTTTGTTATTATAATGTTCACAATAACCACACAGTGGAATTTTGATAACTCATAAGGCATTGCTATAGACTTCAACTTGTCTTCCAAGATTTTTGAGATATAGGAATTCAAAAGTACTGTAACTAAGTTAGTTCTCGTAACCATGGTATTTGAATACTGGAACCACAATATTTTAATTGTAATGATATTTGAGAAAGAAATGTTGGAGTTATCAAAATTCTACAGTTCTTTCAAAATCTGTCAAAAATGTCAGGTAATTTATATTGCATATTGTCTATTTGCCATGGATATTTTGGAAATTTTCAACTTATTTTAGACAATTTTCTGTATTTAAATATTTTAATTTTTTGGAAATATTCTTGGCCAGGTTTAAACAGGCACCTAACAGACCTAATTGATAAGTGTATTTTGTATAATACATTGTACCTCTTTATGCAGACTGCAAGGATATAGATGTCACCTTATACCAATTCCTGATTTTTACAGTCTTTATAAGCAGGTACTAAGTAAGATCTGTGATGTGTGCAATACAAAGGTCCATTATTGACAGATTTTGTAGTAAATGTAGTTATTTTATTTATGTAATATTTATTTTACTATATTTGGTTCTTTAATCTTCTTGTTCTCTCACCGTTCTTTTCTACCTCTTTTGTCTTATTTCCAGTATTTTAGCCAAACTTCCCGCAGCCAACTCTCCCTGTCAAAGTCGTAAGGAGTTACCTGTACACATTATATATACAGATATTGTAGGGCTCAGACAATTTAAGAAGCATGTTAAAGGAGGTTACGGCAAATTCAGGTACACATCCATGGGTTATCAACAAAACAACAGTTTTAAGTCAATGATAAAAACTTATCTGTTTGGGCACAAGTCAATATTTTTCAATTATATTGAAACATCACTATCTATAGGTGAAGTAAGTGTGACAGGGATTAATCTAGGGTTTTGAGAAAACTACTTTTGTGATGGAATGGGGAAAATCAGCTAGAGATAAAAGGAGACACAGATTCCTGGTAGGTCCATGGCTGTTGACATGGTGGGTGGATGAGGAGTGAAAATTTAAGCCTCTAATCAAATTATGAAAATGGCAATTCTGATTTGACTTTGTCCATTTAGTGGCTGTCTATTTTTTTCATGAGTAGATTTTATTGGTTTAGTGATATTTTTAGTTCAGTGATACTCTAATAGATGAAGTGGGCAGGCTCTTTGAAATTCACACTTTTGAGAATAATCTAACAAATTATTTTCATTTCATTGTACAGGTTACTGTTGACCAAGACCAAACATCACACCTTTTTTTAAAAAAAACAACAACAATTTTCATAAATTTAACTTGTACATGATGTACAAGACATTGGTAACCAATATATTGTCATAAACTTTTTTTCATACTTTTACTGAGGGCATAATTTTTGATATGGTTTTTAACTGCCATACTGGTAACATATACTGTGTAACTGGTATTTAACAAATAAATTATAAATTGGAGTAATTAATTAATATGCCTGACCTATTGTAGTAATGCAAGAGGGGGGTAATATTTAGAAAATCAGGACATTTTAACACCATCATACCTCCCCTCCCCCCAGGATAAGTAGGGAAAGCAGGAGATTCACAAAACATTTCCTTGATATTGGAAGGCCCCCATTCATATTGGGAGGGTTGGCAGGTATGACCTGTATACTATTTTAACAAACACATTCTCAAGTCTCACCTGAAATTACATGTGACTAATATCATAACAAGTTTAACAGGTAAGTTTTGTTCTAATTAATCAGATACACAACATTTTCATTTGATTGAAGGCATAATTTAGATAGGATGGCTTTATTGAAGTATTTTGTATAAAAATCCCAACAATCTCTGAGATCATTCTGGACTTATAATTGTTAAAATAAGAATCATAATGGCCAAATATGTGAAGAAAAAGAACACCAAAAAAGGAGGGGGGGGGGGGGGGAATTGTGAAAAAAGGAAAAGCTTTCTCTGGTAGAAAAAGGTGAAATTGGACAGTATTTTTCCATACAGTTGCTGGTTGCTACACTGCAGCACTATGTCAGTTTAGATCTGGATCACATTGGAAGCAATGCAAGACACTATCCTGATTTTGTATCTGAAAGAAACTGAATAGAAATAATTTTACTTTTGGAAATGAAATCAATTACTGTAAGCGTATTGATTTTGGCAGTATACTAGTTTTCGCTTATTTCGTTGTTTTTTTTGTTTTTTTTTGCGAGAAAATTAATACCAAGCAAAAATTATATTATGCTTATTGTGTTTTAATGCATATTTCAAAAACGTGAAAATTTATCTACGCGAACATGTCTAAATTCCTATACTGCGAAATACACACGAAATTAAATATGTTTACAGTAAGTTGTCATAGACATTGAAAGAACACTATATACTTGCTTGCTGATGAATTGGACTTAGAAATAATAACATATATTAAATTGAAGACTCCATTTATCTGCAAAACTTAAAAACCCTACCTTTGGTCTTAAAACACAAAATTTAATATCCGCTAAAGTATCCAGTTATATGGTATATGTGGTTGGTGTGTGTGGCAGTTTTGTGGCAATATTTTTTTCTTTTTTTTTACATACTTGCCTACCTTTACAATTTTGACATAGTCTTCCAACATTTGGCAATCAGTGTGACATATATTACTCTATTTCATACATATAGTGCATGACTGGCCCGATTATGAAAGCCAGCATCATTTATTCATAAGCTGTGAAACATTACGATAGAACCTGAATATACCTTCTTAATTAATCTTTGTAAGTAAAAATTTAAAAAAAAACTTTGCAATCTAATCAAAGTTTTCAATCTTAGTTGTTTGAATCAAACAGGTTCAACTGTGTATAGATGGGACTTTGGTATCAATAAGTTTATGTTAAATTAGCCATACTTGAATATGTCAAATTTGTATTTTGGGCTAAAAGGGGTAGACAAGTATGATTTAACCATATTCATTCTACTTTTATATGGTAACTAAGAAACTTGGTCGCTATATATGGGTAACAGTGGGAGTAAAACAGCAGTTATTGTCAATAGGTGGCTTTTATATTATATATGTGGGTCTATTGTAACATGGTTGATATCGAGTTAATACTTAATAAGGGGATATTTATTAATAGACTTGTATTAATATATATATATATATATGCAAATTTTTACAAACCATTTTGAAAGTTTTAACTCAAGTTTATATATAGACATTGTTCAGCTTGATTTTGACAATTTACAACATTTTGAAAAAATAGGAGGGTTCGAATTCTGGTGACTGTCTATTATGGTTGTCCTTTGGAAGATTTTTTAAATAATTCTCAACAATATATTACAAAAATAATAAGATTATCTTACAAAACTGTGTCAAATATTTAATTAATTCCAATGTATATTCCCCAAGCTTCAATGATGCTCTGTTGTTGTATTATTGTCTGTTTTCACACAAACAAATGTTGTTAATCTCTATCAATATCAAAAATGAAATCAACTTGCAATTTGACACAGCATGCATTTATGATTTCTCTGTTTGTTCAACAATCACATTTTTATGAACAATCACATTTTTATGAACAATCACATTTTTAAAGCACTAGGTATCTGTTATCTTTTATGAAAAATATTTTTTTTAAAATTCTGGGTCTAAAAGATAACTAATTGAACTGCTTCATTGATATATCATAAAGACTTCCCTCATTGTTTTCATGATGTGATGGTTCAGAATATCTGTGTAAAAATATCAGAAAATATTAGTGTAAAACTTAAGTTTGCTGCTTATGATAAAAATTCTACATTTTTAGCTAAATAGTGATACAATTTTTCAGACTCCCAGCTAACATGAAAATTATTTGATCAAAAAGTAAAACCATTCATTTGTACATGCACACATCAAACTACATTTGTACATGTATTTATTTGAAATTTTACATAAAGCCAGTTCTGATATATTTGTATATGTAATTTTACATAGAGTCATTATTTATACAATTTATTTTACCTCTCCTGTTTTACAGCTGTTTATTGAGGATTGTTGATTCCTTTGGTACTGAGCCAGCTTATAATAACCGTGTATATGCCAAAAGTCATAAAATTCTAACGTCATGGGGAGGACAGGATTTACAGCCTCAACAGTTCTTTACAATGTTCCGTAAGTATCATCAAAAGTCATAAAATTCTAACGTCATGGGGAGGACAGGGCATGCAGTCTTAAAAAGATGTCACACTCATAGTGTTAATGTCTCAATTTTGTCTATGTGTTGTTTTGCTTATTTACCATGTGATAATCTTAGTTTGAATTGATAAATTTGTCATTAACTTTTAACCTACCTGAATTGAGCTACTTGAACCAAACCAAAGTGAGCTACCTGAACTTATCAAAAGTGAGCTACTTACATGTATGTATTGTGTGTAAGGTTTCATTTGAACAACCTCTTTTTTAATTGTTTACTTGTCTGGTTTTTTTTTTCAGCCCACAGTCCAGACAATTCATTTATGGGGTTTGTAGTAGAACAACATTTAAATGATACTATATCCAAAGAAATAAAAAGAAAAGACCAAGCTGTTGTATACGGGAAAAATGAATATATGTGGCAGGTAAGATAACTCTGTAACCATGGTTACCGGATGATAGAGGATGTTGTCTTAGAGGATTACAATCTTTTACCAGTTTGTAAGATATCAATATAATATGATCATAGTGGTGATGATGGTCTTATTCAGATTTAAATGATATCAATGTACAATAATGAGATTGGTTCTGATGGTTTTTTTTACCAGGTTATAATATGATCTGCATGGTATTGACTATCTTGAACTCATTTGCAGGATATCATTATTGTATCACTGGTGGTGATGATGGTCTTTAAGGGTTTGCAAATTATTATTATAATATGACCCGAGTGGTTTGTAATGTTAATTTTAGGGTATTGTTAGCAAATGAGCTACTATTCTAAGTCACTACCAGCAAGTTTTAATACAAAGCTGAACAAAAACTTTAACCTATAACATATATGCCATGTGAATATTTAATCAGATTAAGGAAAAAAATTCATCATGATTAACTAAAACATTAAAATTTTGTTGAAGTGAAGTGAAACCATATTCAACTAACCGACCATCTCATAACCATTCTTGTAAATTGCTTTTTAAATGTAGAAAGATATGGTTATTAGTGTCATTGATGTATGTTTATTTATTCAGATGTCTATACATTTTTTTAGGGTAAAATGGATTATTTAAATGTTATCAAGGAATTTGTTGAAGTTCATGCCACAGTATACACAGATAAGAAGATTAAGTCAAATGTGACTATACCGCCTTATGTTAAAAATCACGGTCTTCTAAACGGAGAGGACCTACATACCTTACTACGCCAATCAAAAGTAGGTATAATTGTTGGGTATTCCTAATTTAACCCAGTGGTCTAAATGTATGCTTACAGATCACAGTGTTTCTCACTGTTAAGATGTGGGTGGTTTTCTCTAGGTAATATTTTCCTCCACCATCCTAGAACTGACTTTTTAGTTATACATAAAAGCTCTTGAATTGTGCATTACCCCTGCTTAATCCATTGTATTTTTAAACACCTGAGAATTTTATATTTTGTAATCAGACCAGGTATATTAACACCAAGAGTGTTGTATATCTTTTTTTTTTTTTTCTTGAACTTGCATTTCATTGAAGAACACAGGATATTCAACAAACCTTTTTACTTTACATCCATTAATTTATTTATATACCCTGTTATTATTCATTCTCATCATGCTTTACCAAGAAATTGTTCTCCTGACCCTATTGTTCTCCTGCCCCTAATTCATCATATATTTACATATGAGGGCATGAAGAAGGACCTGCAAAGAGAATTGCCAATGAAATAGATTTTTGTTTGAGACAAAATCTGAAAAATCAATTATATTTAGATATTTATTAACAAAAATCAAAATGGTCCATTTAGAATAAAATCCAGTCAAACCTGCCATACGTCTTTACATTGATATTGATTTGTATTGTAAACTAATTGATCATTTTACTTACAGTTATTTATAGGTTTGGGTTTTCCCTATGAAGGACCTGCTCCATTAGAGGCCATAGCTAATGGTGCTGTATTCATTAATCCAAAATTTATCCCTCCACATAATAGTAAAAATACAAAGTTCTTTAAAGGAAAACCTACACTAAGAGAGGTAACACTATACGGTTTGAGATTATATTTATAAAAGTTATCAAATAAGTCAAAATTATCAAGCAGTCCTTGTCTTTTTAATTTCAACATTTTATGTTGTGGTATATAGGAGACAATTGAATAAGCAAAAGTTGCAAGTCTCAGACTGCCTGTTATTTCAAACACAAGTTGCATAATGAAACCACATTGGTAATACTTATAAACATTAGTAAATAAACAGTATTTAAAATGACAAATAATGTTTAATAACACTGTTTCCACAATTGTAATTTAATTATAGACTACCAACAGAATTTAAAATGCAAAAGAAGAAGACATCTTTTAGTGGTCGTTTGTCAAAAAACAACCCTGATATAAAGTTGAATACTTAGGATAATTTATACATGTTGACTTTATTTGATTGTGATGGCATAACTTAGCTAGTAGCTTGGACACATTCGATTATGCATGTATGTATTAAACCGGTAACTTTAATGTTATATTACAGTTAGCTAGTCAGCAGCCTTATGCAGAACAGTTTATAGGTGAACCCCATGTATATACTATTAATATAAATGATCTCCAGCAAGTCAAGGAAACTATAAAAAAGATTCTAGCCAAAGATTCTGTAAGTTAGCACAATTAAATCTAGATTATCTTTAAGTACAATGTACTGTGAAATTATTTGTTTTCATGATGTCTAATTTTCGTGGCTTTCAGAAAAAAATAATTTTGTGACGTAATAAATTGTTTGTGGTACCTTGATGAAAAGAGATTACTTTTACTATGGTAAATTGTCAAAACATTTGTGATTTCATACACAATCTTATCTATGTTATGAGTTTAATATTATTCCCTTACTTGAACCTACTTTATACACAAAATATTATCTATGCATATCCTCAATTACCATAGGATATTGCTGTAGAAAATAAGATTTTCTCGCTCTTGGATTTAAATATACATGTGACTATAGTTACGTCAGGTATGGTGCATTTGGCATGGGAGTCTGTTGGCATCAAATGTTAAACATTTTGATGGATCAGGAATGCTTCTATAGTTATAAAATAATAAATATAATATTAATTATAATAAATACTGGTATAGAATATCACATACAAGAAATTCAACATATATAGTATGAAATCATTTTCAAAATATGACTATACATGTAATACTTATTATTAATGTTGTAGTTTATTCCATACTTGCCTCATGAATTCACAGAAGAAGGAATACTTCAAAGAATGAATGCATATATAGAACATCAAAATTTCTGTCAGTTTCAAAAGCAGCTAGCAAAATGGCCGCCTAGCACTGCTATGTCTTATATTTATGGTGAGCAGGGCCAGTCCTGTAAAGAAGTGTGCTGGTCAAAAAGTAAGTACTGACTGGGTATAGCCCCTAGTCATGTATACATTTATTGCCTTTGAGTCAGGGAGATATGAAAATTTGTCACTTGTAATAATCCATATTTCCCGAAAGGAAAATCTTCATATCTTATTCATTCATTGGCAATAAATTCTTTATTGTTCTGAATCGAAATAAAGAAAACAATATTGCCGTCATGTCTATTATTCTTCATATCTTTTCATCTGTTGGGGTGGTGAAAAGATTTGTCCTTTCAATGTTATGGCTGTTGTATGTTAACAAAACATTCAGGCATCTCAGATGTGTTCCATTTGAAGACCATAACTTTGGTGGAATCAAAGAAAGAGAATATTATGAGAAAAAATTGATTCTTCAAAGAAATATGTTCTCTTTTCTTGGGTGTGCTGGTATCCCAACAAATCAAATTATAACTGTCATATTGGGCTTGTGAAAGGAGTAATGACAAAAAGGATAAAGGTCTAAAGTTTTGTAACTATCTGTTTGACTTACTCTTTTACATACTTTCTCCCTAGTATGATTCGGAAGAAAATGTTTTGAGGGTAGAAAGAAATTTAAGTCAAAAATTTAAAAAATGTACTCGGTAGACACATTGTTACTGACTCAAGATAAAGAATTGGCCAACATGATAATTGATCATCATACATTAGTATCTGATTATTTTCAAAAAACTGGAAAAAAAAGAAATTTGAAAGTATTTATAAAGAAACATTACTGTAAATCCAGTTTCTTTAAGAATGTTATGTTTATGTATGTTTCGAATCTGACCCAGACACAAGTTCACAATTTTAAAATGTTTCTTTTAAAAACTTTTTACCAAGAAATTAAAATTGTGTAAATGATTCTTCATCAGCAAGTTTTCCAAAACGAAGTGCAGCAAAAATGATTGAATCTTCATTCGGTATTTCCATCTTTGTTTTTGGTGTTCAGGGGTTCAAATTCCCCAGGTCAGAAAGCTGGGACCTATTGATTTTACACTGGGACCCTTGATATTTAAACTGCAAAGTCAAATGGACCTGTCATTTTTTTTTACCAGGATAATGCTTCTTTTTCTAATATGATAACATAATTCCACATGGACCTTTCAATGATGATAATAGACTTTCAAAACTTTACATTTGACCTTCCAAATTTTGAGGAATAAAGGTCCTGGACTTTCCATTACAAAACTTAATGTTGAACCTCCTTGTGTCTTGCTAGTAGACTGTCAGTCCATCAGTTGTTATACTCATAAATTTAATTTCCTTCTGTTTTCTTTTTACAGATCTCATATGTGAACCTAGTCATTTTAGAGAAGTTAATTCAGTGACAGTATTAAAACAAAAAGGTGCAAATTGTAATCGTGAAAAATTACAGACAGATATTTATTTTCCTGCATTAGACGTTGATAACAAAGACTGTATATTACAGCATGAAGAAATGTTGTATAGTTGTGTTGGTGCTAAACAAAATTTACGAAGACTGTGTCCATGTCGGAATTATATCAAAGGACAGACAGCGATTTGTCAGGGCTGCGAGAGGTGACCAATGCTGTCTTAGCCAAAGTGTTATAAAATGTAACCATTTTTAATTGTTCCAAGCATTTGTGATAATTTCATGTTGGAATTTATATCAGATTATTTGTTTAATGAAACCGGTTCATTGTTTAATTACAACGGTGATAAGGGAGATAATTTTCAAACCATGCTGCATTGAAGTCCAAAGGGAGACAATTACATTCATGCTACATGTATTATTATTGTTGAGTTGGAATTTACACTGTAGCATTTGAAAATCTAGAGATATCATAGATATTTCCATGTTTCATTGCTGACCAACCGGTTAATTAGAAGTTGTGTACATGAAGGTACGGACAGGGTGATATAAGAGTTTTAATATGTTGACATAGTTTTGACAGGTGGATATAATATAGATTGAAGCCTCTTGTCCTAATTTGATAATTATTTTTATTCAGAATGTTATTTTTTACAGAAATTATATTTATTTAAGAAGGTGATGTTTAAGATATCTTCTTAGTCAAAAGTGAGATAGTCTGTTATGTTTGAAAGAGATAATTTGTTCAATTTAGCCATATTGTGTTTTTTCAAGTCAATGATTTTTTTCAAAATATTACTACATGTACACACATTTCTAAATAAAGTAAAATGAGAGAAATGGTATTTTATATTAATGTTCCTAAAACGTTTTAAGAAAATTGTTATCACATGTTTTACTAAGTAAAAAATCAGTTTTTTCCATTTATGTCGGAGAAACTTGTTCAAATTATGGAGATATATGTGATTTCTTTTTGTCAAAATTAAATGATCTCTTGTACACAGTACTATTACACTGTTTAATTATGTATTTCTGTTAGAATAATGATATAATTTAATGCATTCAGACTTTGAATGTTTTATGTAGAGTGGTAATTAGGATATGTACTCTCATGAAACAAAAAATTCTGAATTTTATCTGAATTTTCTTATGCCAAAAATTTAGTGTCTGAATTTTCCTGATCACTTTATCTGTATTCTGAATTTTTAATTTTTTTTTTAAATTCCCAATGCATTCTGAAAAAACATCATAAATTCAGACAAAATTCAGAAAACTTTTTTATGAGAGTAACAATAAATTGACAGCAGTATTTAATAGCAGAGTACAGTAGATTTATTGACTAAAATCCAACTAACATAATCTGACAATAATTTTGTTGTTTTAAATTTGTTTAGAGATATGTTTCTAATCAACACATTAATTTATACAGTAATTTATAATATTATCATGAGGAAAATCAAAAATAAACAAATAAGCAATTTTCTTGTCTTCTTTATGGTGGTGACCTGATTATAATCAAAGTATGATTTCATTTCAGCCAAGGTCTTTTTCAGGCCATTTTCTTTCTCCATTTTTATATACATGAGTAGATTAATATTAAGTTCATTTCTATAATAATTAATTTTTGTATTTAATCAAAATTTCTAAATTTATCCACTAATTATATATACAAGTTAGTGATCTGTGTAGTTTGCATACATACATTTTTGAAAAGCTGTTTTTTCGTAACTCATACTAACCAAATCAACATGAGTATAAAAAATCAATCTTCAAGAAATCAACAGGCTAATACAGGTTTATTTATTTTATTTAATAAATAATACAGATTTATTAGATTAATTTTATAATAAATTCAGAATGATTTTCCAGTATCTAATTTACAATTAAATCTTAATTTCTGAACTTCCATCTCATTGTGATTTTGTGGTTGGTTGGGCGTGATTGGTGATTGTTGAATGAATACCTTAATATGTAGCATTCAGTGCATTCTGGGCTCGAATTCCATGTTTAAGGCTGCATTGTTTTCCCTTATATCTACCGGTACATGTATTATGATTTTGAAATCTTTGTAAAAGTTTTTATACATAAGGTATATGTATGTAGCAGCTTGTGTTTGTTTTTCTTTTACCAGTTAATATTAAGCCTGAATAGTTCTATAGCTCAATTCCAACATTGCCAAAAAGTATGTCGTGTCTATGTTCCACCAAACACAGGTCTAGATTTGTATACATGTATAAAAGGTATAGTTATACATATTGTACATGTATGAATAATGAGTAAATATGTCATGTGTGTGAAGTGTTTGCTTTTTTCATGTCAGAAATAAGCATACCTTTTCAACATGGGGGACAGCTAGATTATCTTGCTAACATTTTTGGGACAGCTAGCATATACCTTTCTAATATGTTGCAGACAGCTATATTATTTTGCCAACATTTTGGGACAGCTAGCTTGTACATTTCTAACATTTTGGGATTATATTTGCTAACATTTCAGGGACAACTAGCATACCTTGCTTACATTTTTGGGACAGCTAGAATATACCTTGCTTACATTTTTGGGACAGCTAGGTTATTTTGTTAACATTTTGGTGATAGCTAGCATACTTGCTAACATTTTTGGTACAGCTAGCTTGTACATTTCTAACATTTTGGGATTATATTTGCTAACATTTCAGGGACAGCTAGCATATCTTGCTTACATTTTTGGGACAGCTAGAATATACTTTTCTAACATGGTAGGGGACAGCTAGGTTATTTTGTTAACATTTTGGGGAATGCTAGCATACCTTGCTAACATTTTTGCTAGCATACCTAGCTAACATTTATGGGACAGCTAGAATACATTGCTAACAGTTTTTGGGACAGCTACACAATTATTGTGTTAGACTAAGGTGCTTCACAGGAATTGTTAAGTTGTGTTAAATACATGCTGATTCACAGTGCTTCCTTGTTTTGCTTCAGATTGGCCTTAATCATAGTGCACAGTTCATGGCTTATGTTTATTATGTTTTGTTAAAATGATATAAATGTGGCATTGAAGTGTCTGAAAAATACCATTAAAAGATATTAAAAGTTCAAATATGTGCAATTCAATCAACATGTCATTAAGTATGTAGTTAAGATGTGTCACATAACTTTTTTATTTATTTCACCCAGCAAAACGAAATATCTATAGAAATTTAAAACTTTTTTCATCATTTGTAAATGTTAATTTTGAGATATAAAAACTCTGTAATACCGTCAGCTGTCCGTATTTGTATACCCAAGTCATTCAGACAACTTTACATTGATTAACTGTGTCAAATGTCAAAGTAAATTACCCTTTTGTAATAAGAAATTAGTATCAGAGTTTTATAAATCATTTGCAACTTCAGGTATGCGTCCAAGTTATAAACAGTATTACTATAAATGTAATCGATTTAATGGTTGTATAATATTGCCCAACGTTTGTGCAAACAAAGTGGCTAATACATGTCAACAGTGAACACTAGTGTTATAATTACAGTATATATACATACACCAGGGGAAACATTAATGCACTAATTCATGACTGTGCTAATTAATTGTTAGACACCCATTCTGCTAAATCTTGATATAATACATTTACTGTATTCTATCTTAAATGTGTAGTCCACCCCAATCCCATCCCATACCTGGATATTTCCCTTTGTAAACCTGTTACTGTAAAAGTATGTGTTCCTTAATCAGAAAACTAAGTCTTCCTACATGTATGTACCGCTAATGACTCTCAAGTTATTTAATGCTATATCTACACGCCAAAAATTAAACCCTATACATATGGAGTGCGTATTTCAATAATTATGGAGTTAGTTTTTCAATGACTATGGTGTTGGTTTTTCAATGATGTCATAATTCCACTTGTGTTCAATTTGAGGTACATATTTTATATGAATGATCTTACAATATCTTTATATTAAATACGTTGAACATGAATTTTATATGCTACAAGCCTTCAAGAGTGGCATTTAAAATATTTAACATATTTGATAAGTTACAAATTACACATAAACACAAGATTGTTTTTTTTATGAAATAACCAAACCATTTTGCAAAGATAAAGGATAAATGAATTATAAGGAGTTTCTTGTATGTCAGACTGCAATTTCAGTTTTCCATGTTTCATGTTTTGTGTCTGATAGCTTCATTGTTTGAAAACAAAAAAAGTGACATATTACAGTACTGACATAACCTTAACACACAAGACTGTGAATGAAGTATTCTTGACCAGTCACAAATATATATAAATATAAATGATGTCACTATACCTGTATGACAGTTCATATCAAAAATGTATAATGGGGCTATTATACCAGTAAATTGACTTGTTAAAAAAGTTTTAAACTCTTAAAGTAACTTGTAATGTTTATTCCCCAAGTTTAGATACAATTATTACACCTTCCAATTGCCAAATTGCAGATATTTCTAAGTGGAAGCATGAGATATTCAAATTCAAATCAGTATTCTTTGCATAAAAAGATTTCAAACTAAATCAGATGCCAAAATAAGTTTGTTGATATGATTTAATTTTTTTCTGTCCATATTTTGATATGAAAGGAAAATTAATTTCAATTTAAATGATAAGGAATGCCTGGTTAAGAAGTGCATAAAGGTTGTAATACAGTTTCATGTGTGTGTGTGTGTGTGTGTGTGTGTGTGCACGTGGTAGAAAATGCGACAAAATGTACACTGAACACCAATCAACTACGGACTCGTTTGGAAAATGCGGGCTACACTCGGGTCCGCATTTTGAATTCTTTTAAAATATGTTTGTCTTGTGTTTTGTAGTCCAAAAAAACAAAAATATTGAAAGGCTCAATTTCCACCCTAAAAAAGATTTAGTGTGTCCGTCTTACACACTTTGCAACGACACCCGCGAAAAAGCTTCGGCTTTTCCCTTACACAAAAGTTCACTGCGCATGCCTGATCTGATACAAGAAGTACAATATGGCGCCGAAAAACAAGTTATAATGTCAGGTTAGTATTGTTAGACCATGGGTTTTGTTTATGTGACACGTTCATGAAACCAGACAAAGTGGTTTATCCAAGTAATTTGCTTTTTAGATCGCGAGATTGGCATCAAACAGAAGCTACTCTTCGGACAATGTGCCATTTCTACAGTACGGGCTTGTCGAAAGTTTAACTCTGAGCCCTTCATCTCTCAGCAACTGGAGTTGTCGATAGCTCGGCAACTAATTCGGGGGCCTCGGCACTTCGTGCTGTCTACAGCTTGCTGTCAATCCTGTACTCTAATTAGCTGGAGAAACAAAGTGGTGCACCTGCTTAGGGGGGGGGGGGGGGGGGGGGGGGTTAGCTGAACTTGTTGGTAAATAATTTATGCACTGTCAACGCGAAGTAAAAATGTAGGCACGTTTTTCTAGGGGGTATGGGGGCATGCTCCCCCATCAAATTTTGAAAAATATATAACAAAAATGATACATTTTCCATGAATTTCGACCTTTATCTACAAGAAATTGTTTTAGATAAAATCAGATATAGATATTTAGTATTATTTGTTGTTGTTGTTGTTATCCTAAATCTCCTTCTTCGCGAGAAAATGGACTCTATGGCATTTGGAATAACACTATGGAGTTTAAAGTTCCACTATGGAGAAATTAACACTTTGTATTATTTTTGCAAATGCAAAGCATTTGTCTCCATAGATACTTGGTATCTAATTTTTATGGTATTTTGACATATTTTATTCAAATATCAGTGTTGTTAGTTGCAGGGAAATGGTTGATCTGGTAAATATGGACAAGGAAATATGATGAAATCTGGGTTTCATTGAATTTTGAGATTTTATTTGAAAATCTTGAAGTGACCAGTGTAGTTGTTTAAATGAATTGTGATTTACTGTCCGTTTACTCAGCTGGAGAGAAAGGAATAACGCCAATATCTCAAAGATTTGAATGGCACGGTTAAAAATCAAATAATCATTTACTTACATGCACCGAGTCGTTGCTAATAATCCTTATTTCGATCTAATCCGTGCATTATAACTCCTTTAATGCACCAAAACGTGTTTTGGATGGGTGTTTACAATGGTAAAAATTTTGACAAAATGGCGGAGTCTTTCGTGTGACGTAATGATGACGGAAGAATTTATTATTTACGTAGGTTCGCGAGGGGTACAATTAAGGGTAGCCCAAAGGTCGGGTTGAGTTAAAAGTTTGAGTTTACGTCAATTGTTTCAAAAGTTTGAAAATGCAGAAAGGTAGTTCACTTTATTACTTTATTAATCGATTTTGGTCATCCCGGTTACGCAAAAACCAATCTGTTCTTGAGCTGCACTAACCTACGTAAATAGTCGACTCATTCGTCATGACTACGTAACATAAAGAACCCCGCCATTTCGTAAAAAAGATTACCATTGTAAACACCCACCCAGGTTATATTTTGTCGCATAAAATGATATATTAAGTAAGGATGGAACCAAAACAGAAATTTTCAGTTACGACTCGGCTCATGTAAGTAAAAGGATCATTGATTTGTACCCGTCGTATTGAAATTTATAGAGTATTTTGCGATCTTGCTTTCTCCGAAATAGGCTAAATAAACAGTAGGTGTACATGTGCTACTAGCCCATCTGTTCTTGCAATGCTAGCTTGTCAAGGCACTGTGCAATATTTGTGTGTTTACCCAACTCAGTTTACAACCCATCATGACTCTTTTTCTCTATCTAAGGCTAAGCAGTAAAGTTAGTACCTTTTTAATGACCGAACTGTAAAATGCACAAATTTGCCACAAGAACTTGTCTAGCATGACTCGTACTTGGACTAATTTGCAGTAAGTTCTGATTAAACCCTAAAACAAATTCAAACGACCACGGTTTTTGTATAACTAAATTGTACATTGATTCTTATGCATTGGGTTAACTTTTGTTTTGCTGTCAAGTTTTAAAATATACCGGTAACTGTCATAGAATTAACCATTTTGAAATATGATATTTGACAAAATTAACTTACGCAATGTTATATGTGCACATGCCCAGCTACGCCTTTTTACTAGATTCCTTCCTTATTTTAGATGACTTCTAATATATGATTACAAAAGTGTGCATGTGTCGTGTATGTTATGTTAATTATTATTTTTGAAATCTAAGTTATATTTCAGAATGTGAATTGCATATTACTGATAATCTAATATAGATTGTGATTTGCTACCACACCACTGGGCACCAATTTGGTATTTATGATTGGTACCCATCCCAAGTCAGAAGTATTATAATCAGTTACCCAACATGTGTTTCCCCATTATTTTTCATTCTTACTTTCAGTGTATTCTTGATGGACCTTGCTATTTCCAAGAACATTTTATCAGCTACTGAGCTATGTCCATCTCACACTCAGAAGTGAGATTCTAACCTAGATATTGAGAGACACTGATCTGTAACAGTAAGCTTGTGTTTTATCTATTTAGATAACTTCATCACCAAGACCTTGGCTTCACAGTATAAAAATTGCATTGTTAGCTCAATAGTTTTTTTTTCAGGTACTCTGATTTCCTCAACCCTCTCAGAATTGAAACCTTCAGAATTTACCTCTTTGTTATAACATAAGAATCTTGAGTGGGGTATTATACGGCGTACACTCAAACCAATGCAGTAGCTCAACCATTAGATTGCTTGGTCCATATGTGGGAGGTTGTGGGTTCGAATCCCAGCCACTTTAAATAAGTACTGACTGTTATTTTACCAAAAATTGAGCATTTAGAAACAAAGAGACCTTAAAAACTTATGTCCTGTGCCACGATTGGTGTAGTACATAAAAAACCTTGCCGCACCTTGCCCTGAGAACATCAAAAATGTCTGCCACTTCAACAATAGCTGGTGTTGTCTCAATATAAAAGAAATATTCTTGACTGCATGTAAAAAACAATTCAACCAATCATTCAATTGATCCACTTATTCAGAATATACAATTATTTTAAATGTGTTTGCATGTGTTTCATTTATTCATCCTATTTGATCATGTTGATCACTGGTGAGTTTTTAAATTTTTATGTACTTATTTATATAATTAAATCAGATTTTTTATTTCTAGAAATCTACTTCTATCCTGGAATAGAATGCGTTGCTTTGTGGTCCGTTTTAATTTTCTGTTGCAGCTTTGAAGATTCATTGACTAAATCCACCTATCAATACAGCTGGATTGGATATCAGCAATTTGACAGCCTGAAACAGGATCTTGAAGAATCTTGACTGTGAAGTAATTAAATGTAAACACCATTACTCCACCCCATCAAGATAAGTGATAGAATCTTAACGGGTATGAAGCATCGATACTCAACTTCACCATCTCTTGGTATAAGTGAAAAAATCTTGTCTGGGAAGTAAAACACCATTTCTAGACTTCCATCATCTCAGAACTGACCGTCCATATAAATGAAAGAATCTTGACTTGGGTGTAAGTAGTTTTAATCCATTTCACCATTCCCGAACTTATCGTCTAGATACATGCCAGTATAATATAACTTGTTTTTATACTCCCCACTTAAAAAGTGGGGGGTATATACGGTAGTGATAGGGTGTCCGTTCGTCCTTCCGTTACACATTAGGGTACCTATCTCTTATCATCACTCCTCCTAAACCTTCAATGGATTTTCATGACTTCACACAATCTTTGTGATAATAATGTAGATGCGCACTTCCTATTTAAAAATTTGATCCGATGGATTTTTGGGAGCGGGGTATTTTTTGTGAGCTTGTGCTCACAATTTTTCTAGTTCTTAACTAAAGTCAAGAGTATTTTCACTTATATCAAGACAGTTATATCATGAGATGATGAGGAAACTGGAGTGCCAAGAGAAAACCACAGACCTTTGGAAAGCAAACCAACAATCTTTCTCACCTAAGATGTGTTAAACCAACATGGCCTTACTGGCGCAATGGTTGCTTAGTGTAAATACCTGTTGTGAACAGAAAAGAGACTCGGAGACAAACACACATGGAAACCTATACTTTGAATCTGGCCCTTCCCATACTAACAGAATGCTTTGCATTGAGCTACCTGGTCACCTGTCGAGCAAAATCCCCCACACCTTAATCGATCGATTGAATGAGTTTTTTCCTAGTCTAGAATATTTCACTTATATCAAGACGTCACCAGGTCTGTTTTTAAACATTTTCAGTTTCACAGGCAAGTACTGTAGAAACGAGTACCAACCTAACCTAGACACCCATGTAGACAATGTTTCATTTTGATATGTAATTGAAGGTCATGAGTTCAAAGGTCAAAGTCATCAGAGAAATGTTAATTACTGGAAAACTATCAATTTTTTATACATACATGTGATATAGGCATGTATATTGGATTGTCATAGGTATTTGTACAACGTTCATTTAGAGATGTAAATGAAGGTCATGAGATCATAGGTCAAGTCATGGATACAAAAATTATAAATTATAAATTGTTTATTATCTGGAAATTTAAAGTTTTTATATAGGCATGTATATTGGAATATTGTAGGTATTAGATACAACGGTCATTTTGCTGTAAGGGTGAAGGTATTGATTGAAAGGTCAAGGTCACAGATGCGAAAGTATACTGAAATGGTTAATTGTCTGGAAAACTATAAACTTTTTGTACAGGCATGTGTATTGAAACACAATGGGAATCCTCTAGATTGTTCCATTCTTTCCCGCGAAACCCCCAGGTGTCGCCATACTAGTGTCTTGAGCGTCATCCAGGCGAATCTACCGGCGTATAAGTGTGTTAGAAGGTTGAACTAAAGGTAAGTGTTTCGTACTAAATAATTTATATTAGCAAGAATTAAGACATTCACTAACTGACTGTATTCTTCGATTGTTTAATTTTTCCCTAGACTCTGCACCCCATTCAACATTTTCAAGTAGAAATCCACTAACATTGGCAAGCGAACTGACAATCTTTCTCTCAATAGGATCTGCCCGAGCTGGATTCGAACCTAGGCGGTGAGAGGCGCTGTGATCCGTTAGCACACGCTTTAAACCACTCGGCCACCGATGCCCTTTGTATGCAAGAAAATATGGTATGAGGAAAACCATGTAATGCAGTTCATACTTCACAAAATTGCTGGAGAACTAATTTAATAAATTCTAGTTTTACTGTACCAAACAGTAATGAATTCAACATATTATGATATTACAGTATTTTAAATTTGATTATTCGAATTTATTGTAACTATCACTAAAAGTGTGATTTTAATCTATTCAGATTAAAGTCGGCACTGTAAAACCATTCTCAACTTGGCCTGAATTGCACATTTTTTACAAATACATCATTTGCTCAAGTCATGATATTTGAGTAGAAATTAGTGTTAATAATTACCCTTTATGTAACAGTTTATTGTTAATTAAGTTAAAAAGAGATATCAGTATCATTATGGTATGATATGGGTGGACTTTGTAAGATTTTCCTATGTACCCTTACCTATTAATCTTTTGAAAAATAATTTTTCTCAGAAATGTTGAAAATGGCTTGATTCCATCATGTTTAGGCTTTTTCAGTGGAATTAAAATTTCAGTGGAGGGTACAGTTGGAACTTGGAAGTCTTTCTCTCTTCATTCAAAGCTTTGCGTTAAAATTAGATCTGCATTTCAAAATTGGATTTTCTCATATGCGCTAAGACACTGTAAATTGGATGATACTGTTACTTTCCTGATAATTAAGATTTTGATGTATGAATATAACCCTGATCTAACAATATGGTTTAAGGAAAAATAAAATAATTTTTCTTATTGTTTTTATTTATCACCTGCTGGGAATTGATGGGAGTATTGTTATAAATAGTGTCAGTCCTATTTTTATTAATAACTACTGAATAGAATTTAGTCAACTTGCTGTGAAGCATCAGTATCATTCAAGTATAGATGTACATATTTTCAACTGATTTAGTTTATTGAGTTATGGCACTTTGAAATTTTCAGCCCAAAATTCATGTCTGGACTATTTATTCAGTCCTTGATGGAATTTTGTGAAACTCATCATTAGAAAAATACATTTTTAACCTAAAATACTTGATTTTTAATTTTTATAATATATTGTGTTAAAAAATTTATTTCTTAAATTTAAAGAATTTGATTTCAAATGTTGTTTTATATGCAATGTCTGTTGACTGGGATAATTCTAAGATTTTAGATAAAAAAAAATACAAATTTGAAGAAAATACTACTTGTCTTAAACTACCTCTATATAAGGACCACCTGATTATAAAGGCAAGTAAAATTTTGTACCATCAGTTCTTTATTTACATTATTTGTGCATGTTTGCCCAGGGAAGTCACTTTATCCCTGGATGGTCTTTATAGACAGGTTAGACAGTAGACATATTAAAAATGTGTCTGTTGTTACATTTTCTAGAAAATTCACATTTTTATGCCACTGTATTGATAGATCAGGTGACATTTTATTGTTTTTGTCCCATCTGTGTGTCTATCTTTAGTTTTAACTGAACAGTATTTTATTAAGTAATGCATTATGACAATATTTACAAATGTATATTAAAATGATTCCGGAACTAGAGAATATCTCTAATATAAACCAGTCTCCTTAAACAATTGAAACTTAAACATCTTACAAAAGTGTATTCATTATAATGATAATAATATCAATAATAATAATAATAATAATGACAATACAAAAGAGAGAAATAAAGAAAGGGACATTGTTAGACAAAATGAAAGAGAAAAGAGTGCATGATAATGGAAAGACAATTGAGCATACTAGTGTCTATCTTTTTGTAGCAATTAACTTTAATATTGGCCGTAACTTTTGAACTATGAGAGATATCATAAAGACTACAAATTTAGTATACCCACTCTACGTACCAAACACTTCATTATTAATAAACTACAATAGGAGATTTGTGTTTTAACGAACACATCTTTGTCTTTGTTTTTTTTTTTTTTAGACATTGCAAAACTTGTAAATAATTTACAGGACATTCGGTCTGGTAAAGCTTGAATTTTTTCCAGACCGAATGATTTTTACAAGATCAAAAACTTGCTTTCCAGTTTTGAAGTTCCTTCCTGACAATGATCATCCAGTTTTATATCTTAGTTATTCTTAATTATGATAGGTGTATACAATTTCCTTACATTAACACTTGTTTATCTTAGGCCCCCAGCACAGATTAGAAAAACTAGTATGGAGATACTAAAATCATATGGGACATGCGGTTTGGAAATACAGAATTTTTCATCAGACCGCCATGCTTTTTTACCAGACATGTTAGAGGTCTGGTAGTGTTTCAGAATGACTGTTTTTTAAAGTTGACTGGAAATTCCATGGGATATTTAATTTTTCAACTGTTGATTGGGGATTTATGCTTTCACTGAAAGCCTTGAATAATTCACCATGGTCATGGTGATGTCATGTAAAGTAAGCCACCATTTACAGCCATGTTGTTCCTATCTCAACCATGGGTGGTCCTTACTAGCTATTCTAGACCCCTAACTGGTATACAGTATATAATAGGCATCCAGTGCTCTTAGGTGTAACTGATTCCCCATCACAGTTTTGTAGCAGTGACATAAAGTTTTGTGAAGAAATAAAATTATGATTTAAAATTTATTTTAGCAATTTAAAATTTAAAAAATCACAAACATTTTAAACTTTGAAAATTGTAAATTTATGTTTTGATATTGACTGGAGTGTTTACTCCAAAGATCCAGCTTATAGTTTCTAGACTGAAACGAAAATGAATAAACTTGCTTGTGAACATTTTTTTATTTATTTTTTATTTTTTTTAATTATTTATTTAGTTTTATTATCATTCATTTATTTATTAATATTATTTTTTTTTTTTTGTAATTTTTATGTTCCGTTCAGTTTTCCTTGCCATTTTGTATATTACTGTTGCTAATGGCATTTCCGGCATTAGTAAAAATCGAAGTTAACAGAGTTGGAAATCGGGTATTATGCTAGTTAAAAGGAAGACAACTCATTGGCAAACCACAAAGTTTAAAGAAGAATATTCAGTCATCGCTAATATTGGAAAGAAAGGGGTTCATTATTTTGCAAGGTTTGAAAATAGCATTTCAGTATTAGTCATGGCGGCTTATAGTTGGACAAAATATATTGCCGGTAGTATTAAAAACATTGTGTTCTCTTGTCAGATCAAGATTCTTGACATGAATTGCAGTTTTTCTTCTCAAAACAAAATTCCTGAATCATGACAACAATCTTCGATTCACTGCATTTATTATTGAGTGCAATTATTCTTCTGTTGAGTGTGGCTAGCTAGTCATGCTTGATTCGCTGCATTTATAATTGAGTGCAATTGTTTTTTCATTGAGTGTGGCTAGTCGTGCTAGTAAAATTTTAAAAATGCTTAAAATACATGCATTTTGTAATTTAAAATGAGGCTTTTTATATGTTTTAACACTTATTACTAATGTTGGGGGTTCCTTACTTACTAGCGATTTAGCAAAAAAGGTTTTAGACATTATATAGAAATAAATAAAATTTAAAATACATTAACTTGTACCATTACTTGTACATATACATGTATTTGAAATGTCACTTAATTTTTCCCAGCTGCTAATTATAAGTTTTCTTAATCTAAACCACAAGCTTAAGATTTAAATCTGTTGGTTTTCCACTTCTCAGGGTTGCAGTTGGATGAGCCCTTAAATGCAACAGAAAAGGGAAAAATTCTGTGACCAAACTGGAAGTCTAACCTTGGACACTTACGACTTGAGATACCCAGCTGTTCGGTGTTTACTAATAAGCCTGTCCACTAGCTGATAAATAACAATTTTGTTTCCTTATAGTAATGTTCAACTGGATACTAATTGAAATTATAAACATGTACTATGCAGCATTGCTATTTCATAATCATTTGTCATTCAAGTACACCTGGTGAAATTCATACAGTTAAAAAGAAGTCTTTGCTTGAATGAAAGTTCACTAATGGGTGGTCAAGGGGAATATAATAGTCAACTTGGCTCATCATTTGCTAAGACTTCTGTATTATGAACAGTCTTTAACCAGTATTTACTAGTACTAAGCTTGCAGCTAACTGACATCTTGTTATAGTTTTCCAAAGTAAGCATCTGTAAAACCATTTCACTTCAATATTTTGAATATCTGCATGTAAAATGGTCAGATATATACCGGTACAATTTTTATATGCCCGCATTTGGAAGCAGTAGAGCATGTTGTGTGTATGTTTATAACTTGGACCAGGATATTGTAGTCTTTATAATCTCAAAATTAAAAACCTTTTTTTTGCATTATCTTAGGTAAACTATGGCATTTACATCCAGCTATGGTAAAAGGATGGTAAGTAAAACTTTCCATACTCTAATTTGAACCTTAACTTGCTTACACATAGGGCATGCTGGTATGCATGTGTCCTTTATGAGATACGTAATATAATAAGAGTTTACATATCATGAGGTAATCCTCAATATGAAAATCATGTTCAGCTTTAGCATTATCATTTCATGAAAGAAATATTTTCAATCATTGATTGCCAACATATACACATGTACATATAAAAGTAACCAAATCATCATACACATTTGGCCATTCATCATAAGATAGATAACTGAGCATTCTGTTTGCTAATCCACAGCCTCTACTTGTATAACCTAATCATTTCACCCGTTGTTTCCATTAAAGAAATAAAACAAATCTATCTACAGACTGACTGTTGAATCAGATTTTATTTTCTAAGCTGAAGGGCTGGATAGTTCCTGAGATCAATCTCAATGTATCAACTACAATATCTTAAAATGCTTTGAATATCAACTTTAGAAACTTCTTTATTACAAACATTGCAGTGTAATGCATTGCACAAGGTCCTGATACATTCTTGTTGATTACAAGTGCATCAAATATACTGGCTACAAGATCATGGAATTTGTTTACTTTGACGAATACTCTCAACTTGACAAACTGATTAATGATCAAGTTTAATATTTTACTTTTGAAAAAATGCACATGTCCAGACAGACAAGTATGAAGATTTTGAACTTGTCGGTCTGCAAAACTGACTGGTACCGACAACTGTACAAACCTTTATGAATGGCACTGATTACTAGTCTGACAAAGATAACTACCCGGTACCGAATGTTGTACCTTGCACATGTTGTACACAACTGTAACACAGTTAATTTAACATGTATTTAAACCTTTTAAAATTTCAATAATTGTATTCATGCTTTATTCATTATATGCTAAATAACTAGTATAATTTTCTTGCATACCTGTGATCAACAAGCCACATAAACTTTATTCTTAGATTTTAAATGGCAGATTTTTTTATATTTTCAGCTAAAAGCAAGCATGCAATTGCAAGATACAACAACAGCAAAAGTAAGGAAATTCAAGATTTATTTACATACAAATTTACAATTCTGCATATTTGAATGTAAGATTAAAGTTTATAGTGATTTTGTTTGCCTAAAAGCACTACTGAATATAGGTAGTTTCCCCTGGAAAAAATGGGTTAAATTTTGCAAGTGAAATGACAGAATTGTTTTGCCTTTGCTTTGCTGTGCATTTATGGCAATGTGCAGTGAGGGTGATATTTGGTCATCAGTTTTTTCTTTAAGATTTCCGCCGAAGGATTAGTGACTTTCATTTCTTAATATTTTAATGTCAGGTGCTTGGGGAAAGAACAGTAACTACCACTTTTTAAGTCTTGGACTTTGGTCTGACCCAGCCTGGGATGGAACCCATGACCTCTTGCATACGGATCAAGCATTCTATCAACTGAGCTACCATAGTGGTTCCCTAGCTGTGAAGTATGTGATAAATCAGTTTGCTGAAACATCAGAATTTTCAAATTGTCCCAATCTTAATATGTAACAAAATCACTGGTTTAATTTATTTCACAGTCTAATTTCTTTTTTTTTTTTGGTCATGCCATATCCACTTTTAGAAATTTTTAAAGAGAAACATCTCTATGTTTAAAAAAAAAACCATGACTTTGCCTTAGCATTATCGGTGAATTTGGTTAAATTTTATAATCAGTGTTCCTAATGTGTATTTGTTTTTTTTTTTCTTGTCTTGTTTGGCTGTTTCTTTTAAATTCTATGAAATTAAAATCTGTGTTTTACTTGCAGGTACGTAGAAAGGAAATTATTGGAAGTGACCAATATTGGTGTCAAAGTGGTTTGGACCAAGATGGCTTTAGCAAGCAATTTATTAACAAGTACATTGGTAAGATATGTGACATAAATAGAATTTTCATGCCCCCACATCAATAGATCGGGGTGGGGGGGGGGGGTATTGTTTTTTGTCCTGTCTGTCTGTAGCAACTTTAACATTTGACACATATAACTTTAAAATGCATTGATGGATTTTAACAAATGTTCAATATGTGAGGTGGAATTCATGCATGTCATTTCCGACCATGTTGGCTTAAGGTCTAGGTAACACTAAGTGACTTGGAGGTCAAAGGTCAAATTTACTGACAACTGCCACACATCTTGTTTCAAGAGCATTAGTTGAAAAAAAAAAAGTTAATCATGTCATGTTTAAAGAATTTAAATTGAAAGAAGCAAGCCACACTTATGAATTCCTTTAAACTGCCTATTTGTTTGAAATTCGATCAAACTTAACATTAAGACCTAAATTGATATTAGTTATTGATGTGGGAATATATTGCTCTTAATCTGTTAACTGGTTAAATTAATATTTGTAGGTTTTGGTGTTTTTGCAACAAAACACTTTGCTCGGGGTGATTTTCTCCTAGAGTATGTGGGGGAACACATAAGCTTGGGTGA
Organism: Anadara kagoshimensis; assembly: GCA_021292105.1. Lineage (NCBI taxonomy): Eukaryota > Metazoa > Mollusca > Bivalvia > Arcoida > Arcidae > Anadara > Anadara kagoshimensis. The sequence goes on along the minus strand of CM037875.1, from coordinate 15,953,475 downwards.
GGCTAATAAGAGGGAAAAAAGACGTAAAAGTACTAGATGTTACATGTATTATTACAGACATAAAGAGAAGACATTTTGGTAAGTTTATTTAATTGTTGTACAAAAAGGCGTGCCAAAATGAGAAAGACGTTTTTACTAAATAAGTAGACATGACAGATAGTTAGTTCTTTTGAAGTACACAAAATGATTGAAATAAGAAGATAAGTAAATTTTGAAAAAAGTGATGTTTAATTCCTAATTCAAAATTTGTCTATAATAGTTTCTGATGACACTGCACCATAGATTTTGTAAGACAGGTCAGCATGTTATTTTTGGGATAAGTGTAATTTAATAGTTGCATATTTCATGTATCTACTCTTAAATTTTGTGTGATGTCATATTAATTAATGTTCCATTGAATATTACCGCAATTTTTATGCTATTTTAAATGTCTGTGACAAAATTCTTTTTTACTGTAGACAAATCTATGGATGTTTGAAATAAAAACTTCCTTGAAATTTAATTTATACAATCATGTATTTATTTTAGTGTTGATGCTACAAAACCATCTGATAGATTATGTCGTTTAGTTAATGATGAAAGACCAAAGAAATGCAATGCTATTATGAAGTTAAAGATATTTTCAAATGAACAATATCCAAGGTTATGCTTGTATGCATTAAGAGATATCACTACCGGCGAAGAAATTACCTATGATTATGGTGATCAAGAAAACATGGAGTGGAGAAAAAAGGTATTTTTATTCACTGAACATATTTAGTAAAGTTCAATACTATAACAATGATAGATAAACTTCCTATGTGGGTTTAAGATGTTTATTTGATTGAATTTCTATGCTTTATAAAATCTGTGTGGTAATTGGGAGTACAAGTTTGGCTGAATCAAGGTATTGTAAGCTTCGGTTTAATATAGCCCTGAAAAAGTTCTATGGTCACAATATTGATGATTAGTATGTTTATATTTCTAGGATTATCTGACATGTATTTGAAATCTTGCGGTTTCATGTTCTTTTTATTATTGACTGTAAATTTACATGTGATTGGTGTAGCTAGCTAACCAGAAAGTGGTTAATTCACAAGAACACCTGTCTCGCTTTCTTTAAAGAAGTTTACATGCTTTACTGTGTTTTCCAGTTTGACAATAGCATAAGTAAATTCCTGATGTGTCATTTTTTCTATTAGACAATATTACCGCCAACAGAATTTGGGCTACCTTAGGGTATTAATCGGGGTTGATTCCAGTATCATTACATAGATTCTCATGGCTATTTCCAATATAACTGTGTTAATGCTCAGGGTTATTTCCAGTATCATTGCATAGATTCAGAGATGGTATTGTAAACATCTGATTCTGTTCATTATATCCAGCCAGGATTTTGATACAGTTTTAACTACTTCTGAGTTGCAGCTCTTTAGATTATCATCTACCATGAGGTGCTTTATAACTTTCCGGGTCTCACTTTTTGGAAGTTCACATGTTATTTATTTATTTTTTTTTTTTTTTTTGAATTTTGAATTATGATATTCATCTTGGATTGTTATGTTTATAATTAATAACTACCGGTATTTCCAGAAAAAACCTGATGTGGACATAGAAATAGAGGAAGAGTCGGGTAAAATATGTTCTTTTCACTTGCTTTACGTTTAATGTTGCTGATCTTGTTAGTTGATGTACAGTTAATTACAGGTTTTTTTTTTTGCATACAGAAAATTGAGAAAAATAGATACATGTATATTGTAGTATGGAATAGTAATTAGTAATTCAAAACCATTTCTTATATATTTTCTGTTGAAAAATACCTGCATAATGACCCAACCAAAAATGTCAAGAAAATGCAAAGAAAAGTGTTCCAAGCCAATCCCAAAATTTTTCTTCAAAATATAATTTTGTAATGTATCCAATGAGGATCACTTATCAGGGACTATATATATATATATATATATATATACAGACATTGAAGGAAATGAATTTGTATTATGTGAATAAAAATAAAGGTATTTTTAAAGGCAACAACAGTTTATAATATATATTGGAATTTGTTATATTGGCAAATTTTTAATGGATTTGTCAAAATTATAAACAGCAGTAATCACATAGAATGGTTCATCATGACTATGCAAGTAACCAGGTTTTACTGTACTTTTAATGCAAGTGTTGCATTGATTCCAAATATTGGAAAAGATTTGAATAAACTGTTAAAAAAAAATTGTTGCCAAAACTGGAAATTGGTATTTTGTTTATCAAAACACATAGTAAATGAAACAGTTTGAGAGGCTGATTAATAAATGCAGTTTTGTAAGTAATCCATGAACTAGACTATACTCAGACAGCTCTTGCTAGTTTAACAAGCTATAGCCAGCTAAGCTTGTTTCATGACGTGGTATGCATGTGTGCATAAAACTTTTATCTTCTCCTCTAAAACTACTGGGCCAATTAAAACCAAATTTGGTGTGAAAGGTTCCAAGGTGACATGAATTTAAAATTGTGTCCAGTGAGTCTGGTCAACATTCAAGTTGGCTTCCACTATATATATTGAATATAAAAACACACTTATGTCCATTACATGTTCATGTATAGACTGAGTGAATTCAAATTTGGTATGTAATTTTGATGCTTAACCTTTAACATGTATCAGGTTTTTCTGTCACTTATTAGTTGGGTGCCTTTTATAGCAGAATATGCATATTAGATGCTAAATTTTGCTGATCCTTTGAAAATCTTCACTTAAAGTACTGGGCCAATTAATACCAAATTCAAATTGTGACCATGATTAAAAGTTGGGTCTTGTTGTCTGTCCGACATCCTAGATGGCTGTCATAACTATAAATAGAAAAACGTGCATGACCATTAAAGTAGATATATGAAATTCCTATTCTTGATCCACAAATTGTTAATGCTATATGGAACCCATTATCCAGTTTACACAAAAACATTATTAGCACAAACACATATACATTTCAGTTTTTAAAGTTTATTGTTGCCAGTTAACTTGAGTTAAGGCCCTTTTTGGCCTCTTGTTATGTTTGTTTTAATTTATAATTACAAGTTAAATTTACGTTTGTTGATTTATTTGTGTTGAAGTTTTAAAAGTTTTTTGATCTTGGTATGTTTATTACCTGAAATCTTTGTCGCAGGGGTTTACTTTTTATACCCAACACACTGAGATGGACAATAATATATATTAATCCTGATGCCTTGTGATTTTGTGTCCAGCCCGACAGACTGCTACTCATTGTTGCCTTGGCCCCTCAGAAAAATGATGACCATTTTTGGTCCAAAGGTGTGCAATACATTTGAACCAAGGTCATGTCTGAAAGTTCTAAAAAGTTTTCAATAATCAGTCACTGAGGATGAATGTTTGAAAATTATTTTGGCTATTATTTCTTGCTACATTGGAGAGATTTCATAAAACTGCACACAAATCTGCTTGCATTCAGTATTCTACCCATAGCTAATTGCTAGTAGTTGTATGATTAACCGTGGGTATAATCCATACTTGTGATTAACCTTGGGTAGACTTTATCTCAGAACAGAAATTGGTATAAATGTACCATGTGTTAATTTAAATGGTGACTGATAGACAAAAAATGGATTCATATGATCTATATTTTTACTTTCATGTCTGATTCAGTTTATTTCTGATTCGCTAGTGCATTTTTTTATCTTGCTTCTTAAAAACTTTGAACTTAAACTTGATAAACTCGCTTGTCGAAAAATAATCTATTCAATGATGCTATTTTAAAAAAAAAAGCAATTACCAATCTATCAGTGCTCTTAAGCATGGGTACAATTTGTTACCAACATTACCAATCAAATATTTGCCATTCTATCTATTGGTAGTATATTTCTACTGGTATTACTGATAGATAAGAAATGGTATCCATGGGTGGAATTCTGAATTAAGCAATATACATGTATTTTTTATATGTATAAGCTTAAGGACGTTTCATGAGCATGGATTAAGGTCATATCTTAAAGGATAAGTTTTCCCAGTAGTGATGTGTACTGGTCAGAACTAAGTTCATACTGTAAAACGTCGAGCTCACAAAAGTATCTAGAGTTACAATTATGTGGTCAAGAGTATTTGTTCCTCTAGTTATTTTATGGTGTTTACTTGGTATATTATTGTAATGGTTCAGAAGTATGTTGCGATTTAATTTCTTCTGTATGTTTACTCACTATTTTTGTTTTCCAGATGATGATCCTTTTGATCTATATAAAGATGTTAACCATGATAAAGGTATTAAATTAATAGTGTACAAATCTACACTCAAGAAACTTTTTTTATTTATACATGTTTTTTATTAAAAGCTGTTGAGCACAATTTTATATATATGGTAATTTATAGAATAAACAGACATTCACTGTCTGTACTCGGTTTGAATGTGCCTTAAAGTGAATCGAGATTGTTTCACATGGAGGCATTTGGTTCTGATATGTTGGAAGGACAAAGTCTTGTACCGGTCATTGACATTGTTAATGAACTTTTGGGTTACTTTTTTGGTTTGGAAATCTTAAAACTAAGTATATACGAGTACAGATAAATCACATGTAATTTTCAATAAAAATAGGAATTAACATTAGCCGAGCTGTATCTTATGTATGCTTTTAAACATGTCATTAATACATGTAACATAAAAGTAGTAAACTTTTGGTTATTGATTATGTTTATAGTAGCTTTACCTATTTAATTGTTATTGTCCACAATGGGTATAGGCCTGAAAGTTTATTATTAGCAAAATTTGTTTTAAACAAGAAATGGCATTATTTTCAGAATTTCAATAGTGTCATTATAGAATGTCTTTGATAAAACACTCCTACTATTTACTATTTCATACTTGTTTTTAGCAGATGCTGTCACTGAATCCTTAAGACAGAGAGGAATGCCAGATGAATATGAAGACAAAATGGAACAAGAAAGAAGGCCAGTGGTACGTTACACAGGTTACAAAAGTGGATGAAATGGGGTTGGTTCTACAAAAATATTGTGATCTGCTCATTCACTACGTTAGCTTTTTCAAAAAATTAGAATGTACTTCACAGCATGATAATGAATCACATGTAGTTTTTAATTATGCACATACATGTAACAACTGAACAATATACTTAATATAAGGATTTATGTGTGTATACATCTTCAGAATCATTGGTGTATGGTCCTCTGTTGCTTGTATGTATACATCTTTAGTCACAGAGATATATGGTCCTCAGTTAGATGTGTGTATACATCTTCAGATCCATTGGTGTATGGTCCTCAGTTAGATGTGTGTATACATCTTCTGAACCATTGGTATATGGTCCTCAGTTAGATGTGTGTATACATCCTCAGATCCATTGATGTATGGTCCTCAGTAAGATGTGTATATATACATCTTCAGATCCATTGATGTATGGTCCTCAGTTGAATGTGTGTATACATTTTCAGTTACTGAGATGTATGGTCCTCGGTTAGATGTGTGTATACATCTTCAGATTCACTGGTCCCAGTTAAATCTGTGTTAACATCTTCAAATTTATCAGTGATCTGTCTTCAGTTAGATGTGTATCAATCTGTGCATACATCCTCTGTTAAATGTGTGTACATACACTTTTGCCCTTCAGACCTATTGTTGTGTGCATGTTCCTCTGTTACAACTTGGAATTATGCCAGAAGTCAAGGCAACTTAGAATTTTTTATTATTATTTTGGAGATTTATCATATGGTCAAGGTGACTTTTAAATTGTTTATTTTAAAAGTTTCTTTAGTTTTTATTTATCTACTTTTCAGGAATCTGATACTGATATGTTGTTGCTGGAACTTGGCCTCAAGAACATGAAAAGTCATTTGAAATGCACCCTGCTAATGAGCCAGTTTTTGAACCAGTTTTAACGTCAGCAGTGCTGTCTAGCAATCAAGTAAAACCTCAGGAAATGCATTGTATAGACTTTTCTGAATGTAATCCTGACACACAGACAGAACAAAATGAAAATTTAATAAAAAGGGCAGAAATAAGAAACCCAATAGTAAGTTTCACTAGTTCCATAACTGTTAATATCCTTGTAAAAAGTGTATACATTGAGCACTAATTTTGTACATATTGTAAATACATGTTAAACATTCAGTCCATGAATCAGTTCATAGTTAAAACCTTTACCGTTAATTCAAAATTAGCAATACATTCACTTGAACACTTCACCGCGGTGGCCGAGTGGTTAAGGTGTTGGCCTTCAAATCCAAGATCTCTCACCGCTGTGGGTTCGATCCCTGGTCGGGCCACACGTGAGAAAGTGAATTTTCCTTGCCGTTGGCCCTTACTGGTTGGCTTGGTGTCGGTATAATGTGACCGAGTGGTGTGCAATGTTAATCTGCGACATTGTGCACCAGTGTGCTAGCACTCTAAAGGTCGCCATCAGTGCGCTCTAGTACAAAGCAGATCACAAACACTGCACAACTCACGCACCTCATGAACTTGTGTATAGATTAATCCTTGAGATTAATAAAAATAGATTTCGTCGCGAATAGCTGAAAAATTGCTGATGCGACGTTAAGCACATTACAACAACAACAACAACTTGAGACTAATATAACTTCTATTCAAGTATTCTGCTTCTACAGTAATAAGTCAGGTGTACAAAATGACGTAGATGCACTATAAATAGATACACTATTGCTCAACTAAACAATAACTCGCTTGTTCACGCACGATTGGTTTGATAGAATCCTTTTAATCTCTGAGTCAATTTTTTTTCATACATTATTCACATATAACTACATAACAAATTGTTCCAGATCGGACAAGTCTAACAAATATATATATATATATATATATATATATATATATATATAACAATGTTACCAGTTTTTATATTTTTTTAATAATTACCTGCGTCGGCAGAGATGAAAGCAGGTCTAGTAATGGCTCAACGCCATTTTTCAGTCCACACAACGGTGCATAGTTTGTGTAGTCCATAAATCCTATAAACTTTATCCAAGATAAATAAAATTTTACCCAATTTTACCTAATTTTATCCACACATAAGTAATGTGCACCTCCTATTTTGGTGACATTGATGATTTTTTGTTGAAAATTTATTGCTTGTGGAACTGTGTCATTGTTTACAAATTGCAGAAAAAGATTTTGAAAGGGCGCATAGTTTGTGTAATTCATAACTATTATGAACTTTTCCCAAATTTATTAAAATTTTATCAAGTTGATTTGCACACATCAGTGATGTGCACTACCTACTTTGTTGACATTTGATGATTTATGTATATAATTCGTGTGGAATAAATATATGAACAGTGCATAGGTTTTGTAATCCATTACTCATCGAAATTAAATGAAATTTTACCCTATATGGAAATATGTCATTTTTCAGTGCTAACTAATAGATCTTGTTCCTCTGGAACATTCTTGTTTCAAAAAAAATGTCTAAATAAGTATATTTCGTACCTGGGCTTGGGTGAACCTTTTATAAAATAACAGTATTTGATACATGTGTTTTACAGATGTTGCAAAATCTGTAGTATAACTTAAGTATGTTTGACTTAATAACAGACACTTTTTCTTATATCATAAACTTTTGAAGACATACTATTTCTTACCTATATCTTCATTACATTTATCGGAAATAATTACTTTTTTTAATAATGTCCGATGACATAGTTTTGGATCACATATGGGTCTTGTTAAGTGTACAAATAAATGTAAAGAGTTTCTAATTTCAGTTAAGAGTTCCTTATTTCAGTTCAGTTGTAATTTTAATACGACTCATTGTTTTTATATGTATTAACAAAATACAATCGTCTGAAATCTAATGGTATGTTAAATTACAATGTATATCTAATAGCTTCATGATCTGACAATCTACAATGTTAAACTCACTTACAGATACTCTCACAGATGAGTCTCTGGATGAAATTGATAGTTATGAAAGTGAAGAAAATGATGAGGAAATTGCAGAAGAATCAAATATAGAAAAAACTAGTGGAAAAAGCAGTAATAAAGGTATTTAATTTCATTTGTTTTCTTGAATAGAGTACAAAATTCTGTTTTATTGTCTCGGTCCATTAAAGGTTAAGGTAAACTAACCTTTGCTGAAATGGTTACATGTATGTTTTTCCTTAACTTATTACATGTAGATTAGATAAAATTGACAGTTTAAACAATAACATGAAATTTTATATTATTAAAAGATATCATGATATCCATGTACAAATTATACCATAATTCTATATGACAGCATTTATTTTTAGGGGCTAAAGGCCCTACCAAACTTGTATACTCCTTTGTTTAGGAAAGATTCTCTTATCAAGAGCCAAGTTAATCTAGATTCATGAATGGGTAAAAAATGGTTACTAGATTAAATATGGAACAAAATATTTGTAAACATTAGAGGCCACCATGTTTGTTAAAATATGCGCCAAAATTTCTGGTGTACAAAGCTAATGTATGGTGTTCAGAAGATTTTCAAAATTAAATTTCAAAACTTTTAGGTGCACATGTCCACCAAGGCACATGAAATATGGTAATTATTCACCAAATAAGTTCCATAATTAACCAGGACTCATGTAATATAAAATCTGTAAGTTTGACATGAAACTCAGCAAAAAAGTTGGAATCAGTGTTTAGTAGAAACTGTTTTGTATTTAAGATGCACTGGTTTATAATTATATATATACTCAAATTTAATATCCACCTGTCTTTGAAAGCCAGGGGATAAAAATGAAAATATTTCGCTTACATATATATTTAAAAACATATAAACTATTGCATATGTTATCAAATAAATCAGTTAATCAGGTTTTTGTTATGCATATTATTATTAAAACATTGGTTAAATTTGCACTGTTTGACTAGTTAACATCAAAATGACCTGATATTGAAAAGTCAGAGATAAGGCATTGACTCCAACACAACTTTTTATATTCTAAGTACATAATTATAGCATGGATACCAGTTTTTAACAAAAATAACATCATATGTGAATTTAAACCTAAACTAGGTTTGGCAGCCAGACTACAATTCAGAAATTTTACTACCGGGTATAAAGAAGTATATGCTTAGAAAAATGACCTGCATAATTTCGATATTGTCTCAGTTTTAATACTATTTCTTCATTACAGTATCTACAAAAGCCACACCATGGTCAAAAGAAGAAATCAGAGCTGTAGAAAGAAGGTTGGGGAAGTTTTTGCAGCTTAAAAAAATACCAGGGAAAAAAGATTGTGAAGAGGCGAAGTTAAAGGAGACCGCTCTTAACAACAGAAGTTGGCAAAAGATTAAGCATTATATCAGAAATAGAAATTCAAAACTTTCAAGTGTCTTTTAAGTAGACTTTAACATCTACATATGTTTTCATTTAGAACTTTAGAAAATTATAACAACAGTACAATTTTCTTATAAATATAATAATTGCTGGATTGGTAAGATTGGATGAACTGTATGCAACTGTTTGGCATTTTTCAAATTTTCATTCCTTCTACGTGTATATGTAATAAGTAAAATATTTTTATCTCCTGCCTTTCAAAGGCAGGTGAATATTAAATTTGAGTTTCTCTCCATCCATCCATACTTCTTGTTCACAGTTATTGTCCAAAACGATGAATTACAATTATTTGAAACTTGGTGCAAAGCATCAACATTGATAGGAGATTTGCATATTATTTGCCCAAGTTTGTTTGCTCACTTTAGCTCAATTGGGCTGAAGATAAGCTATTGCAATCTATCCTTTTTGTGTGAATCATTGTTTTACTTTTTCACATTTTAATCCTATCCTCTAAAACTATTAAGTAAAATTTGATGATAGTTGGCAGTAATGATATCTAGGTTAAGGCCTTTAGGCCTTTCAGTTTTGCACAAATAAAGTGGTTATGTCTCCTTTGGGCTCCTAAAATGGGAAATTGTATAAATTTAAAAAAAAATCTTTGAAAATACAGGACATGTAGCTTATATGTTTCATGTACAACATTATTAAGACAGCTAGTTTTGCACAAATCATAGCTGTGGGGTGCATAATAGGAAAGTACTTCTTGAAAATAAGTATATTTCTTAATATATTAATATACTATGCAATCTTGTTAGGAAATATATATTAGAATATTGTAGGTATGGGTATAAATATCATCATCTATAGTAATTGATTCAAGGTCAATGTCACAGATGCAATAGACTTCTATATTTCTGCAGGAAATTTAGGCATTTTCTCAGAGGTGAGCCCATGGGCCTCTTGTTCTTGGAGTTATAATAATTCATCAAATTTGCTTCTTTAATCATGCAGAAAACTTTCTTTTTTCTATTTATTTTGACCAGAAGATCAAAGTAATAAACTGCATTGTGGATCGAAAACTTGAGTCAAATGTTTGCTATAATTTAATGTCTGTAGGCAGGTGTCTGACTGCTTAGGGTAGGCCCAAGTCTAACTAAAGAGAAATAATTTTATTCCTTGTATAGGTCTACTTGTCAGCTTTTTATTAGTGAAGAGAGGAAGTGGTTTACAATGCATATCTTTGACATTTTAGGCAAGTGTAAAAACACTTTTAAATAAAGTCTCTATAAAAATGTACAGTACAGAGCAAAACACTTGCACTCTATTGAAGATGTTTAAAATTAATCCTTGAGATATAAGAGACTTTAAATCTATTTGTGTTTGGTCCTCAGTTAGGTGTATGTATCTCCGTGTCCATTGGTGTATGGTCTTCAGTTAGATGTACGATCTCCATATCTATTAGTGTATGGTCCTCAGTTAGATGTATAGATCTCCATGTCTGTTGATGTATGGTCCTCTGTTAGATGCATGGATTTCCATGTCCATTGGTGTGTATGTGGTCCTCAGTTAGACGTGTGTATACATCTTCATATGTATTGGTGTATGGTCCCCTATTAAATGTGTGTATACATCTTCAGATCCACTAGTGTTTGGTCCTTAGTTAGATGTTTGTATACATCTTCAGATCCTCAGGTGTATAGTCTTCAGTTAAATGTGTGTATACATCTTCAGATCCACTGGTGTACCGTCCTCAGTTGAATGTGTGTATACATCTTCAGATCTACTGTTGTATGGTCCTTAGTTAAATGTGTGTATACATGTTCATATGTAATGGTGTATGGTCCCCTATTCAATATGTATACATCTTCAGATCCACTTGTGTTTGGTCCTAAGTTAGATGTTTGTATACATTTTCAGATCCTCTGGTGTATAGTCCTCAGTTGAATGTGTGTATACATCTTCAGATCCACTTGTGTTTGGTCCTAAGTTAGATGTGTGTATACATCTTCAGATCCACTGTTGTATGGTCCTTAGTTAAATGTGTGTATACATTTTCAGATCCAGTGGTGTATATGTGTAGATATCTCAAGATCCATTTGTATAGTCCTCAGGTAAATGTGTTTATACATCTTTAAATCCACAGGTGTATGGTCCTCAGTTAGATGTTTGCATACATCTTCAGATCCATTGGTGTACCATTCTCAAGGTATCTGTGTGTATACATCTTCAAATATATTGGTTTATGGTTCTCATTTAAATTTGTGTATAAAAAATCTGATCTTTTGATGTATGACCCTCGGTAAAAATTGGAATGTTATTGGAGCTTAGCTTGCTTTGAATACCTATGTGTAGAAAATTCATTTTGCATTATAGAACATTTCCAGCATGATATAAAACTCATTTGTTGAATAATGTAAATAGAATTGTAAGGTTATCAAAAATTGTTCTCAAGATTTGAATGACATGTACACTGACTATTGAAATTTAAATAGTAAAGATGATAATGGTCTGTCTGTTGAAATTAAAATGCATTTATTAGTGTTACGAAAATAAAAATGACAAACTGTTTATTAAAATTTGATTGTGTTCATAATTAAGTAATTCCCCTTTAAGGAACTGGACACAGGATACTGTGCTAAAGGATCATTAATATTCGTGGATTAAAATTTGTGGTAGCTTAATTCTGACAAAACATTGGTAGAAAATTAAAATGAATCATTCCTGATGTTTGAATTTAGAAGTTTTCATTGACATTCAAGTGCTATCCACTAGGCGAGGTTAGTCAATTCCCAGGAATATTTATGATATTAGAGTATGCTGTTGTCTCTCTGTCTCATTCGGGCAGTTCATGGTTTGAGAAGGTTTATTCTTTGCTAGCTTATGGGTGGTCAGTGATGTTTTCACTGAGTAATCAGGGCCATCTGCCTCGAGAGTCAAATTACTAGATATTTGTAATTTATTGCCTTTTTTCCACAATAACGTGCAAATTTTGAAATTTAAATTTTTGTGTCTCTTTTTTCCGCGATAGCTATAGGGTACATGTAATTATGTACAAGAGTGAGTGAGTAATGGTGTTTTAGTTCCTAGTCAAGAATATTTAACTTATATCAAGACGTCGCCAGCTATAGGCGGAGGTGTAGAAATTTTGCCTTTGCGTTGGGCTGATGGCATTATACAGCAGGGTTCTTTAGCGTGCCATGCCATAACACGGGACCTCGTTTATTTTAATTTCCATTCCGAAATATTGAGCGAGTGCGTGAGTAATGGTGATTAACGTCCCAGTCAAGAATATTTCACTTATTTCGAGACGTCGCCAGCTATAGGCGAAGGTGCAGGAATTTTGCCAGTGCGTTGCGCTGATGGCATTATACAGCAGGGTTCTTTAGCGTGCCACGCCTGCCATGACACGGGACCTCGTTTATTTTAAGTTCCCATCCGAAAGAACCGTGACTTTCCTTTCGTAATGCCGAGTGCTTGGCGAAAGAACAGTCACTACCCACTTTCAAGTCTTGGGTCAGACCCGGCCGGGGATCGAACCCACGACCTTTCACTTGCGGAGCGAGCAACTGAGCTACCGTAGTGGTAATTATGTACCAAAGGAATATTTTCGCTGAAGTAAACATTTTCAAAAAAATAATAATTATTGCGAATTGAATGAATATTAAACACCAAAAATTCCTGATATAGGATAAGAATCTTGATGGGCTTAAAACAGCATTACTTCACTCCGCTCTTTACTTTTCATAATTATTATGTGTCCCTTCATGGAACGTACCAAAAATTGTGTACCAACATAAGCTGATGAGTCAAGTACCACAATTAAATGTATAGGTCAAAAATTAATTTTGGTCCACTTTAACACAAATGTATACTGACATGAGATGTCTCATTTAACATGAGACGATGCCTCGCGTATCACATTTATATGTATGGGTCAGGGGCACAAGGTTTTGTGCCCAAATATCATGTCTGCTTCATTAGTTCGGCATCAGTGAATGGAGTTTGATACAATTTAGCACAAATCTACATGAACATATCACATTTCGGTGTGCAAGTCGTACATTAAGGTCATGTGTTGAAATCTAGGTTACAACCATCATTTTAAGGTTTGTGGGTGCAATTGGGGATTGAGGGCATTCGTCTTTAAATGGCAATTTATTTTCCAGCCATGAGTTAATGTGATACATACTAAATACATACTAAAATTAGCCATGAACTAGGGAGTTTGACCAAAATTTCAGTACTGCTTGAAAACAGTTGAAATCGCCGTGGACATGAGACCTGAAATTCATGGCTCCGGACGGCTTCTTTATGATACTCAAACGGCAACGTCGGTATCATGAAAAAGCCGTTCGAAGCAATGAATTTCAGGTCTACGTGGACATAAATGTTTTCCATTGTCTATTTTTTTTTCGTGAACCAAATAAAATCTTTGATGATGTATCATCGCTCGAGCAAGTCGTAAGAAGTTTTAACAATACATCCTAGTGTGAAAAAAGGTTGTCAGTTTGCATCTTGAAGTTATGTTGATTACTCCTGTTATTGTTTTCTTCTTTAACGCTTTAACATTTAATGCGATGCAAAACAACATCGAAGTATAAAGTCTCGACTCTGATGCCAAAACGCATTGCTGCTTTCGAGTACTTTCAGGAAACGTGACAAATGGTTTTCTTGAACAAATAACGAAGTATTGCTTTCATTCAATATAAACGACTTGAAAGGCAAATGGCAGGAGGAGTTACGACATGTTTTAGTTTGGTTTACAATTACAGTGGCTGAAGTGTTCGACTCATGGACAGATGTAGTTAAATATCAATAGTGTACAATATAATTCCATCGTTTCTGTATTTTGAGAAGTTACAACACAGAGCATACAATATACAGTAGCTGAATAGTAGTCACAGCATCCAAAAACAAAGAACTCTGAAAAGATAAATTGAATTTGTTTTGCGCCCAAGTCAAGATTCTTTCACTTATGTGTAAACATAACATTTTGGATTGGAACCTAGGAGGTGAGAGGCGCTATGATCGGTAAGCGCGCGCTTTAGACCACTCTGCCACCAAGGCCTCGAACTCTAGAAAGAGAAAAGAGACAAAGGGTTAGAACTGATTATTTTAAACCCCATATTAAATTCTAAAGCGAGTGTTGTCGTCTGACAATGAAATCTTAATCTATGGCTGTCATCACAATATTGTTAATACGCATGTCTCATACGTCCAAAAGCCGAGTGGTCTAAAGCGCGCTCTTACGGATCACAGTGCCTCTCACCGCCTAGGTTAGAAAATTTTTCAGTTCGCTTGCCGTGGGTTGGTGGTTTTCTCGGGACACCCCGGTTTCCTCCACCATCTCTGAACTAACCGCCTCGAAATAAGTGATAGAATCTTGACTGGAGCGTAAAACGCATTTAATCAATCTATGTCCAAAATTATCCTGGATATATTTGGCACCTATAGTTCCATGTTCTTTACATTGTCAGTTTTGATTTCACATGTGGCTGGTATAGCTAGATAGACAGATGGTGCTTACCCTATACCAGCACTTCAAAATGGCTTAACTTCCCTGATGAAATTTCAACAGCTTTCATGTTTTCTTAGATTGTCAGTTTTCAAAGTTGTATTAGGGATTTTGATTTGAGTTTGAAACTTTATTATTTGACAATTTGTATCTTGATACTTTGACATGTTTCCTAAAAGAAATAGTTACATAAATATAAGTTGCTTTTTAAATAGTTTATTTATGTAGTTCTTGTTTATTTATAAATTAGACGACAGTAATTTTCAACATTTTAGACAAACTAAGATCGTTCTTAACGCTACTGGTGTATAGATAATGATTTTTTTAAAATATAAAACAATACTCATTATGGATTAGATTAATATTTCGTCGTTTTATAGGTATACATGATCCTTATATCAAAGATTATCCCCGAAATTATCTTGCCATGGTGACAGCATTTTTTGCATTTCTGTGTTGTCTGAAATACTCGCAGAGAGTATATTTAGGTTCAGTGGATGCGGCAGCGTCCGAGTTAGTTTCAAGATTGATAACGCCTGTAATATTTCCATTAACATGTCTTCAGTATACTTATTACAAAATTACCACGATCAATTTCGATACGTGACAAAACCCATGCATAAAAATCCACGCATAATCAATAAGATACAAGGACTGCAATCTAATTGGTTCAATAGGTTTTTAGATGATAACTCCTGTAATAATGATTGGATTTCCATGAGGCTTAATCAGTATTCTGATTACCCAAATATGATGCCTTACAAAATACATGCATTAAAAATCAGAATACTGCAATCTGATTGGACAATGGTTTCATGATGATAACGTTTGTAATTTTGACTGGATTTCCATGAAACGTGTTCAGTACGCTTATTACAAAAGTAACTCGATAACATAAGAAATGTCACAAAATCAAGACATGGTTAACAAGGATACTGCAATCTGATTGGTTAATAGATTTGCAAATGACTCTTTTAAATTGATCGGGTTTCTATGAAACTTATACTTATAACCTACTACAGCGGTCAATTTTAATGGAACAATTAACTTTCAAAATCCAATGTGGTGTGTTGTTGTACAGCGTAAGCGGAGGGTAGCTTTAAATTATTTATTTCCTAAACGAGGTCCTCATTTTACTCTGTGTATGTGAAGTCTTCGTTTGGCTGTGTGTACATAAAGTCCTCACTGTCCTGTGTGTATATATTTGGTCCTCATTTTACCGTGTGTAAACAAAGTCCGCATTTTGCGTGTAAAAATCATGTGGTTAAATTTTACCGTACGACCACAGAAAATTGTAACCACCATATAGACCTAACAGAGAGCATTATATTAAAATTCCACACCTCTAGATCATCTCTAAATGTGGGTACGCATTTTGGGGGTAACAGGTGTAGGTCTTCATTTTCCACCCGGTGTACGTATGTGTGTGTGTGTGTGTGTGTGTTATTTATAGTCAAGTTGTAAATAGATATGATAAAACTTTGTTCATTTCTTATAAATATATATATATGTATATGCATTAATGTAATTTTTTGAGATATCTATAAATATTCATATACTTTTCCTAGGCCAAGGAAACTAATTTATTTGTTGTTTAATGCAATATTTATCAGCATTTGTATTAATTATTTGTTGACATCACAGTATTCAGCCTTTTCTTTCTTGCCAATTCTGTCTCTGTCTCATTGTTTGAAATATCAAGTAACATTTAATTAAATCTACCTATATTTGCACCTTAGCACTGTGTAAAACTATCATTTCATGTGAATATGGAATTCCAAATTGCGAGGTTTTTCTGTAAAAGTATGTTTTTCTCTGACAGGAATGCAATCGAGAAACCAATAAGTAAACATTAAAAGTTAGCAGTATTACTGATACATATCCAACATTTGAATTAACAACAAGTCCAGGTGAGCTCTTCACAGCCTGTATATAATATTTTAATCAGGATAATGTCTTTATATAAAGGGCTATCAAATTTGTAAAATAAAAAGTAAATGTCCCATTTGAAAATGAAGGTATATTAGTTTTAAGTCACAGTCAAGTACTTAAAATTTCTTGTTATTGTTTTGTGTAATAGTGAGTTTTGTATTATGAAACTTAAATCATGAGGGCTAGTACTTAACTTTGAGTAATTGAGTTTTGTTTTATAGATCTTGAGCCAAGAGGTGAGTACTTAATGGCTTGTCAGAGCTTTATATAATTTTGTC
Source organism: Anadara kagoshimensis (assembly GCA_021292105.1). Taxonomy (NCBI): domain Eukaryota; kingdom Metazoa; phylum Mollusca; class Bivalvia; order Arcoida; family Arcidae; genus Anadara; species Anadara kagoshimensis. Next base: position 15,936,501 of record CM037875.1, on the reverse strand, counting down.
TTACAAACTCGAATCATGAAGTCTAATACTTAATCCACTTGTCAGTATGTTACGTAAGTGAGTTTCGAGTCAGAATACTGGAGAGGTAAGGTCTATGTCGTCTTGTTAAAGCTTTATGTAAATGCATATATGTACATGTATTTAGGTAAAAATAACAATTTAATGAGCAAGTTATTTTGTCAAAAATTATTTATGTACAAGCTAAATTAAAAATGTTACACTTTACGGTGGCTTTTTTGTGAGATTCTTTATTGTAAAAATTGAATTAAGATTAACATGGTTAATTTGGCTTAAAAGATTTCTATCTCATAATGAGACTTTTGTGAGTTGTAATGATTTTTTTCCCTTCTCAAGAAATGAGGTTTTTATATGTTTCTTCTGTTACGTTCTTTTACTCAAAAAATATTTTTTAAGTTCCTTTCCCAATGATGTATGTAAGCTTGTCATAAATTATGGCATTAAAATCCACAAAAGGATAAAATCATGATTACAAATGAGTGCTTTTGCATAAATTGACCATCTGCTTGCCGTAGATTTTGAAAGTATCATGATTACACAAAATATTTTCAGTTTCTTCTTGGTTAAAAGTTGCACAATCCAGTTAGATTACCCTTTGTTGTTTTGTTTTAACCTTGAAATTAAATGGAAATTGGTGATTTATGTATTGAAATCAGATATTTTATTTAAAAACTTGATAAATTTTATGTTTTATAGACAAGAAATTGAATGTTTTATGGGATTTCTAGCCAAAAGATATTTCAGAAAATGAATATTATGTCATAGTGCTCCAATGAGATACATTGATTTAATGATTATGGTTCATTTATGTTAGAATACTGTATTTAACTGATTGCATAATACATTTGTTCAGAGGGTTAATTGCTCAAAACAGAACAGTAGCTTTGGTTGTATTACACAACACCTGTACTGATGTATGGATGGGTCTTTGTTTGTTCTGTGGTCTGTTCCTTAAATTTCTTTTGCAATGAGATATACATGTATTACAGACTATAAATCTATAGATATTGATCTGTGTTCTACCTAACCCTGATACTAATGCAGTGAAGCAAAAGAAAAAGTAAATAAACAAACAAAAAAGTGCCAACCCTGGCACTAGTGTAGTGATACAAAAGTCTCAATGGTGGCACTGATGCAATGGTACAAAAGCAAAAAAAAATGAATTAAATTTTTGGTTGTTCCTCATTCTTGATTTACAACGATATAACAATTTTTTATCCATTTATTAATTTGTGCAATGCATTTCAAGGTTGATAATGGCACATAATTGATTGGACGAAATATTGAATAATTAAATTTTGTAAATTTCTTGCGATTCCATTGTCTGAATAGTGAAAAATGTGTAGTCTTGCTGATGTCTTCTATGGAGGCTGATACATTAGATGTACATGTATCATGGTGTATTTTTGTTTAATTTAGCATTTAGAAATAATGATTTAAGTTGCCATAATTGTATAAAATGTTTGATCGCTCATCAGAAATTGAACAGTGCCAGTTCAGGTTTAGTTCTCTATGACCCACAAAAATTGTTAATGCTTTAATGTTATTTGTCAGATGATAACTATGTAATTCTTCCTAAAGTGTATACCTTATAACTATTGTTTATCAGAGTTTTAAGGCATGTACAAAGCTGCAATTACTTGTTTTTTATTCTGCATAACTTTATATGTCTTGACCTAAAATAACTCCGGTCTTTGGTCCACAGAATTATAGCACAATTTCTGGAGTCTGTAACAAGTTATGGTTATAGAACTCAATGATATTTTAACCAAAAAAAACCTCCCGTCTTAGTACACAAAACTATAGCACCATTTCTGGAGTCTGTAACAAGTAATGGTTATAGAACTCTACAATGTCCTGACCAAAAAAAATTTTTAAAAATTCAGCCCCATCTTTGTTACACAGAACTAAAGCACCATTTCTATAGTCTGCTACAAGTAGTCAGTTATAAAATTCTACGATGTCTTGACCAAAAATATGCCTTTTGGTACACAAAACTATAGCACCATTTCTGGAGTCTGTAACAAGTAATGGTTATAGAACTCTACGATGTCTTGACCAAAAAAAAAATAAAAAAATCTTTGTTGCACAGAACTATAGCACCATTTCTATAGTCTGCTACAAGTAGTCAGTTATAAAATTCCACGATGTCTTGACCAAAAAAAAATAAATAAATAAATAAATAAGTAAAAATCCATCCCCCAGAGTATCTGTCTTGTTTTAATTTATTTGTAAATTTATCTTTTTGGCATGATGATGCATGTGTATGGTCATCAACTTTATCCGTGATAGTTTCTGGCCATGAAATTTTTAGTAAATCGTAATTGCTAACAGTGACCTTGTCTTTTTTATATAAAACAAGTTTATCTTCCTGGCATGGCAAACCATATACATATTAATTTTAATTCAAATTCTTTTATTATACAAATACACCAAATGTGAGCAGTATACAGGCTATATATACTAACTTGAGTTAAATAAAAAATAAAATTAGATATACTAGCATAAAATAGATAAAAATAGAATTGAGATAAAACACTATACATATTAAACACATACTATATTTATCATGTATACAGCCATGTCCATTTAATAACAGTTCTTGGTTCATAACTTGATACTGTAATACACTATAACTCATCACAATTTCAGTACATATGATTGGTTATCATTATTGTAGAGGTAAGATTCATCTTGTCAAATCAGATTACATGTACTATGAATTGCCCGGAGTAGTCAAACTCTATTTGCCTGGTAAATCTATGTACTTGACCATCTATATTTGTCTAATAATGGAGTCCAATCACCGGTTGGCATTTTTTATATCAGTAAAATGGAGAGGTCCATAAACTGCCATATTAGATTATACTAGACTTTTATAGTCCATGGGTCTTGTGTACAAGTGTTTTAGTCATTTGTTGTCCAAAGACCATAAAAGTATTGTGGTAAAGCGTGGTTCATGGATGATAAAAAGACTTTTGTTATGTCATTTTTTGCCCATATGCTACTTAATTCAATGTGTTTGGTCAACTATGTAAATTCATATACTAGTAAACATTTACTAATGAATCGCCATAGACCTTGTAATGTGCCTACATGTGTATCGTATATGTGATATTGAAAGAAATTTGCAATTGACAACAGCCAGCACAAGCAACATATGAGTTAATGTAAAACGGTTATGTAATAGTCATTGTATTGTCCAAATTATAATATATAAAAATACAAATGTATGAAGAAAGAATAATTGGTTGCATTTTCTAGTCTTTTATTAAGAATAAAAGCTCAACATAGACCTGATAGTATTTTATCAGTCTTCCTAGTCATGCTTGTTAATCACAAAAACCAAGCTGCTCTGATCTTGCTTCTTAAAATCAGCTTTTTCGAGTATCTAAAAGAAAGATTTAACAAAATAAAAAAACTGTTTCCAAAGTTTTTTCATACAAAGCTCGAATGTTGCTTGACAATACATATTGAAATTTCATAACTAAGGTAAAGAAAATATTAATTATTTGTTCTTTTTTATTTTTTCATCACACCAAAATTTGAATACACCAAAACTTGTTATTGCTTTAATCTGACAATTCTCTTAGAGTCTTCTTATAATGCCACCTTTAGTAGGCACAAAATTCAGGACCACAGAGTTGTTAGCATAGCTTTAACTACAGTGATTCACTTTTTCCAAAAGTTGGTCATTTCGATATTACCTGATGATATATAACTCTATTGATTTTAATGCATTATCCATTAAATCTCTAGTATTACTTGATATAATAATTAGTGTTGGTATTTGGTACAGAAGCTCAAGTGTAATCATCATTGTTAGATCTGTCATGATATTTGTATTAATTTTGTTCTGATTCAAGGGGTTGTATAGAAACAAACCCTTATGTTATAATTATTAATTATTTAACATGTTGGAATAAATATATTTTCAGTGTCTTTTTGTTTTTGTGTTGTTAAAATGTTGGCTTTATTGCATACAAAGATAACCAACCCATGTTGTCACAGCGTCTTTTCCATGTGAAGGCCACCTTCTTATACACAACTTTAAAAAATCTATAATAGGTTGTTTTACATTTGGGATGAAATAAAGTGAATTAAAAACAAACATAGTGATCCATGTCTGAATCACAATCCAGAAGCAAAGTAAAAACTTTGAAACTGACAAGTTAGGTTAATGCGTGAACTTCCCTCAGGGAAGTGAGGCCGGGTGCTCCGGAAGGGTAAGCACTTCTCGTTTATCTAACTACACCCGCCAAGTGTACAATTAAGAATAAAAGGTAAATTGAACTATTAGAATTCAAATATATCCGTGACAATTTGGATACAGAGACATCATACTTTATATTGATAATAGAATTAAAACTTTCTGAGGACCTTGATAAACCTTGGGTTACAATATCAATAGGTCAACAATTAATCTATAAGCAGCTTGCTTCTTTAATGATTGAAATGCAGTTCAAAAATAAAACTAATTTGCTAGAGAAACATAACATTTATTGTATGACGTTCATTTGACACTAAACAAAATACCTACTCGGTCATATATAAAGACAAGTGAGAAAGTTTATAACATAAGAAAAAATCTCTCCAACACCTCGCGGACTAGGTTTTCTTGCCAAAAGCCAGTGGTTTTCTTTGTGCACCGTTTTTCAACCATCGCATAATTCATTGACTGGTGTAAATGAAAAAATCTGATGTAAACCACCATCACTCCACTTTACTCTTCAACAGCGCTGTTATCTACCTAATCTTGTAAAGTATACAGAACCAGACACTCAAACCAAGCCCCTAAACAATATATGCCATCCATTTTCAATTATGGCGTCGCAGGAAAGTTTTTGAAGACCTTTTTATTCTAAGCATATACATGAAAGCAATTATAAATTTGTTCTAACACCTCCATATATGTTACAGGCAAATCAGAGAATGTAGAAAGTAAATTTTGTACTAGTAAACATGTTTTATTTATCAGCGTGTGTTTTATTAAATTGAAAGGCTCATTAAGGTTATTAACTGGCTTCCTTATGAACTGGCTTCCTTATGTCTAATAACGACCAATGAAACACTATTATCCTCACCAATAAAAGATTGATTAACAATACTTGGGTCTTGTTCAGTTGCTGGTCTCCATTTATCTGTGGGCTTTATAGATAACTGAATTTTCTGAAACAAAACAAAATGATTGAAATACTAGTATTACCACAAAAGAAATTTAAGGTAATATAATTTATAAAAACTTGCAAATCCATGTCCAAAACAAAATCCAAAAGTAAGGTAAAGCTTTGAAGCTGACAAATTAGGTTTAACACGTGAACTTCCACCAGGGAAGTGAGGCCTGGTGCTGATGAAGAGTAAGCACCTCGCTACAGCCGCGTATGTGATCAAAATTGAAAATAAACGTAACATGGAACTATCGGACTTTAAATATATCATGGGTAATATCTGATGCATACATCGTATTATCAGCAATATTGTGACGACGGCCAAAAACGTTTTAGGGCCTTGATAGTCTTAGACTTGGAATATCGTTGTGTCGTTACAAAGTTGAATGATTTCCGTAAATCCTGCACTGACCAGAAATAATACACGGTTTCAAAACTTATCAACTCCACGTGTAGAATCATAAAAACCGAATCAAACTACAATGTATGAGATTCTAAGATATAAAATATACCTGTATTAAACTTCCGTTTTTAAGCAAAAACACTTCATGACACATCCATAATGGTATAGGAATAAGTGGCACTACTGCTGCAATCCACCCTATCATCCTGGCCCAATCCGGGTATGTCTTCTCACCATATTTTACGGGGGAGAAGTTCATCACACTTGATACCAAGACTATCTGAAATATAATAATCTAATGCTGATACTTTGCGTCTTCAGACAACTCTGATTAGAATTTCGTACTATGTTTTTTGTTTGCAAGACTGTCCCTAGTTACCAAGTTTTCTAACACACCAGGTTACGAATGACAACATCTCACATTGCATATTCTTTTATTATCGTTTCGTTATACCGGTTTGTAGTTAGTTATAATTATAAGGAATTAATTATGTGATTCATTATTGGAATGTTTAACTACCCTTCATAAACAGACGCTTTATACTTGGTCCAGCAGTTTGGATGACACCTAGGGAATATAAAATTTAAACAATTTTCCAATGGTGTATAATTTACAGTAATATATGGTAGTCCAATGTATTTGCAGACGTAATGTTTTTCGGCCTCAATTATAAGAACCAAATATCTCACTCAATGCAATTCAGAAGCAAAATGTTCTGTAACCATGAAATATTTGTCCACAGCGATTATGGCAAGCATAATTAGAGAAAATTCATTTTTCGACAACCCCTATATCATAAGCATTTGTTTGTTATCTGAAAGTGTTTTTACAGGTCGTTTTGATTCTGGATTTAATCAAGGCAGACAACTATGTCTTCAGCAATCGTTAGCTCCAAACACACCTCAGATCTATTGGCTTGCAACCTATAAGTATGCTATTGTCAAAACTCATCTTGATGTTTTACAGTTGGCTAATTCGTTTCTCCAGGTGGCTCCAAATATTTGTATTCAATGTAACCGCCTGAAAAATATATCGTCTACCTAATGAATCGTATGAGATAATTTTATAATATATTTTTTCAATACCCTTGAATAAAATTTTGGTGCAAGCATTGCTGATGAAGAATTGTATATCGAAACGGCTGCCCATAATTAACTATGATATCATATTTAATTATTTGACATAACAACAGATTATTCATTTTGTAATTACCATAGCACAGGCAGGTGTTGCAAACTTCCACATGTAGATCCAAACTAAAGACAAACGCCTTCCTACCATAATTTCAATATTCTGACACAGTCTTACAGCGCCTAGGTTAAAGCAATGCAACATACAATGGAACAACGGAATTAAACACATTGTTCAATGGCAATGATCAAAGACAAAAAGACACACAAGACATAATATATATGCATTTACACACAAACTAAATAAATAAAAATGTTTAAAACATGTTCCTTTTATTGCCGATTTTGATTACACACGTGATGGATGTAGGTAGCTAAACAGGAGGTGCTTACCCTTGCGGAGCACCCGGCTTCACTCAATCCCTGTTGGAAGTTCCTTATTTTAAAGATTTAACTTTGCTATGAAATATTGGTTTGGACACGAACAGGTAGATCCATGTTTCTTTTGATTTAGATTTAGAACAACCAATAAAGCCAAGAACTAGAATGAAAATAACACAAGCCAAAAACAAAAAAAAGAGAAACAACTGGTAAGAAATCTATTACATACCGTACACCCAGGCTAAGACTAAGACCTCGAATAATATCAATATGACCATAGTAATACTGGGGACGTACCAATCTATTAACTGAACAATGTACACTCCTCCCTGTAAACATATTTATTGTAAACAAACTGAAAAACTTGCATTCGTATATATTAGTATCATAACGTTTTGTTGGTTTTACTTTGTTTGTGGCCAAATGCTTTCATTCAACAGTAAATACCAAGCTCATGATTGTTGACCTATAGAAACATATTTTAGTATGTAAAGTAAGTTTCTATAATTGTTACCGAATGTTATTGTAACGGGATAAGCTGCTTTAGGCATTCCTTTTGGTTGATTTTGTAAAGTTACTTTCGCTAACATTGTGCTGAGAGCTGAATGTCAGTTCTGAATAAAGTTACTTTGGTTGGATTTTCAGCTCCGTTTCTGTACAAAGAAGAAAGCTTTTCAATCTTGTCTGTAGTTTGTTGGTGCTGTTAGACATACAAGAAGAGTTAGCAAAGTTATCCATCTCAACATCTTTGGCCAAATATCTGTCACAGCGGAACATATCACTTGTGTGTGAACAATCTGAAACAAAGTTGAGAAAATAAATTGAATGTCAGTGTCTGTATAGTCATTCACATAAAGACAGATTACTTTTCTGCACAATAGGCAGCCGTTGTTAGGTAAGGTTGCTTGAACTGAAATTCAAATATATGTAAAATAAAAAAAAAATTAAAAAATCATAAACAGTACGACTAAGAGTTTGGGAAATTTTTAACAGCCTTTAATAATACAGAAATATTATTCATAAACCGAATATATGCATGTAATGATGTTCATAAATAAATCAAGGGTCATCTTGGCTAGCTTTGTTAACTAAACTTAATTTAAATATAATTTAATCTCTTCACCATAATAAATAAAATCTGCAACTTTTCAAACACGTTTATTTAAATAGTCATACCTGGCTGTCCAAACCGACTATAAATAACATCAAGAAGAATAAAACACACCAAAGCTGTGGCAGAGGTAAAGTCGACAGTGCTTCTGGGTATACCATGAAAGCAATCCCTGGTCCTACATTAAAAAGAAATGATACATGTATATGTATATAGGGGGTTTAAGACAATCCGAAAGAGTTTACCACAATATATTATTATGTATATCCAATGGTAGATTACATTTGATGTTTAAATTGTCATTTGCAACACTATAAATTTATGATAAGACTGACTGACAGTTTTCATAACCATGCATTCTATGTAATTTTCCTTTAAACACATAAAAACTAAGAATAATGACACTTTTTATCAACCACAAACATATCCGTGTTAAAATCACACCATCAATTGCAATATACACGCTTTGAAAGCTTGGGAATTAAGTTCAAATTTACCGGAAAAACTCTCATGCAACTAGCAACAACCAGCACATGTGAAAACAAAATTGAGAATGAAATAAACATAGAACTATTTTGGGTCACATACAGTCGAACCCGCCTTAAAGGCCACCTTATTATAAGGACTACCTGATTATAAATTCAGTAGGATTGTATCCCAATTGTTCTTTATTCATATTATTTGAAACTGTATATAAAGGCCACTTTTATTGGTTCACTTGGGTAGCCTTTATACAGGTTTGACTGTATATCCAAGAAAATTTTGGATACAGTCACGGCTTATTAATCAAGTTTTTAAAGGTTTTCATTCGATACGCATACGATTGCAATATTCCTGAGTCGACAATTTATCTGCAAGCAGTTTGCTTCATTCCCGTACTGGGATAAAGCTATAACATAGCGTGTTAACTGTGAAACAAATATACCATAAGTATGAGAAGCAGATAAACACTGTGTTGCTGCAAAACAAGGAAGTAAAGTTAACAATAGAAAAATTGAAGCATTGCCTCAATCAGGAGATTGTAATAATTATTTACTCTCCTTGCCCTTCCGGAACACCCGATTACACTTTATCAAAGTGAATTAATTTGTACGTTTTCAAAGATTTGATTTACTTTTGAAATAGTTGGGCATGGAGTGGCATTTTTGTATTTCATTTGAGATTACATTAATTTTGGTCTTGATCTGTATTGTAATATTTCACACTTTTATCGGCAATTTCAGTTATTTTAATATTACATTTCATTTCACTACACCATTACTCAACTCAACTCTCATTTCACTTTTGACACAATTTCATTTGACTCCAAAATTAGGCAATAGTTAAAATTTAATATACTACTTTTTATCCCTTGATCAACAACATCTGCTATTTCTACATTAGCTTTATTTGCCATATATCCCAGCGTTACAAAAATGACACATCCAGCAAACCAGCTGGTGACGGCGTCTATAATAGGCAAGATAATGGAGATCCTACATAAAGAAAAAGTTAGAAAAATTAGTAAAATATTGCTACTGATATACTTTTGTTTTTGATGGTGCACTTTAAACCAATACCATACCATGTTTAACGCAGTTTGTGGAGACCACATTTTTTCATTAAACCCAGTGGTGTTTTAACCGATTTGTTTATAAATTCATTTGTGTGTTGAAACAAAATACCTCTTTATTGCTTTTACTATGAATCGAAAGACACATGTTTCATTTAAACAAAAACAAGTTTAAAAAAGCCTGCTTAGATAAAATATGTACCTCAAATAATCAAATAATTCTCATATAGGGTGTTACACCCTGAAATAAGTGGTTATTATTAAATTATTCTTTTTTCAGATACAAAATATACATGTCATGATACCTGTGGCAATCATAATTAAAGTTGTTATAACTAGCTAAAGTCTGTATATTTCCAGATCCTATTCCGATGGAGTATAGCGCCTGAACAGCAGCATCACCCCATACCTGTAATAAAGAACACACAGTAAAGTAAAGTCCTGGCTATGTCTATTGTCATAACTGGTCTTTTTTTAAATTTTTGTTTCTATTCCAATAGAGTATTCATAGAAATTTATTACTACCACATAACAGGGACTTCAAATTTCAAAGCAATTAGAAACAAACTGTATGTAATTTCTTCCGTTATAACCATCATAAGTACAGATACATGAAAACAAAACATTCTTTGATAGATTAAATACCAAATCTCCCATCCCTTTAGAAAAACAACAATATCCTTCATCATTGTCGATGTTACAAGTTTTGATCACTCCGATGAATTTATTGTATAATGCCAATATACAAATACTTGTACGAAATAAGAATAAAGGTGAAAAAGTCATACAAACCGAAAATCTTGTAAGGTCACTCCATCTAGGAATTAAATAAAATTTAAGACCATCTAGTGATCCAGGCAAAGTGGCACCTCTTACGAGAAGTATAACGAGAAATAAATACGGTAGTGACGCCGCAAAATATGCCACCTACAACAATGAAATAATTGATCTAATCTAGGACTATTAGTTCGGATAAAAGCGTGGAACAATACAAGCAAGGTATATTTTACAGGTTTAATATTTCAAAGTTATTAAGAGGTTTCTCATTTTTGCGAAGGATAGTTATTCTTTAATAATAGGCCAAATTATAATCAAAGTGAGTATAAGACTGTCTAACGATAATGAATAACATAACATGCATTCCACTTCGAAACACGATTTGATGCACTGGCTTCTGATCTCATGATCTCAACAATTTTGTTGAAGTTTTTTTTTTTTTTTTTTTTTTTTTTTTTTTTTTTTTTTTTTGTAATTTGTGTTTTTATTGTCCCAGACATTAAATAAGGGATGGTCAAGTGCCAGGGTTGGGGCCACTGGGTTCACTTGCCGGGTAACAATAGGACAGTTTGACATACATAAGATATATATATATATATATAATTGTATAGTATTTGATCATTCTAGGGATTAATCTAGATTTTGTAGTAAGGCACATTATTGATTAATAGGGGTGGGGGCGGAGGGTTGGGGGTCCTTATTCAAGTAACTGTTAAATGAGTATCACTTAAGTTTTTGAGAATAAGTTCACTAGTATTTGAAAAATATAGCAATACAATTATTTAGAAAGAGGTTATTAGAATTTAAAACTTTCAAAAATGGCAATAAAAAAGATCAATATATCAGATGAACATTCGTTAAATTTAAACTAGATTAATCCCTTCTTTAAGTAACCAAGTAAATAAAAAATACAGGGTCTTGTTTCCTTTTCAGTTTTGTCTGGGTTTTGGTTTATTAGTGTGTGTGTGTGTGTGTGTGTGTGTGTGTGTGTGTGTGTTTGTTTGTGTCAACCCCTACAACATTCAGATACAAAATGTATATTAACATTTTCATACAGGTATAGTTTTAAGCCTTATGAAACATACATGTACATTATACATCATGATGGTATATTTTTATTATCACTTCTACAGTATCAAAACTACAGTCATGCTGGATGGAGACATTAAATCATTCATCAAAGATAATTATCCATGGATCCCAAAATTCCAGAAATTTGTCATAAAGATTATTTTTTATTGCAATGATCTTTTCGATATCAAGTTGATATTTAATACTAATTTTCCATGTAATTAAATTTGGTAGTTTTTTATCAATTCTGCACTTATATATGTACTGTCTGGTAGTTAAAAGTAGAAAATTTTGAGGTTTATTTCTCTCTTTTTGGTTAATATGTCCAAAAATAGCACTTTCCCTATAAATATTAATGTAGCGGTTTATTTTTTGAAATATAAAATCCTCTAATTGCATCCAAAAGTTATTAATTATCTCACAATACCAAAACAGATGCTCTATTTTTTCAGCTGTATTGTTACAGAAGGTACAGAGATTATTATCTCTTAGTTTAATTTTAAATAAGAAATCATTTGTAGAAATTATTCTTTGGTTTATCCTATATTGAAACCATTGTAATTTGGTATTTTTACAACTTTTAAAGGGGGTGATATATAGTGATTTCCAGTCAATATCTAAATCTAAAATGGATTTCCATTTTTCTTGACTTATGACAGTTGGATTGTTATTATTGAAAACATTGTAAAAGTCCTTACTCCCTTTTTTACTTTTAAGTACTAATCTGAAAAAGTATGGTATATCAACTTGTAATAAATTGACTGGTTGGTTTTGTATATTCAGTTTTTTAATATATGATTCAATGGTGGACTTTATACCAAGATATTCAACAAAGTTTGCCCTGACAGCCACATACCTTCTAGTAAATTCTCTGTATGAAATTAATTTTCCATCCTCTTTTTGGTTAATATGTCCAAAAATAGCACTTTCCCTATAAATATTAATGTAGCGGTTTATTTTTTGAAATATAAAATCCTCTAATTGTATCCAAAAGTTATTAATTATCTCACAATACCAAAACAGATGCTCTATTTTTTCAGCTGTATTGTTACAGAAGGTACAGAGATTATTATCTCTTAGTTTAATTTTAAATAAGAAATCATTTGTAGAAATTATTCTTTGGTTTATCCTATATTGAAACCATTGTAATTTGGTATTTTTACAACTGTTAAAGGGGGTGATATATAGTGATTTCCAGTCAATATCTAAATCTAAAATGGATTTCCATTTTTCTTGACTTATGACAGTTGGATTGTTATTATTGAAAACATTGTAAAAGTCCTTACTCCCTTTTTTACTTTTAAGTACTAATCTGAAAAAGTATGGTATATCAACTTGTAATAAATTGACTGGTTGGTTTTGTATATTCAGTTTTTTAATATATGATTCAATGGTGGACTTTATACCAAGATATTCAACAAAGTTTGCCCTGACAGCCACATACCTTCTAGTAAATTCTCTGTATGAAATTAATTTTCCATCCTCATTAAGGAAATCCTTTATGAAATGTATGCCACTGTCAGACCAAGATCTGAAGAATACTGGGCTGTTATTTATACAGATATCATTATTGAACCAGATACTTACATCTTTAACATCATTTAAATTTTCAGGTTTTTGTCTCATAGACAAAGAATTCCAGGCATCAAAAACATTATTCCAAAAGCAATTATTAGGATTATTTTGTTTTATTTTATTAAAATAATCATTTCCATACTTTAAGAAATTATCAATCTTAGAATATGAAATCTCAAATAACCTTTTGTATTTAGATTCAATTTGAAGTAGTCGCCTGATCCATGTTATTTTGAGTGATGCTATAAAATGTTTAATGTCTATCATTTTTAAGCCTCCTTTTTCATAGCTCTGTGACATTAACTCTCTTTTTATGCGATCATTTTTATGTTGCCATATAAAGTTATAAAACATCTTATTCAGTTTTGTTATTATTTCCAATGGTGGATTTGGAAGAGCAATAAATAGATGGTTTAATTTAGAAATTATCAATGTTTTCAATACCGTTATTCTACCTAAAGGAGTTAAAATTCTTTTTGACCATTGTTTTAAGCTTTTTTCAATATCTTGTAATTTCTCATCATAATTTATTTTTATCATTTTGTCTAAATCAACAGAAAATTTTACTCCAAGAAATGTAAACGGACCTTGGTTCCAATCTAGTTTAAAGTGATGATTAAAAGTTTCACCATTGTATTTATTACATCCAATCCACATTGCTCTTGTTTTATTATTATTGATTTTTAGACCAGAAAGCAATGCAAAGTCATCTAGGACATGTAAAGTTTCTTGTAGTAATGACTCTGTTCCATCCAGTATGACAGTAGTGTCATCTGCAAAAAGTGAAAGTTTAAATTCTTCATCACCAATTTTTATACCTTTGATATTTTTATTAATTTTCAGAAGAATAGACAGGATCTCAGCACACATTAAGAAGATATAGGGTGAAATAGGGTCCCCTTGACGACAACCTCTTGTTATACTAAAAAATTCAGAAACAAATCCATTTTGTAGAATTGCTGACATAATATCTTGTCGAAATATTTTAATCCATTTTATAAAAGATTCGCCAAAATTGAAAAAATCTAGCACTTTATCAATATAAACCCAAGAAACTGAATCAAAGGCCTTCTCGAAATCAATCATTAAAAGTAGACCTGGTATATGTTTTTCCTCTGTATATTGCATTAAGTCATAAATTAGTCTAGTGTTTTCACCAATATATCTGCCACTGATAAATCCTGTCTGGTCTTCCGAGATAATAAATGGTAATACCCTTTTCAATCTTTCAGCTATACAGCCAGATGCTATTTTATATACAACATTTAACAGTGATATTGGTCTCCAATTTTTTAGAAACTGCTTTGGCTTGTCCCCTTTAGGTAAACAAGTTATAATACCCTGACGTTGTGTAATTGACATTTTTCCAGTTTGAAATCCCTCATTTAATGAACGTCTTAAAAAGCTTACTAGGTCATTATAAAAGAATTTAAAGAATTCAGCTGTGAAACCATCTGAACCTGGGCTTTTCAATTTTTTCAAAACATTATGAATTTCTGTGTTTGTTAATTCCCCCTCCAAACTTTGCTTTTGATCTTCAGTTAAAATATTTATATCTGTAATACCTTTAAGTAAATATTTGAGATCCATACCATACTCATCATTATTTCTATTGTAAAGATTGGAGTAATATTGTTTTGTTTCTGCTAAGATTTCTTTTTGATCAGTAATGATAGAGTTATCCTCTTTTTCAATTTTCGGAATTATTTTACTAACAAAATTTCTGGATTCCAAATTACAAAAATATTTTGTTGGTTTTTCACCTTCCTCTACCCACCTTGCTTTAGACCTTAACATAGTTCCTTTCATTTTTTCTTTACGTAGTTCCTCTAAATCTTTTTTTCTATTATTAATTTCATTAAAGTTAGCTAGGGGGTTACTTTCTAGTCTAGTAATTTCATCAATTATCTGTTTCTCTTTTTGAATAGACTTTTTTTTGCGATGAGATGAGTATGATATGGTTTTTCCCCTAATTTCAAGCAAAGCAGCTTCCAAAAATTGTTGATCTGTAATAGTAAATTGTATATCATCATTACTTATTTCATTAATTTGTTCTATGTTATAAACAGGAACTACATATTGTATTTTTATATCTTTTATACATTTTTTTACTATATCTATATAGTTTTTATCTGCTAGTAGGGAATTGTTGAACTTCCAAAGGCCTCTACCTTTAACGAATTCATTTAATTTTAATGATAAGCAGACAGATGAATGGTCAGACCTATAACTAGGATTGATTTTAACATCTATGACTTTGGACATAAAATTTTCTGATATAAGGAAAAAGTCGAGTCTACCTTGTTTTAATGGTTGTTTTTTTCGCCAAGTATATTTTCTTTCCTCTGGATATAGTTCTCTAAAAGGGTCTATGAGATTAAATTCTTCTTTCATATTTATGACAACATTTCTTGCTTTTGGATTATTGTGATGGAGGTAGCCAAAGGTGTCCAGTTCTTGACTCTGAACTAAATTAAAATCACCATTTATGATACAATATTCATTTTCAAAATCTTGGAGAAGTTTTGTTATATTTGAGAAAAATTGGGGGTTATCCTCATTTGGAGCATATATTAATCAGTGTTACTCTCATCTTATCAATAGTCAAGTCAACAGCAATATAATTCCCATCATTATCTTTCTTAATTTGGTGTATATTATACTCAAAGTTATTATTAAATAAAATGCCTACCCCTCTTGAGTTTGATGTAACCGAATTTAGAATAATTTCTCCACCCCATTCTGATCTTATTACCCAATGCAAATTGTCTACCAAATGAGTTTCTTGTAAACAGTATATATTATAAGATTTTGACCTTAGGAAGTTCAACACATCCCTACGCTTTTCATAATCCTTTAGACCTCTACAATTCGCAGTGAGTATTGTGAAATTGTTATGCGATTCCATCATGATTGGGTTGAATCAAATAATTCTAATGATATGAATTACAATACAAAAGGATATCTCACTTCGAACTGAGCGGTATTGGGAATAAATATGAAGAAGATATACAATATTCAATTGTAAAAATTCATTATTATCAAGGGGTACCTGACTAAATTGTTCATCCATAACACAGATAAGGCATACTTGTGATTTAATACTAACTACACTCTTAAAACTGTTGAACCATTTTTTACTAGTTATACTGAACATGAGGAAAATCCAAGGGGTTGACATGATGTGTGGTGTGTGTTTGTGTAAAAGTGATTGTAGTGTAAAAAAAAGTACAAAATTTATTTGTACTTTCATGTTTCAAAAAGGATTTTTGTTTTAACCAAAATACCTAAAATCAATATGATACATATCTGAACTCCTGACTTCTGTGTAACAGTTCACATTTATATACACATACAAACATACATATGCATACATGCACATACACTAAGTATATATAAATCATTAAAACAATTTGTTGAAATTTACATACAAGTTATATCACAACTGTCTTTTGTATTTTCAGATATGGATACAATGTGGCATGAATTGAAACGAATGATAAACGTATACGAATTTATTGATAACTTACAAGGCCCACAAAAGTATTATGGCCGTCATCATAATAGTGTTGATAAGTATGATGCCTTTGTATCAAAAAGTGCCCTTGATATATTTCACGTCCCATAGTTTCATATTCCTTTCATTCCACATTTTGATAACACAAGTAGCTGACGAAGCTTGGTAAACAGGAGGTACTTGCCCTTCTGAAGCACCCGGCCTCACTTACCTGGTGGAAGCTCACGTGTGTAACCAAATTTGCCAGCTTCAAAGTTTTTATGTTGCTTTGGATTGTGATTTGGACATGCATTTGAATTATTACACTCTTTACATTAAGAATGATGTCTTTGAAATCACAATTACCCTGAATATATTTGACGTCAAATAGCTTCATGTTTCATTCTCAATTTGATTACAGACGAGGTGGATGTAGCTGGCTAAGCATATGGTGCTTACCCTTTCGGAGCAATGTTTTGTTTTGTATTTAGCTTGGGGTTGTGATTAAGTCACCACAACATAAGTTGGAGTGACTTTTTGATTTATCCTTTATTTGGATATGTATTGACATGAATTTTTTGAGATACATACAAAATATACTGTAATAAATTTATTCCATGTTCCTTTCATACAATTTTGAATACACACGTGGCGGGTGTAGCTAGCAAAACAGGAGGTGCTTACCCTTCCGGAGCACCAGGCCTCACTTCCCTGGTGGAAGTTCACGTGTCTAACCTAACTTGTCAGTTCCAAAGTTTTTACTTTGCTTCTGGATTGTGATTCGGACATAGATTAGTATGTTTCATTTTGATTACCTTGCCTGATGTCTTTATTCCTTTAAATAAACACAGAAACGTCACAGCTAATGTTATAAATGAACATAATAGTAACTGCCAACGAACCATACCGATGTAATGTATACCATCTGTCAATTCTAACACGTGATTTCTGTAAATCAAACCAGAATAAATAAATTTGATATATGTCTACGATTTCATTGGTTGGAAGGCCACAACTTCTTCGAGTGATTACTCAATCTTTTGAATGTCAAATAGCCTCGCACACAAATTACACGAAGTGTGCATCGTTCGTTCAAGATATAACTCGAAAGAAAATCAGAATCAATGCTTAAATATTTCAAAGCATTACTTAAACTGTTTTAATTTTGTTGCTTAAGACGGTCGGTTCGGAATTTACTTTGTGCTTGCACAAAAATTGTGAATCCATTTTTTGAGATTTTCAAATGAAGAAATAGAAAGATCAAAATTTATTTTACCAAATAAACTAAACAAAGTTTACGAAGTTTATTTGTTTGTCCAAGTTAGGATGTCATCAAAATGAATGGACTAAATCCCTTGTTACCTTTTGTCGGTTTAGTATTATGAATATCCCAATATTATGATCTTGATGTTGTTGCGAGCTTTGCAGTTAGCAAATATAATTTATTCAGCTGTCATTTACATAGCCAATTTTAGGTTGACTTACTCCCAAAATTCTTCAGATGATGTTTTCGACACAATACCAGACGTATTCAACACGGAGCCATTACCCACTTCGGTTATATCTAACCCCAATTTATTTGTCACATTTTTGAACGATGCTTCGTTGGCTACAGTTCCAATTTTTTCAGAAAACAGCACCTGTATTCAGGATAAACGTGCTATTTGTCCTATTCCCAAATCGCTCGTAACAGGCATCTGTGTTCCATGCGTTGTCACAACTTGTCCATGGCAGTGTCGGGAAGAAGGAATTTCCAAAATAGTACAAACACCATGAGATGATGACATTATAGTACATAGCTATTATAGAGATGTACAGTACCATGCCATAGCCGATACCTAGATATAAAATAACACTAGACAAATAATTCAACACTAATAATTTAAATTGAATGTATGACAGAGCTATAAAATCAGTGTAACAATTAACAAACACGTGTTTCTAAAGAAATAATATCAAGCATTATTGAAATATGAGACATAGAGATCACAATTATTGAAAGATTTACTGATGTTAAACAGCAATTTTACTGTTAAGAGTTTTGGCAAACAAAATATGATTGATTAATTTCAATCAAATGATATAACAAGTTGAATTGCAAATAAAGAGATTTAAATTCAACCCCTACCTAAATTATCGAGTATTAACTATCATATAAATAAAAAAAACCATACCAACCTATGCCCAAACCACAATTCCACGTTAAAGCGTGCAAATAAGGAAAAACCTGTGAATACGAGGGTGGATGCTCCGGAAAGGTAAGCACCTCATTTTTAGCCACGTGTATAATCAAAGTTGGAAATGAAAGAAACTTGGAACTATGGGACAACAAATATATCCAGGGTAATTTTTAATACAGGAACATGATAAATTAACAATATTATGATAACGGTCATAAGACATTTTGGGCTTAATAAGCCTACGCATGCAATATACTAACAATATTAACATCATCGGATTGTGTAAACATGTACACTGCATTATGAACCCAATACATACCTCTGAACAAAGGACAACATTCCCATACTTTAGCCGGACCTAGATTGGAGTACTGGCAGTATGATATCTCTAGAAGTGTAAGTGGCAAACCAGCGACAAACAGGAAAAAGAAATATGGAATAAGGAAAGCACCTACAAATAAATACATGAATTTGGTGAAGTTTTGTTGTTCTGTATGCTAACAAACAAAGGCAAATGAAATAAAAATCCCATTATTTGCTACATCGGGATCTACCTTGTGTATGAGAAACTTTGGATTGAATTAGTATGGTTATCAACACTATGCTGCCGAGATAAGCTTACTGTGCAAAAGACACGATATGTGTGGGATGAGAAAGAGAACTCAATAGGGCATTAACAAAGGCCAAGAGATTGATGTCTGTAAGGTGGAAGGGTAAAGTCGATATAGAAGATATATAAGAAACATTAAAACACATAATGTGTCACACTGTCTAGAGACCATATCTATTACAATATCCTCAGTGTCTAGTACCTACGTGTTTAAAAATTATTTCGAAAGCATTTAATAAAAAGTACTTTGAGTTTTCATTTTGGACTCCCAGTATCAATCATGATACATAAATAACCATAGTATTTATAAATATCAAGACTGAAACATCTGTCGTCTCTATTTTACTTTTAATAACTTTCTGTGAAATCGATTGTTAATTAAAAGAAAAAACAACACAGCATATTTTAAGACTTATTGTGTCGTGTAAATGATATACAGTCCAACCTGTCTTAAAGGTAACTCTATATAAGAGCCACCTGCTTATAAAGGCCAGTAGAATTGCATCCCAATTGTTCTTTATTCATATTATTTTAACATGTATATAAAAACCACCTGGCCCCGGTTTCACAATCATTCCTTAGCTAAGATTTTCCTTAACTTAAATTTAGCAAATTTTTGCAATCTCTTTTTGAAACTGCTGATGAATATTTTTGTCAAAACTAAACGCAAATGTTTTAATATAGAAGTGATCTTAAAAATGACACCTTAAATTTTTCAATATCTTTAAAATTAACAACTTTATGAGGATTTGAAATTTTGCAAGATTTGAGTTAAGGAAAATCTTAGCTAAGGAATGATTGTGAAACCGGGGCCTGTCCATAAAGACCACTATCACTGGTTTCGTTGAGTGGTATTTATAGACAGTTTTGACAGATAGGGAAAAAAACTAACTGATCAAGTACATTAAATTTTAAATGAAAATTTTTTCTATCAGACGGGTATTGTCCAGTGTTAAAAGTACAACAAAAGTAAAAACTTTGGTTTATGATTCTGGCCATGGTAGTGTTATCTAACAAAGAATAAAGGTTATACAACGAAAGTTAAAATACAAATATTTACATAAATTTTGCAGCATCCTTGTTGCTATTTTTATTACATGTATTTTTGACTTTTTACTCTTACCTCCGCCGTTTCTGTAACAAACATAAGGAAACCTCCATATATTACCCAGACCAACCATATAACCAACACTGGAGAATAAAAACTCCAGATAATTTGACCAATTTCCTCTTCTCTTACTCTCCATATCGATTATGTTTTATTCCCTCTCGACGAATATTACATAATGCAGTTTTAGCGCTAAAGATGTGTTATGTAAAACTAAACGGGACTTTAATATTTTGATTGTGAATTTTCCTCTCTATCCAGGAATATAACTGGTTCTCTTATATACGCTACCGTGCAGCTTGTTTCGACTAATGGGTTTTTATAAAGATGAGTAGGTGGTGTTCAAATAAATTGTTGACTGGGGTGACATTGCAAGACTGCCAAGGGTATCAATGTCCTCAAAAAGTTTTTGACGTCATCACAGTAGTGTTGATAAGTATGATGTTCTGTATCCAAAATTATTCTTGATATATTTAACGTCTCTTAGTTCAATGTAAATTTCTTTATCAATTTTGATTTTACACCTAGTTGGTGTAGATAGCTAGACAGGGGATGTTTACCCGACCGGGACAATTCCTAGGTGTAAGTTTACTTCTTCTATGTAATTTATCAATTGTCAATCTTTTTACTTTGCTTTTTGAATTGCAATTTGGACACGGAGCGGCCTGTGTGTTTTTGATCGATGATTTCAACCAAAGGCAATGTTAAAGATTATAGTGTATTGTTTCAATATGTGACATTATAATCAAACCAGGTAATCGCTAAAAAGGCGTAGAACGGCATAGTTTGTATATTTTACGCACATAATTGTAAAATGCAATAAGCTACAAGTAACATAAATAAAATAAATTAAAAAATGAAAGGAAGATTATAAAAAATGTCTAAGATTGTCTTTTCAAAGAAACGCGTCAAATACTGGATTTCACATTCATTCATTCCATAAGCGGTTTGACCAGTTTTAGTATCATTTCATAAAGCAGCAGGGACACCAATTTACGTAATATATTGTTATTGTCAACTTTCCTTTTCTATTTAGAAAATATATCAGCTTCTCCTGCTTATGGTGCATTTATTTTACAATTTATACGCTATAGCAGAACATGTTTCCTCCAACTGTGGGCGCTGCAAGTCTTGGCTTATCAAAGGCCTCAAGAGGTTTTATGGCCGTCATCACAATATTGTTGATGTGTATGATGTGTCTTTATCCAGAATAATCCTGAATATATTTGATATCCCAAATTACCATGATCTTTTCATTCTAAATTTCGATTGCACAAATGGTGGGTGTAGCTAGCTAAACAGTTGGTGTTTACGCTTCGAGAGTATCCGGCCTCACTTCCCAGGTAGAAGATAACGTGTTCAACTTAATTTTTTAGTTTTGCAGTTTAAAAGCATTTTTCTTTAATTTTGTCTTGTGATATGGACATAGATTGGTATGTTTGTTTTTGATGGATATTGAAGTATTTTTTTGAACTCACAAATGGTCTATTCCATGTCACTGAGACAAGTAGGACACATTACACAAACACAGACACACACACACCCATATATATATATATATATATATATATATATATATATATATATATATAATATATCATTGCTCAATTAGCCAGCAGTCTACAAAGTGTAACTATTTAAAAGACCAGTGTTGAACCTTAATATTCAAGTGTATTTTTTACTTTTCAATATACATGTTTAACAAAAAAACTAAGAACGTTAACTTTTTTATATATATTTTAGGTATTTTAACAAAGTGTGAAATGAAACAAAGGTATTACAAAGGCAGTTTGAAACAAAGCAGTAGAGCTACTTGTCCTTGTTAATTACACAATGTCTTGCTTTACAATGTTGTAGAATTGATCATTTGCTGGCCTCCATTTATCTGTTGGTTTTGCCGATTGCTTAAATCTCTGAAAGGGAAGGAATTAATCAATCAAAATAAGATTTTTCAATAAAAACTGTACTTCAAAGATAATGGAATATGAAGTATAAAAAGGTTCAAATAATCATAAAAATCTTCTGTTTGCTATTCAACAGTATGATATGCAAAATATGAAAATATGTTACAAAAATATCGAATTCCGACTTTGAATTAATGAGTTTCATTTTTATAAGGAAATAGAATACTTAAAACAAATGGCATCTAGTATGTTCAGAATTCATCCACATTATGGAATTATGGCACTCGGACCTATATGAGAACAATGTAGAAATATCATGATCCTTTGTCAAGCAGAAATTCAAGATCTTATAATGAATAACAAATAAAGTTTACAAATATTTCGTCCGCATCCTTGCAGTTTAATTCTGAATATATGTCATTATAGTATTCAGAACTTGGTAACTTGCACGTCTACATCTATCAATATAAAAAGTTTACGAAAACTTATATTCACTCTGTTTACTTAACACAGGGTAAAATGTAAGCCAATTGCTAAAATTTCAATTTTTAAATAAAATATTAAAACTTTTGATTTTTGTACCTGCAATAAACTCCCATTTTTAACTAGCACTTCACGACACATCCACAGTGGTATAGGTATAAGTGGCAGTACCGCCGTGATCCATCCTATAACTCTGGCCCACTCTGGGTAAGTTTTCTCACCATATTTTACAGGGGAGAAGTTCAACACATTAGAAATAAAGATTATCTGAAATTAAACATAATTATATTGAATCACAGTTCTAAAATGAAGTTAAACGCCTTACAAAAGCACAAACAGGTATTGTAAACTTTAATATACTTCAAAATTGAAAGTAAACGACTAACCAATCCACACAGATGTTATACGTTTCGACATATAGTTACAAACTGTTATTAAAACGACTTGCCATAACACACACTTCCGAATATACCTACAAACTAGAGATGAAAAACTTACCAAAACGCGCGTTTAGTAAAAGTCCACATAAAATTACAAACTGAAGTTACACGAATAGCACAGCCATGTGTTAAAAACCTCAACATATTGTTCAGAAGTAAAGTTGTACAACTAACCAATGTACAAACAGGCCTCTGTTTCCCAATTATTTCTTAACTATGAGTTTCCTTAACTTAAATCTGGCAATTTTGGTAACATATTTTAGTACTACAAAAATGTTCCGCCAAAATTGAAATAAATCTGTAATAAGTTTTGGCTGATGTTCAAAATGGCACCTTTAATTCCTGAATATCTGAAAAATCAACAAAATTATCATAGTATCAAATTTGTCAAATTTAAGTTAAGGAAAGTCTTAGTTATGGAATAATTTTTTAACCGGCCCCAGTTGCCGTAAACACCCAATTGAAACTCCAACTGGCATTTAAGCGACTTACAAATACCAACACACGTGTACGCTTTCACGTTTAGTTTCAAATTGAATTCAACAACTTGTCAATATATATTTAACAAATAGCCCAAAAACTGAAACTAAGCGAATTAACGATGCGCACATATGTGTTACAAATTACATATAATACCAGTTTTAATTTCACAGCACTAGACGTGGTTAGACCTTAATTTTGAAACCAAAAACTTAAACTTTCAAACTGATGTTAATCGACTTACAAGTGCACAAATAGGTGTAGTAAATTTCCACATATAGTTCCAAACCAAAGTTAATCTCCTGCCTACCATAAGCTCAATATCTTTACATAGTCTCTTGGCTCCTTTATTGTAAAAAGAACCAATAAATTACAAGTAGATATATGTTAATTGAGTAAAGTTATTTTTCAGATAAAAGGGAGTTTTGTTATATTAAAATGACGTTGTAATCTATTAAGGGTACTATAGATGCTATAAAATGTGATCATATTAATATAAAAAATCTGGACCAGAATCAGGAGCATATTATGAAATTACATATTATACCAGTCTTAATATTACAACAATAGACAGCTGTTTCGAAATACAATTCACCATCAGTAGTGCTTGGATCAAAATTGTGAAATCAAAATGTTTATTAACAAAAATATTTTAGACCAATATATTAAACTGGTTCAGCAAACTGGTAAAAACATTTCAGACTTACAAAAGTAACTTTTATAAGGTAATATAAGCTAAACAATAATTTAACCATGTAATGTGAAAGACTTGTCCACTTTGCTTTATTATTTGTTTGTTGACTTCCACAGTCATTTATGTTAATAAGAATATGTAAACTAGTCCTTTGGTAAATTATTACCTACCGTAAACCCAGCCAAGTGCCAATACCTCGGATAATATCAATATGATCATAGCTATACTAGGAACATACCAATCTATTAACTGGACAATATACACACCTCCCTGTAAATATATTGAAAACAATAAAATTAAAGATATATTGTTTATAACAAACAACAAACATAATTTGAAAACTTTTAATGATTGCATTACACCTTTTCATATAAAAACGACAACTTTGCATCAACATGTATTCACCAAGAAATTTAATCTTACACTTGCATATTGCCGTTCTAGACTAACAAGTGCGAAAACGAAATGCAATCATCATGAACTAGCACCCGGTATCATTTCCTTGGTGGAAGTCCACGTGTAAACTTAAATTATCAGCTTCAAAGTTTTTACTTTGATACGGGATTGTGGTATGGACATAGATTGGTATGTTTTTTTTTGATTCACACACACAATACCTTGGAGTATATTGTATTTTAATGAATTTCAAAACCAGCATAAATTAACTCCGAAAGCAAAGATTTCAAATATGCGAAGGTATTAAGACAACAAAGAATAATTAAAGGGTTCCATCTTCATCTTTTAGTAATTACACAATGCTAATCTTTCGAAAAAATGAGCCGAACAAAACATGTCACAAAGATATAGATTATTTTTAGTTTCATTGGAAATGTCCATATAGTCAGTAATGGTAAAACCTCCGATTAAGCTAATACATGCAAGCGACTATACGCTCCCTAGTACGGCAGTTCAATTGACATCATAAAGTATCAAAAGAATAAAGTTTAACAGTTTACAAATCTTAAGTTCATTTTCACTTTTCCCCTTTTTAAAAAAATCATCAAATGTTGTGACATCATTCGACTCTCAAAACATCTTATTAAATTTTGCAAATCTCATGTCCTACAATTTGACACCTACATGTAAGTTCCTTTACATTGTAGCTGCTACATAAATATTTGCAGTTCCAAAATAAAGTGCACATATGACCTGTAAAAGTTGTCAAATTAACCCGAACTGCAAAGGGTTAAAGGTAATATAAATGGTTTCCTAGTTTTATGAACTGCTCTGTATACTAAATTGCAGACATGAAAGAACCCGTTAAAGAAGAAATAGTAAGTTTTAAAAAATCATACCTGTGTTACAAAAGGTATTCCTAAGATGAATTGTGATAGACATACGAGAACTGTTAATGAGGTTGTCCATCTTAACATCTTAGGCCAATTATCTGTCACAGCAGAACACATCACCTGTATATGGACGATCTGAAACATAAATGTCCACAGTTGTATAAATATTAATATCGATAGTAATGAACCAAACACAAATATATAGCGAAAGTACAACAATACAACGCTTCGTAAACCATTTATGTTTATAACTAAAAATCATGATTAAAATAACATAGTTGTAACGAACTAAGTAGCATAATAATTATGTGTTTGGCAAGCAAAGAAAAACAAACAATTAGAAAATTTGAGGCATTTAAATAACGACGATTTAACCACCCACTCCAAACTATTGATTTACAAAAATCATATTATTCTACCAAAAGCACACCTGCAAAAGACGATTTGATCTAGCCTTTGAAGATATTTGAATGTTTCATACCTGGCTATCCAACCGACCATAAATAACATCAAGAAGAATAAAGCACACCAAAACTGTGGTAGAGGTAAAGTCGACAGTGCTTCTGGGTATACCATAAAAGCAATCCCTGGTCCTACATTAAAAGAAATATGGATGAGCTCGGTCAAGATTAAAAGGCTTTTGGGTATACTATGAAAGCAATTCCTGGTCCTACATGAAAAAATAAGTTGATTTCCAGAATATTCTTAAATTCTTTCAAAATTTTAAACACCTCGCATTCCAGTATATACATCTTTGGGGGGGGGGGGGGGGGGGGAGAAGGAGAAACACCAATGTTGTGATTATTAAAACTAGTGCTTGGTTTTAATGTCTTCAATAAATATATTCTTTGATAGGTAAGAAATGTTAAATCTTCATTTTAAATGCTTGTTTGGATGAGATAACTTTATTTTTATTCTTTACTTTAAGCTTAAAGTATGCTGACTACTTGTAATTGTAACTAATAAAGTTAAACTGTTTCCCCATGTAAAATTGTTTTCAGGGACAAAGATATGTACATATGCAAATATCTTCATTTTAAGCCTACAATACTGCTATACATGCACAACAATTCTAGATATGGAAGATTTCATAGTGACTATCACTTAAATAATTTTAATTGTGTTTGCCATTGCGTCATTAATATTGTATTTGGATGTCAATCAGTTGTTTGTGCTTACGTATTATATGATCGTGTTTTGATGTGCAAGAGTTGCTTTAAGTTACATATTATACCAGTTTTAATTTTACAGCACTAGGCGACCGTTTTGGAATACAATTCCTCATCAGTAGGACTTGGACCAAAATTATAAACTTAAAATTGTGATCAATATGTTGAAATGAAACCCAAAGAACAAAATATATTTACCAAATTTAGCTAAGGAAATACTTTGCATGAGTGAGTAACCATTTTATTGATTGTGCAAAGGTGGTCTTCGGTTACGTAATTCATGATTGTGTAAAATGTGCTAGGGTTGTGCTTACACATGACATTTTTTATTGTGGTTGAATGTGTAAGAGCTGATTCTGCATATAGCACATATGATTGTGCTTGGAGTACAAAATTTTTATCTGCTTACAACCTTCCTTTATGTTTCTAGCTTATGGTAATTTTAGCACCTATATTATTGTAATGTTTACCTTGATCAACAACATCACCTATTTCTACATTAGCTTTATTTGCCATATATCCCAGAGTTACAAAAATAACACATCCAGCAAACCAGCTGGTGACGGCGTCTATAACTGGCAGGATAATGGAAATCCTACATAAAGAAAAAGAAAAAAATAGTGAACACACACACACACACACACACACACACACACACACACACACACACTGCATCATTTTCACGCGAATATTCAATAAATATGGTTTGCGATTTGAGCAATTGCTAGGCGGGTTTCTAATAGAAAAAGACTAGAGAATACCAAGCATAAAGTCAAAACAACGCCTTGTGAAACGACGACATTGGTACGCGCTATATACGAAAAATGAAACGTTTTTGTTTAGATTAGTCTAGATGTTTTCAGCTTATCGTTATTTCTTCTTTCCAGTTGTTTTAGCTTATCTTTATTTCTTCTTTCCTTCCTTAAATTGCATTGTTGTCTCTTATAAACATGCCACATAAAAAGAAGAAATATATGTGCCAATTTCTGAATATCAGAGAAAAATTATAGCATATTGGCAGCAAATTTGTGGGAAATTAGTTACAACTGTTAATTCTGTAATGTGCCTGATGACATCATACTTCTGTGTATCTAGGTGTAAATGTCTGTATTGCAATATTCCAATAATAATACGCTGTTAAGTTTTGTTATTACTACTTCAATGCCAAATATGACTTTGTTTTAATAAATTGACAAGTCCGTATTAATGGCAATTAAAAGCAAGTATCTACTAATTGATAGTCTTATATACCTGTGACAGTCATAATTAAAGTTGTTATAACTGGCTAAAGTTTGTATGTTGGCTGTTCCTATACCAATGGAGAATAATGCTTGCACAGCAGCGTCACCCCATACCTGTAACACAGAACATAGTAGATGTAGGCCCAACTTTTGAATAATGGCTTGGTTCATGACTAATTGTACCACAAACTAAGACGACTAACCTATTACTATAAGAGACCAATAAGTACATTGCGCTTGTATATCTTCGTATGTTAGTTGTTCCTGTTCATGTGGCGTGTAAAAGGCTGGATGGTTTCTTAGACTTTCCTTCCTATGTTATTCTGTTATTTCTGTATTATTCAGTCTTGTGTAAAATGCTTTTTACTTACCACAACTTTTCTAATTTCTAATTTCTAAAATTAATCTTTTTAAGTTCCAAAACGCCCTATTTAACCTATCATTTGCCTCACTCTTTCGATATCTTTCACGGGCTATCAATAGGCCAATTTACAACTACATACAACCTTTATTGTGTAATGGTTCTCCTTTTGTACCAGAAATATATTATTCGACAGCTGTGGTGTTCAGAAAACATATTTTATATCCTTATTCTACAGTGGTAGGGGCCTCTAGTCACTTTGAAAAATATCAATTTGTGTCCCACTGAAGACTTCATCACTAGATGAAAAAGGTAGAAATATTTGTAGCATTTTCTTAGCTGATTTTAAGAACATTTTCTTTCTCTTTTTGTAATGCAGAATGCATAGCGATTAGATGAAAATATACAATAGGAGGACAGGCGCATTGTATAAAATAATTACTGGCTTGTTTATGGCCCTTTAAACAATTTTCAGAATCTGTTTATTTCAACGATTAAAGATACAAACCGAAAATCGTTTAAGGTCACTCCATCTAGGAATCAAATAGAACTTCAGACCATCTAGTGATCCAGGTAATGTGGCACCTCTTACAAGTAGTATAATGAGAAATACATATGGTAATGACGCAGCAAAGTAGGCCACCTAAAACAATGACAACAAGTCTGTTAATTGGACAATAAGATCAAAAATTAATCTTATGTAGGAAAGCATGCAATATAGACGTTTTAGAAGTCTAATTATATTTTCAGCAGATTTTGAAAAAAAGAGTTTCTAATGGACAACAAATGTATAGAACTTCCTTTAGTCTAAGGGTAAATTTAGACTGCCAAACACGGAATAATTTACATTTGCATTCCACTTCGAAACACAATGAATAGACATCTCGTCTTAACAATATAAAGGTAATTTTTGTTTGTAATTCAAGCATGCCGGGCCTTTGTCGGGACATTGTGGGGTGGCCGGTAAATGGCTTATTACATTTATATACATGTTATTTGAGAATTATTTCAATTGACGTATCGCCGACCACGCCCACAATGTTCCGACACTGGCCGCCATCACGGTACCAAAGCAGCGTCACGGCAACTAATGACGTACTAGTGTTAGTGACGTCATTGAATAGCGCTATTTAGGCCGAGTGTTCGTTCTCTTTGCGTGTAAATCAAGCATCCGGCCATTTGACGGAACATTGTGGGCATGGCCGGCGATACGTCAATTAGTGATATTTTACATGTTATTTGGTTTTTTTAGGACATTTGGTATTTACATTCTAAATACACACAACTGATAATAATTTATCAAACACAAACATACCTGTCCATGGTCAAACCACAACGCCAAAAAGCAATGTATCACTCTTGAAAACTGCCAAACTAAGCATCAGGGAAGTGAGACCGGGTATTCCGAAAGGGACGCACACAATGTTCAACTAGCTTCACCCAATACGTGTTTAATCCAAATTGAGACCAAAAGAAACATGGAACTATAGAACATCAAATATAATGTGTCAATTTTGGATAAATTTAAATTTAATAAGAAAGATGTCTTGTTATTCATATTTAAGTTTGCAATTGACATGAAAAGAAGAAATTAAACTGCTTTTTTGTTTTGTTTTTTATCTTCAGGGATGTAATT
Source organism: Anadara kagoshimensis (assembly GCA_021292105.1). Taxonomy (NCBI): domain Eukaryota; kingdom Metazoa; phylum Mollusca; class Bivalvia; order Arcoida; family Arcidae; genus Anadara; species Anadara kagoshimensis. The sequence continues at coordinate 15,906,223 of CM037875.1, read as the reverse complement.
AAACTGCACTTACTAAATATTTCATTTTGTTACATTTAAACAAAGCAAAAAGTCAACATTACCTTGCCTGATGTCTTTATTCCTTTAAATAAACACAGAAACGTCACAGCTAATGTTATAAATGAACATAAGAGTAACTGCCAACGAACCATACCAATATACTGTATACCATCTGTCAATTCTAACACATGATTTCTGTAAAACAAACCAAACTTTATTATGAACACGATGTGAAAAGATAATTCATGGGGTCCGTTTATGGTCTTGCAAAAAAAAAACAAAACAAAAAAAAAAAAAACAACAACTATACATGGACCACATCACTACTGTATTTCCGTAAATACTATCTGGTCGATGTATTTGTACTCAGTTTAACTATCATGAAAATTGAAATGAATTTGTAACACCATATAGGCATTTCCAAAAAGATGCAGGTTGGTTTTGTATTTGAACCCCAATAAACAAAATTATGGAAATAAAATAATAGAATGCAAAATTATCAGGTAATAAAAATAGATGGTTGCCACATTGTTCGCCACTTTCTGTTAGTAGGAGGAATTCCAATATAAACCGCCAATTTAATTCTTCCGTTGTTTTTATTTTTGTATGTTTTTGGTTGCTATAGTTATTGTCAAATATATGTTATAAATTAGCTGTATAGCATATTTTAACAAAACTCTTATTTGTGTTAAATGGAATTAGTATGACATACTCCCAAAATTCTTCAGATGATGTCTTCGACAAAATACCAGACGTATTCAACACGGCACCATCACCCACTGCAGTAATATTACGCCCCAGTGTGTTTGTCACATTTCTGAATGAAGTTTCGTTGGCTACGTTTCCAAATCCTTTGTAAACAGCAACCGTATTTTGGATAGACGTGCCATTTGTCGTATTTCCAAATCGTTCGTAACAGGCATCTGTATTCCATGCGTTGCCACAACTGGACCAGGGCAGTGTTGGAAAGAAGGAGTTGCCAAAATAGTACAAACACCATGAGATGATGACATTATAATAAATGGCTACTATTGCGATGAAAACTACCATGCCATAACCGATACCTACAACATAACATGGTGTATAGTTTGAAATAATGTAAATTAGCGATGTTGTTGTATAAAGATACTAATTTTTTACAAAAAGATATAAGAAAAAAGGGCATTCTATGAAAATAACATTAACACAATTCCATCTGAATAAAAAATGGTATTTCACGCCTTCGCCTAACACCGAACATTAATGGATACCGCTCTGATTCTCATGTGATTTTCGGACCAAGATCATTATTATAAAGCCTCAGCTATGCCTGAACAGAGAACAACATTTGAATACATCAGCTGGTGCTAGATTGGGGTATTGACAGTATATGGGTGTGTTCTATTTACCGAACACAGATAATTATTTCTTTCGGAACAATGGACAACCTTCCTATACTTTCGTCGGACCTAGATTAGAGTACTGGCAAAATGATGTAATACATACTATCCTCTGTTTTATGGCCCCAGTACTAACCTCTGAACAAAGGACAACATTCCCATACTTTAGCTGGACCTAGATTAGAGTACTGGCAGTATGATATTTCTAGTAGTGTCAGTGGCAAACCAGCAACAAACAGGAAAAAGAAATATGGAATAAGAAAAGCACCTACAAATAAAAAATAGATAATTATTGTTTTGTTATCAAATATTGCAACTACGGATGCATCCTGGTCACTTGTCACAGTTACATCAAGGGCATCTGTTCTGTTTTTGTTTCTTTTAATTTGTCATTTGTGTAACTTGGTAAAGTTAAATGTAAGTCCTTGGAGTTCACCGGCGTACCACGTAATCAATACCACTTAACGATTGTGTGGAACGTTTTGGAAAACGTTTACGTCAAAATTTCCCAGTGTAACGTCATTTTTACGGAAAAACGTCAACTGAAGCGATTCGATTTCCATTAGAAATTATTGTTCCACAGAAACGCTATGGGGTATCACGTGGTGTATTAATATTGGCAAACCCCAGTAGCTTGGCTTACTAAACTATGTAAAATGATATCGCAGCAACATAAATGTATGAACGGCAGACATGGTAATCAAGAAAACGTTACAGAAACGAACGAAACAAAGAAAAACGACAAACATTTTTTGAAAACAATGATTAAAACACCACACGTACCTAACAAAATGACAATGACAAGCAGCACAAAAGTCGCAAAATAGAATCAAATGAAATAGTCTCTAGAACAATCCAGCATTTTTTGCGCTTATTTTCAAATATACGATCCATAAAACACATACGAGCGTTTTGTTTTTGTTTATTTTAAAGTGACAGCAAAGTGTTTAAGAATTGTCTTTTCCCCGTTGTCTAATTAGTAGATATCACTAGCTAGAAGTTTATTTTGGTTAGAAGCTGTTATCTTAACTTTAAGGAGCTTCATAGCACCACTAGTTCCTACCCCGTGTTATAATTATAAACTGTCGGGATAATTTGCTTTTTTGTTTCTAAGAAAAACTAGTTTGAAACCATATAATAGGATACAAGTAAAGCTTCAAATAAATAGTGCACCATCACTTCCTATGTGACTTCCAAATTACTACACAATAGGACAAATGGAACGTGACTGTGAAATTCATACTTATACTACTAAAATACGAAATACATTTTTACATATAAAGCATACATGAATAAATCATTAATTTTTTTAAATATTTATTGTTTTGGTTGGAGATTCAATTCTGAATGAAGTAAATGAGGTCATAACCAAGCTAGCCTGGTACTATTTAGTGAAGTATCCCTTTATACAGTTCAATGTTAACTTACTGCATCATACAAAAATCAAAATAATTCAGTGTTGCCTATTTTTATTGGAGCTTATTAAAATTTAATTATAACCATTGGTTCATTAAGGATTGACACAAATGGAGATTGTGCACACGTGACGTCATTCGCTGAATCGCTATATTCCGTTTGCGAGTCCATTATCAATGATCGAATGATAACAAGAACCAGTACTCCTTCCATTCTCAATTTTGATTACATATGTGATTGTCGTAGCTAGCTAATCAGAGGCGCTTACCATTCTTGACCATCCGGCCTCACGTTACTGTTGGAAGTTCACTTGTTTAACCTAATTTTCCAGTTCAAAGTTTTTGCTTTGCTTTTGGATTGTGATTTGGACATAAACTTAAAAATCGACTAAAACAACAGAAATGCGAAACATATAAACCGACGGGATTCGTACCCTTAGCTTACTCTTGGATTTGACGTCCGATACGTTTAAAATACGGATGTTGATAAGCTGTTTTTGTTACATGTTCAGGGGGCAAAGTTAAGAAAATAACTCTTCTTCGGACTTCGTTTAAAGAACAACTGGCTTATTATCACCATAGAATGCATCATGTAAAATAGTTCATTCGCTACTTTAGGAAAATTCTTTTTTTCTCCTTCTGTCTTTATCAATATTGCCAAAGAAGGGTCTAACAATTTTTCACATATGCTATTCTTACCTCCGCCGTTTCTGTAACAAACATAAGGGAACCTCCATATATTACCCAGACCAACCATATAACCAACACTGGAGAATAAAAACTCCAAATAATTTGACCAGTTCCCTCTACTCTTATCCTCCATTGTTAGGTAGTTGGGATCTAGTGCGTGTTCGTGACTTAGCAAATTAATTATGGAGAATTGACATAGGTCATATGTAGATGTTTAGATGGGTATCTACTTATAGTAACTTGGTCTGCATTTCTTCTGCATATACAATGTTTTCCTAGCTTTTTTTTTGGTTCCAAAATTACAAATATGTCAAAAGTTTTTATAAATACAAATTTATGCAGATGTGCCTTTTTACCAACACTTTACACATTTTAAAACATACACATATACATATGATTTCATATACATGTACATACATAAGTAGAAACAAATTAGAGAGTAAATTTATATTAGGTAAAGAAAAAGTACACAGACCTGTCGAAAGTTTAACACTTAGCTAAGGAATGAGTGACAAATCGGCAGCTCGTCTCGGCCCCTCGTCAACTATACCTCGGCAAATGCTATCTAGCAGTCGGTAGTTTTTCGTCCACTAAATATCAACATCTAGGCCACTCGGCTACGGGGCGATTCGACTCCTTTTCGTTAGCTCGGAGTTAAACTTTCGACAGGTCTGTACTGTATATGATACATGTAAATGTAGTGTATTGGGTTGTATGAACTCATATTAAAATAAATACGTAAAAGTATATAATAAAACAAACATACTAATCCATTTCCGAATCACAATCCAAAAGCAAAGTAAAAACTTTGGAACTGACAAGTTAGGTTAGACACGTGAACTTCCACCAGAGAAGTGAGGCCGGGTGCTCCGGAAGGGTAAGCACCTCCTGTTTAGCTAGCTATACCCGCCACGTGTGTAATTAAAATTGTGTAAAGGAACATGGAACTATGAGACGTCAAATATACCCAAGGCAATCCTTGACACAGAGACATCAAACTTATCAACAATATTGTGATGAAGGCCATAAAACTTTTTGAGGGCCTTGATAAGCCTAGGCTTGCAATATTTATATATAAATCATTTATCAGTTCCCTTGGCATAGAATGGAGAAGAATGGTTTCAGTGTTCCAGCTCTACTTGTCAATTCGTCTGTCCGACACACAAATCCCTATTACGTTGACATATATATGTATCGGCCCCGTTGACATAGATGGAGTAAAGTGTTTCAGTGTTACAAATAAAATTGTTAGTTCGTCTCTCGGTTAACGCCTATTCCTGTTGTGTTTTACATTTTTACATACGTGCATGTAAAGGGATAAGTCATAGATTAAGTTCAAGATTTGATCACTCACAGCTATCACCCTTTGTATTATTTCAAAAGTGGAGACGACACACATTAAACTGACTATATTATTTCGTCACTTCAAAATTAGTCGCACCTGGAGTAAAACCATACCTATGGACCATTGTAAGCCTGTTATGTACAGCCCGGTACAAGGGAGATACCTCGGTATAAAAATAGTAATTCCCTCTAAGTAGGTTATTATCCCGAATTGTCACCATTCAGAAGGATTTCACCCTCGAGCGATGCCAATTTTGACCATTCTGAACAGTTATTGAATAAAGTCACTTTAATGATAAGTAGTATATAAATTGTATCCTTGGTTTAGGGAAATATGGAGGATTGTTTCCCCCGAGGGAACATTATCCGATAGAGATATAGTTCCCAAGGAGAGACAACCCTTCATATTTCCCTCAATCAAGGGATCAAGAACACTATTTACTTTAGTATACGGACCAAAAATACGTTCCCTTTACCTTTTATTCTGACAACATGGAGTTTGACTAGACATGATTGAGTCAGGATATTTGGGTGCTCTAAATCAAAATGGAGGGATAAACAGACAGAAGTAGGATTGCAGATCACTCGGTAATTTCCGCGAGTTTCCGTGCAAAGCGGTGGACATTGCTATATCCGATAGCAATGTTGACCGCCGTCAAACAATAAATTGACCTATAACAAATTAAGAATTTTCCGTATGAAATCTATCAATAGAAAATAAAAAAGGGGAGGCAGTGCCTAAAACATATTTACACAACTCGTGATTTATAGAATTACATTTTTATATTCTAAACTGGGAACATTATATATATCCTATGACATGTTAGACGCTGCTTTCGTTTTTATTGTTTTAAGTCATACTGAAAGATATAATGGTAACCAACTTACAGTTGATATTCTTGACATTAGTAAGGTTCTATTGGCAATGAATGCTCGCTTGTCAGATCTATTCGTTGTATTTTTAGACGAAACGCGTATGTAAATGAAGTAAAGGAAAGGCATATAATTATGTTCATTCGGCAGTAAAACTGCTATTGTCAAGAAGGATAAATCCTGTTTTTTTTCTCGTTTGAAATAATAAAATAAAATTTAAAAAATACACCAGTTTTATGACTGAGCGTAATTTTACGAGCATATATAACATTGCACATTTTTTAAATTAAGCTCAACTGGTGCTCGCTCCGTATGTGGGATGACACTGGTAGAAATCTCGGTTTATGTCTGATAAGTTAGTGACTGTTCTTTCGTCAAGCACTCGTTATTCGCAAAAGAAAGAAGTGGGGTCCATCGGTCCACCGAATTGTGCGTATGGATGCATCATCAAGCATTGGCAGGCGTGGCACGTTTAAGAACACCTTTAAATTGTCCCGAGGGCAATGCCAAGGTAAATTGCTGCCACTTCACCTACAGCTGGTGGCGTATCGATATAAGTAAGGACGTAAAGCATCAATCAATCAATCAATTTACATGTTCAAAAATCTTGTCTCACGACGGGATGCACCCCGTGTAATGTATTCTTTTCAATATTTTGATTTAGTGCATCTAGATGATGAGAGATTTTGCATGAAAAATTCAATAAATAAAGTCAAACAATTTCTTTATGAACATTTTCGAAATGGTTGTATTATTTCAAAATGTATCAAACCCCGTTTATCTGGAACACTTGACAACAGTAATCTATGTTCCGCTAATTTTTAAACGGAAATCAAATCGTTATCAACAACTTGCTAGCTTTACCACACCTTTAGTACTTGGAAAGACGAAATTGGTGCCCGTTTCTATTTATTATTACTAGTTCATTTATCTAATCTGATAATTTTAGGTGTTTACTCTATCTTGTTATATCTTAACAAAAACACACTGATTGAAGTAAGGACGATCAGACACAAAGGTAAGACATTTATATAAGCGGTGACAATTTGTCGATGTTATTTATATAAACTGTGGCAATTTGTCAATGTCTTTCTAACAGGACAGACTTGTGACCAAACGGTTAAATTCTTGACAAAGGCAATTATAGACCTACATAGGTTCCGGTTTATCTGGCGGGTTTCGATATATCTGATGGCGATAGCTGGTATTTTTTAATACAAAAGTAATGCGCTTTAATGTTTGTTAAGTATTCAAAATTAGCACATGAAACAGACAATAAAGGCAATAGAATCGCCAAGCAGTTTAAAGGGTAGAAGTTGTACATTTCACCGTCGAACTGTCGATCAATTGTTTGCTTGTCCACATAAGACTGTTAATGACCTTTCAATAACCTCCTATACCAGGAAGTGTCAAGCTTTTAAAAGTTTCCTAGTTTGACGAAGACAAATAACTTTTAAGTCATGAACGATATCTTTAAGGATAATTTTTTTTGAATATTTTTGTTTCCACGTATCCGTCATCACGCCAATAATTGTTGTGCATTCAGAATTTAAAACATCTCAGATCTATCGATTATATATCTATTGATTTTTAAGATGCGTTTTTATCTTAAGTATGTTTAAGTTATTGCGTTACCGGGTAATAACGGATTTTGGAAACAAAGGGTTTTTCTTATTTTTATGGGATTTCGATATTAAATGTCAACATGATTTCACACCAGTTTACATATTTTAATGTGCATTATCAAAATTTAAGTATGAGTAACTTATATCTCTCCAATACAACGCCCTCAGCTGATAAAATGTGAGATAAGTTTGTTCAATAACACATTAAATAACGTTATCTTTGAATATTATGTCGTTTCAGTGTAATGGTGGTAGATCATAAGTAGCTGTGTTGTGTACATAATTATTAATTTTTATGTTTTTCTATTGGACAGTGTGATTTGGTAAAAGGGTGGTTTTTAATGATTCCATTTAATGATTCGTAAAAGGTACTTATACTATGAGACACACGAAAACAGATTTTGTTTTTCAATTTCAGCGGTAAACGGGACACAAGGTGCATTCAAAACCGGAAGTGTCCTTTTAGGCCAATTACATATATTTAGAGGTATCAAATCCGCCACTAATTTAAATTTCTGGTGTTTTAATTCCGCCAGAATCTGGAGGACTTTTGCGCCAGTCTACATGTATAGGTAATTCATGTTATAAATATCCCCCATGTGGTGTTTCAAACGTAAAGCGGCAGAAACTATGTCCGAATGATCATCCTAGCTTATATGATCTTGGTTGTTTAAGATGAAGACGGAGACAAACTTGAAAAAAAGAAATGATTTGAAATGTGTTCGACAGTCCATGTACAGAGAGGGAAGGAAGATGTTCCTATCCTAGCCGAAATCACGATCACATTTCAGGAAGATTGGAATTGTAATTAACAAAGAAAAAACTTTGTGTTGGCAAATGATATAAAATGAGTCAGTTGGGTACCATATTGGCGCAAAAAGACAGGGCTTTTAATCATTTGGTGGCGGAAATGATATACTGGCGCAAATAGGTTGTGGCACAAAGGGACGATTAAATGGCGCAAACGGATGACACCCTTTAAAACATTGAGGGTTATCTGTACTGCAAATGATATATATCTATTATACTTATTATTTGTCAATAGATGGCAGAATTATGGTTCATATTGTGTTATTAGATCAGTAGCACTGTATATCCCTTTTTATTTATTTATTGTTATTGTATTCGATAATTTGAGTGTAGGCTATAAACATGTATCACGATTTTCAGGAACAAAACTCTTAATTACATTGTGAAAATCATGTCTTATTTGACTGTTTGGCTTAAAATCATTGTTGTAAAACAGTTTTCTTGAATTCTTCATAATTAATGTGTATCGTAAATTTGCAAACTGGCAAAATTGTGAATTTGGTAAAAACAATTTGGTCCTCTATTTTTTTTTTTCATTTCATTATCTTTTATTTGGATTTCCATAAATTTGGCCCGAGCAATACTGATGAGGAGCATTATTTCGAAACTACATCTAGTATTGCAAAATTTAAACAGGTTTAGTAATAATTTGTACTATTCTAATAAATTTGTTAAAGTTAGACAAGTGCTTTTTAGAACGTTAACTGATAAAACTCATGTACCATGTCGAATTTTATCCACATGTAATTGCTTAATTAAGGTGCCTGAAATTTCAGTCAACATGATAATGTTTTATTTCTTGTTTCATTTTGACCAAGTATTCTATTTTTGCAGGCACAACCATGAAAATCCTTGTACTTGTGTTTTATATAATACTGTTTTCGGCGACAGTTGTAGGTAAGTATGTTTGCCCTTTAAAATAATTATGATTAAATACATCAATTTTAACAAAGACACAAACACAGCAGAAACAAAAATAGTGAATAATCACTCGAATTCTTTAAAAATTGACAAGTTTTGCTACTTTTGAATTTTTATAAAATAATTCAATCAAAAGAGTTAACCTTTCTCCGTATTTTGTATATTAACTAGTCATGATGGCTTTCAATTTGTATTATATTTCACCAAAAAGAGAGTGGCCATATACATTATAGCTTTCCGGCTGCAGGCCTTTCCTCGACATCCGCACCTCTGCTACAGTTATAAAATGCAGGGGTGAAATAACCTAAATACTGGTGTTTATATGTGTGAACACATTTACTTAACGCCTTGTATCCCTTACCTTTGTTACACAGAATAAAAGTTACTCCCAGACATAGCTTTGGTTTTTTTTTCAGTTTTAGTATTTATCCTTTATAATACAAGGTGTATACATGTATAAATTGTTGACTCCGCAATCACTGCTCTACATTTTGTTGAAGGTTTACGGTAAAATGTAACTTGTATCTTTAGAATGATCCCGCAGTATTCCGAGTCAAATATTCAAATTTCTAGCGCTAATACTCTTTGCAATAACAGTATTAAATAAATTGGCACAAAACAATCGAAACTGTTGAATATTTCTGCAACGAAACCTAGTTTATAAAAAATGTTTTAAAATCCTTACAATAGAAGAAAGAAATAAGTAAGAATAATTAGTAATAACAGAATAATAATATGTTTTCTTAAATTTTCATCGATAACCCATACATGCAAAAGTGGTTTGTTAACTGATTAATCAGGCTTCTTTTTATCTTTTTATAAAACACTGGTTGTTAAATAAGTTTGATGGTTGAGAACCTTCGTATAGTACTATAACAACAACCCTGACCATTTAATCCAGTGTCCGTCCAAAGTAGGGAGTTTTAAAAGCAGTTATCCTAATGTTTTCTTGCTTTCTTGTTTTGATTAACTTGTGTTGTGTTCTTGGTTGCGTTGCTGTTGCCAAATGCAAAAAATGTTAAATTGAAAATAAAAATATTTGTAAAACATTTAACACAATATATTGATATAGGTTTTAGTTATGGCTTTTGCATTTTCAGACTTAACTGCAACAGCAGTAACAACAACAGCAACAACAACAACTACAGCAACAACGACAAAAACAGCTTTACCAGCAGCACTGAGTTTGACCTCGGCAACATCCTCAAAAACAACATTAACACAACCACTATCAACACTTAAGGAAGCACATGGAACTAGTAAGTTTAATCGGTCTGTTTTGGTTAAAATCACAAGACATTACATTGTTTGACAAATGACATAAACTGACCACCAATGGGGTAGATATCCGACTAGATGGCAATCCATATTCATTAATACCTTTTTCAAATTTTGTAACGACATTGTACAGACATTCACAATTGTTTCTAGTGCCATATATTATTAGGAAATGACCTTAATGTACAATATCTGTTTCATTTCAAAACGGTTGTAACTCTGTAATGTTTTCAATTTCACTGCAAACTAAAACGTTTCTATGTCCAACAACCTAACCTTTTCATCATTATTTAATGAATGATTAATAGCTGGCAGTATGGATGCCATCACAAATTACCTGACCAAATTAAAATGATACAAGAAAGAAGTATTGGACACTCGGTCTCATGCTCAAGGTTGAAAGGTGTTTTGCTATTTTAAACTTTTATCTCAAAAGCCATCCTATAATTGTTTAGTTGTTCTAACCTAAAATATTTTTTGTTTTTCAAATATTTCACCATGTGTAAGACATTTGTCTGTCTGAGCGTTTGTAATATACAGTTATATATACAATAAGTCATTTATATCTGATGGTATCTTCAGTATATTTCTGATTGAAGTCCTTATGTTGCTAGACAAAATAATCAGAATCCCTGTTAACCACTAGGTATCGACATGATTTACCTTTTTTGTAAAGACTGGCAAGTGAATGAGAACTGAGGACATTATTATTCTATTTATTTCAGGTTCTCACTGCACATGCCCAGATGGAACTACGATTGCATTATCAGGCCATTCAACTATGACAGGAAGTAATACAGGTAGTGGTGTTATATCTCATTTTTATTATGAACAAGCATTCTGAGAGTATTGCAAAACAATACATAGTCCCCTACCGGTCGCATATTTCACTAATCCCAAAGTTTGAGGTAAAATGTACCTTATTATATGGTACAAAGATTTATAGTTATAAATTATACGTGTTGTTCAAGATGAAAGCAAAACTTGATCATAGTAAAATCAAAAACCACCAATGGAGTTCTCAAAAATTCATTATCTGCAAGCATGTAGAAAAAAGTGCAAAAAAACTGAAATTTCATTGAATTTTCAAAGTTCAAAGGGTCATAACTCCGGTAAAAATTAGCAGATGGAAACGAAACGTAAACTTGATCTGTAACTCATCATGATAGACTTATATACCAAAAATCAGTTCATTATCTAAAAACATTTAGAAAAAAAGTGCGGAAAACTAAAATTTCTGTGAATTTTCAAAGTTCAAAGGGCCATAACTCCGGTAAAAATTAGCAGATGAAAACGAAACGTAAACTTGATCTGTAACTCATCATGGTAGACTCACATACCAAAAATCAGTTCATTATCTACAAGATTTTAGAAAAAAAAGTTTGGAAAACTGAGGCGTGACAGACGGACGGACGGATGGACGGACGGACAGCCAGACAGACAGAGCGCAAACCTAAAGTCACCTTCGGCTTTCGCCGGTAGGGTACTAATAACCATCACATTAGAAACAAAATATGGAAAAGTGTTTAAGTAAGAGTAAAAAACGAACATACCCATCTATGTCCATATCATACGAAAGCCTATTAAGCTCATGAATAAAAAAAATTAAAAGGCGTAATAACGCGAAATAAAGGCGTTATAACGCGAATGAAAAGGCGTTATAACGCGAAATAAAGGCGTTATAACGCCAATTGAAAGGCGTTATAACGCGGAATAAAGGCGTATTAACGCGAAATAAAGGCGTAATAACGCGAATTGAATGGCGTTATAACGCCTTTAAAAAGGCGTAATAACGCGAATTGAAAGGCGTTATAACGCGAAATAAAGGCTTATTAACGCGAAGTTAAGATGCCCTCCATAATGATGTGGAGGTATTGGGTTTTAATCTCTACCCCCCCCCCCCCCACTTTACATACATATTTAAAAGTGTGTGTGTGTGTGTGTGTGTGTGTGTGTTTCCTGCACAACTATATGTAATGTAATAAGCTGTTTTAAACGTATTTATTCTATGAAAATTAAAAAATAACTGCACATTATCCGATCCTGCGCTGAAATGAAAAAACATACTATTTCAGTAAAACAGAAAGAAAGGTTTCTTTTCAATGTTAAAGTGTTGTTTTTCATAAAGAGTATCATTTTATATATGGGGATGGGAATCTTTTAAGTAATCTGAAAATAAACATTGATAAACATTGGCAATGTACACATGGCTATTTATTAAAAAGTTCCTGTCCAATTGTCAATCGCTAACTTTTAACAATGATTAAATGACATTTGTGACATCTTAGTATGAATAGATCTGCAGTTGCCTTAAGCTATTCAAACTAAAACCAATCTGTTTGTGGTCAGGGTTGTTAACATTCTCCAGGGAAGTGATTGCTCTATATATAGACAAAAAGGCATTATAACGCCTTTCACTCCGCGTTATTACGCTTTTTAATTCGCATTATAATGCCTTTCAATTCGCTTTATAACGCCTTTCAATTCGCGTTATTATGCCTTTTTAAAGGCGTTATAACGCCTTTCGATTCGTGTTATAACGCCTTTATTTTGCGTTATAACGCCTTTAAATTCGCGTTATTACGCCTTTATTTCGCGTTATAACGCCTTTCAATTCGCGTTATTTCGCCTTTATTTCGCGTTATAACGCCTTTCAATTCGTGTTTTTACGCCTTTCTAAAGGCGTTATAACGTCTTTTTTCGCATTATAACGCCTTTATTTCGCGTTATTACGCCTTTTAATTTTTTTTATTCATGAGCTTAATAGGCTTTCGTTATATCACAAACCTAAAGCTTAGTAAAAACTTCGAAAGTTGCAACTTTTGTCAATACGTGAACTTGCAACAGGGAAGTGATGCCGGGCGTTCCGAAAGGTAAGCACTCCTGTTTAACAAAACGATAATATATGGTTAGATTTTAATCGTTTGTTACATTTTAAATTTTTTATAACTACTCTTTTTGCATGCAATAATTTGTGCTTAAACTAATGAACAAATGAAAGTATTTTTAAAGGTATTGAATCTCATAGTTTCACCTTTGTTATTGGCATTATCAACTTTGTTATTACATATATCTTCGGCTGCAGAATCTTCTGCAACAATCGAATTACTTTTTAATGTGTGTCTGAATTGCAATCGCAAGTTGAAGATTAGGTTAATCAAATCTTTACCTACTTTAGTATATACCTATATCCCCGTGATGGGTAAACAGGAATTACACGCATGTTATTAGCGAGTAGACTGTGACCCAAGGACAGCTAAGCTTATTACACAGCGCAGCATGTATATGTGCGTGTGTGTGCGTCGTTCACACCTATTTTCGACTTCTACCTCTGATTTCAATGAAACTTGGTAAGAAGTACATATGGGTAGGAACAATTCAGATTTGTTCGTGAAATTGCCATGTCTACCATAACAAGCCTACGGTAAAGGTGACCTAGGGTTGCAGAATTCTTCAAAAATCTTCCCCGAAACCGACGATTGAAGATAAATCTGATTTTTGGCTCCTCTATGGTCTTAAACCTATAGCTTTTTTTCATTTCGTGAAGTTCTGACAAAATATTATGCGTTTTTACATTTAATTTTGAAAAAATCGGAAATAGATTCAAATTTGTTTAACTTCGACTATTTAATCAGATAAATACTTGTTTTTTATATTTTACATTATTATCTTTAAAATGGGGCCAAGGTCAATTGTGAAGGTCATGATCTAATTTCTTTTTTACCTTTCTCCTTTTTTAAAACAAAAACTTTTTATATAGGCATGTAAATTAGAATATTGTTGGTATTGGTGCAACGATCTTTTATATATATATAGATGAAGGTAATAGGTTCAAAGGTCAAGGTCACAGATGCAAATGAATACTGAAAATGATTAGTTATCTGGAAAACTATAAATTTTTTGTACAGGCATGTGTATTATAATAATGTAGATATTAAAGAGTACCTGTAACGATTTTTTATTTTTACATATGTTATTCTCCATACTGAAATATGACTTTATGCGAAAATTTTATAAAAATCCATGCCGAAAATTCAAATAAGGGAGATATCGGTGAATTTGTAATACACCTCCCGTTAATCATAATCAAAAAGCTCGGTTTTCGGGACCCCGTGCAGTGACGTAATTTAGGTAAACAGACCCCACAGAATACTATTTATCTACATTACTTATATAATGAACCAGCAAAAAATTCTTTTTATATTTCACGATAAATTCATTTGATGAAGTGGAATTTACATCCGACTGACACCTACCAACAATTAAGCAAATTATTATTTGTACACCTTTATAAAAAGTTTGTTTATTAGACATTCCTTAGCTTGAGACCCGTACCTTTAATCAACAGGATGTGTTCTTACAATTAACAAAATTGATTGACAGGTGTTCGGATGGTAAACTGATTGTGAAAAGATAATTATGTATAAAAAACTAGAGTATGAATAGACTGATGACTGACAATATTATCCACTTTTGAAAAATAACATTTAAAATAAAATTTTACCAATGGTCATTAGCTCACCTGAGCCACAGGCTCAGTTGAGCTATTGCAATCTATCACCGTCCGTCGTCCGTCGTGCGTCGTCCGTCGTCCGTCGTGTGTAAACTTTAAATTTTAATCTTCTCCTCCAAAACTACTGGGCCAAATTTGATGAAACTTGGTGATTATCATGCCTTGGTAACAGCCTTTCAAAATTATGTTCAGGGTTTGGCCACGCCCAACAAGATGGCCACTGTTACTAAAATAGCAAAAAGACAAAAAAATCTTCTTCTCTGAAACCAAAAAGTGCAGGCAAATTTTGATTGGATATTTGGATTCAGCATACCTGGGAACATTAAAATTGTGTTTTTCATGAAATTAGACGAAAATAGGTTACGCGTTTTTTGGGTAAATTACGTAATTTTTAAAATGAGCATTTTTGTTATAACTTCATAACGGCTGAAGATAATTGTATGAGTTTTCACTGTTGATCTTACAATTTTCTTCCAATTGATGTCAAGGTCGAAGGTCAAGGTCATGTCCCAGTTTTTGACCTTTGATAAAAAATGCTATTTTTTTAAACATTTCTAGTGATAATGGCGTAGGATTTTCAGTTATTTGTAGGTATTGACATGACGATCATTTTGATACATAGATCAGGGTCATGGGTTCAAAGGTCAAGGTCACAGATGTCAAAGAATACCAAAATAGTTAATTATCTGCAAAACTATGAATTTTTTGTATAGGCATGCATATTAGAATATTGTAGGTAATGGCACAATGGTCATTTTGATATATGAATAAAGGTCATGGGTTCAAAGGTCAAGGTCACAGATGTAAACAAGTACTGAAATGGTTAATTATCTCAAAAACTATAATCTCTTTGTATAGGCATGTATATTGGAATATTGTAGGTATTGGCCTAACAATCATTTTGATATATGAATGAAGGTCATAGGTTCAAAGGTCAAGGTCATAGACGCAAACGAATACTTATATTGTTAATTATCTGAAAAACTATAAACTTTTTGTATAGGCATGTATATTGGAATATTGTAGGTATTGGCCTAATGATCATTTTGATATATGAATGAAGGTCATAGGTTCAAAGGTCAAGGTCATAGAATTGAACGAATACTTAAATGATTAATTATCTCAAAAACTGTAAACTTTTTGTATAGGCATGTATATTGGAATATTGTAGGTATTGGCCTAACGATCATTTTGATATATGAATGAAGGTCATAGGTTCAAAGGTCAAGGCCATAGATGCAAACGAATACTTAAATGGTTAATTATCTCAAAAACTATAAACTTTTTGTATAGGCATGTATATTGGAATATTGTAGGTATTGGCCTAATACTCATTTTGATATATGAATGAAGGTCATAGGTTCAAAGGTCAAGGTCATAAAATTGAACGAATACTTAAATGGTTAATTATCTCAAAAACTATAAACTTTTTGTATAGGCATGTATATTGGAATATTGTAGGCATTGGCCTAACGATCATTTTGATATATGAATGAAGGTCATAGGTTTAAAGGTCAAGGTCATAGCTGCGAACGAATATTTATTGGTTAATTATCTCAAAAACTATAGACTTTTTGTATAGGCATGTATAATAGAATATTGTAGGCATTTGCACAACGATCATTTTGATATATGAACGAAGTTTATAGGTTCAAAGGTCAAGGTCATAGAATTGAACGAATACTTAAATGATTAATTATCTCAAAAACTGTAAACTTTTTGTATAGGCATGTATATTGGAATATTGTAGGTATTGGCCTAACGATCATTTTGATATATGAATGAAGGTCATAGGTTCAAAGGTCAAGGCCATAGATGCAAACGAATACTTAAATGGTTAATTATCTCAAAAACTATAAACTTTTTGTATAGGCATGTATATTGGAATATTGTAGGTATTGGCCTAATACTCATTTTGATATATGAATGAAGGTCATAGGTTCAAAGGTCAAGGTCATAAAATTGAACGAATACTTAAATGGTTAATTATCTCAAAAACTATAAACTTTTTGTATAGGCATGTATATTGGAATATTGTAGGCATTGGCCTAACGATCATTTTGATATATGAATGAAGGTCATAGGTTTAAAGGTCAAGGTCATAGCTGCGAACGAATATTTATTGGTTAATTATCTCAAAAACTATAGACTTTTTGTATAGGCATGTATAATAGAATATTGTAGGCATTTGCACAACGATCATTTTGATATATGAACGAAGTTTATAGGTTCAAAGGTCAAGGTCATAGATGCAAACGAATACTTAAATGGTTAAATATCTCAAAAACTATAAACTCTTTGACAGGCATGTATATTGGAATATTGTAGGTATTGGCCTAACGATCATTTTGATATATGAATGAAGGTCATAGGTTCAAAGCTCAAGGTCATAGATGCAAACGAATACTTAAATGGTTAATTATCTCAAAAATTATAAACTTTTTGTATAGGCATGTATATTGGAATAAGGTACGTATTGGCCTAACGATCATTTTGATATATGAATGAAGGTCATAGGTTCAAAGGTCAAGGTCATAGACGCGAACGAATACTTAAATGGTTAATTATCTGAAAAACTATAAACTTTTTGTATAGGCATGTATATTGGAATAAGGTACGTATTGGCCTAACGATCATTTTGATATATGAATGAAGGTCATAGGTTCAAAGGTCAAGGTCATAGACGCGAACGAATACTTAAATGGTTAATTATCTGAAAAACTATAAACTTTTTGTATAGGCATGTATATCGAATATTGTAGGCATTTGCACAACACTCATTTTGATATATGAATGAAGGTCATAGGTTCAAAGGTCAAGGTCATAGAATTGAACGTATACTTAAATGGTAAATTTTCTCAAAAAGTAAAAACTCTTTGTATAGGCATGTATATTGGAATATTGTAGGTATTGGCTTAATGCACATTTTAATATACAGATGTTTTAGCTGTTTATAAATAATATATTGTAGCTAGACTTTAGATATGTTATATATAGCATACTTATATAATAATTATTATAATTAATTTGCAAAATACTTGCATATTATTGGCCCTTACTGCTGAAAATTGATATTCTCTTTTATTTATGTCATTGACCATTGAACCTCTGCATAAGATATGCACTCTTCCTCAGGTGAGCGTTAAGGCCCATGGGCCTCTTGTTTAATTTTTAATGTTTAATAAATAAATAAATAATTTTTAAATTTTTAATAAATAAATAAATAAATAATGGTTCATCATAAGCCGGTTCAGGATCGTAGAAACTTTATAGGTTTTGACGTTTGATTAATATTATTGAACACGGGCGGCCAGACGTATGTATGAATTTAATTACAGCATTTAATTTTATCAAGTTTCTAGTTTTCGTTTTCTTCATGATCGGAAAAATTTGGCCTTTAAAATACATTGTTTGGAAATCTGGGGCCTTTTCGTACTTAAAATTGTCAACATCACATTCATTTATTTATTTATAAACTTTTGTCAATAAGTTAACTTTGAAAAATACTTAATTGCGTGAACAACTACCTGTGTTGTATTTTAAGCCGGTGCCACGTTTCACCGATGTTTGCAATTGGTTGAATATTTTGCAGGATGTGCTGTCTGTAGCAGGTTCTGTATGATTTAATATTAAAATTAAATCTATTTTAAAATTTTAACAAGTGAAAATATTTTTTTTTAAATTGTCAACATCACATTTATTTATTTATTTATTTATTTATTTATTTATTTATTTATTTATTTATTTATTTATTAACATTAGATACTGAACATTTGTAATAAGTTAACTTAGTAAAAAGTTTTAATAGTGTGAACAACTGCGGTGCCACGTTTCGATGTTGGATTGAACATTTTCAAGATGTCTGTAGCAGGTTCAATATAATTTTATATTAAAATTAATTTTAAAATTTTAACAAGTAACAATTAATTTTTTCTGTATATTTGATAAATAATACTCGACGCATATATTTGGTTATGTCTTGGCTAACATTCAGAAATTCTGGGTCTCCACTCAGTAAAGTACATCGTACCATCGTCTGTTTCTGGATCGAATAAATACAGCTTAACGCCAATTTCATCAATTTTAAGGTTGTCTATTTCTTCCCAAAATAATGAGGAATCATATGACATATACAGATAATGCTACGTTCCCACTGTCGTGCGATCCGTTACGAACGCCACGATTGACCATTCGTAGCTGATCTTGGAATTTCTCTGAAATTTCAGGTTTGGATACGAGGCGATGCGAGTCGATACGTTCTGATACGATTTGTTGCGCTCGGATGCGATATGTTCACGATTTGTCAATTTCAGGTGTCACGATCTGTCATGATCTGATCTTCCGTTCAGATGCGATCACATACGTTCCGATAGGACTGTTTCGATTGAGTCCACGATTGGGTCTCGATCTGACACGATAATCACGATCGAGTTCCCCGAATTGGGACGATCTGATACGTGCAGATACGTTCCGATACGTTCATCAAGAACAAATGCGCTCCGTTACGATATAATACGATTGTGGTCGCGATGTCTTTCACGATCATGATTGAGGGTGATCACGATTTGAGCTACGACTGGACCCCGACGGGTATAAATACAGCCCGACTGACCATGGGCTTCATTGTTTCTTGAACTTTTACAGAGCGTGGTGTTTGTATCGTCTAAGATCGATCCCGATCACCACGATTTGGAAGCACGATTAGATGCGATCTGTCGCGCTTTGTTACGATGCAATACGATCTGATACGATGATCCCGATTGACAATTGATCGTGTTGATCGTAGAAAATTTTTGAACCGTTCAAAAATTTTCTACGATTAACACGATTGCCACGACTGACCTCAAGATCTGATAAGATCTGATAGGATCATCACGATTACTCCACGATTAAGACCACGATTTTAATCGTGGCGCGCATCGTGATAGTGGGAACGCCCCATAAACGTCAGAGTCGTTATTTTTTGTCCATTCATCATATAATACGTCGCTACATTAGCATTATTAGTACTGTCCGCCATGTTAGTTACTACAACGGTTACTTAAATGACGTCACAAACGGATCAGCCTCGATATGGGTCGTTTCACTATTCAAGGCCTTCAAACCGCTATAACTTTCTTATTTGGTAATCAATTTTGATGCGGTTTTCGATATTGTGATATTTAAATGGTATTTAACAAATATACGAAATAAAAATTTTTCGTTACAGATACTTTTTAATACAAAGGTAATGTTGATATATAGATGAAGATAATTATTTCAAATGTCAAGGTCACAGATGCGAAAATTATTGAAATAGTTAATTATCTGGAAAACTAAAAAAAAATTGTATAGACATGTATATTAGAATATTGTAGGTATTAATTCAACGGTCATTTGATATATAAGTGAAGGTAGTTGGATCAAAAGTCAAGTCAAGATCACAGATGCGAAAAATAACTCACATAGTTAATTATCTAGAAAACTTAAAACCGTTTTTATAACATGCACATTAGAATAGTGTATAAATTCATGAACCGATCATTTTGATATTTAGATGAGAGTGATTTTTTACAGGCATGCATATAAGAATATTGTAGGTATTGATACAACGATCATTTTAATATATAGATAAAGGTCACATGTTCAGACTTCAAGTTTATTGATGCAAAGGATGCTGAAATGGTTGATTATATGGAAACAATTAAAAATTGAGTATTTTTAACAATTTTGAGTGAGTGAATTATTGTTTAAAGCCGCATCAGCAATATTGCAGCTATTCGCGGCTAGTGTAAAATTTTGACATTGGGTTCTCATTGTTTATGTTTTGTTTTTTTAAAAGCGTATCAGGTCCAATGAGCCTCATGTAATTATTTAATGAAATTATAATGTTATTTTTAGAAGTATATGAAATAAAAACAAATCTACTTATTCATGTCCAAATCATAACCCCCCCCCCCCATAAAAAGGAAAAAACTTTGGACTGACAATTAAAGTTAAACACGTAAACTTCCACCAGGGAAGTGAGACCCTGTGCTCCGGAAGGGTAAGCACCTTCAGTTTAGCTAGCTACACCCAACTACGTGTGCGATAAAAAATTGAGAATGAGAGGAACACAACAAGCACTATCGTTATTTTATTATACCCCGCTTCGAAGAAGAGGGGTATGTATTGTTTACCCTCTGTCCTCCCTTCCATTTTCGTAACAGTTGTCTGCTAAACATAGCCGCTTGAAAGTTTGTATGCTAGTTCAGTCCCATGCTGTAAGAACCGATTTCAAGTCTGCCAGACATCTACTTCCTATTAACTAACCTAGTTTATTTTTCAACATTAGGGTCGAAATGTCCGTAAAAGTTTCCCCAACAACTACCAATTACAGCCACTTGAAATTTCATATACGGCTTCGGTATCAGGTCCCCTACCACAGATACCATTACAAGTCCGCAGGACATCTATAGGCAACAACATTGACCTGTCCTTTTGACCTTTCATTAGGAATATTCATATAGGAGGGTCCACCCAATACATAGATAATGTTAGGATTCGCAGTTAATTATACATATACACATTGTCTATGATTAGTGTTCACAAGAGGTATACAAAATATACTCTCATTATCCCTATTAATTGAATTTACTCGTCCATAATGAATATTTAAATCAAAGGTCAAGCAGACAGGCCAATGTTGTTTACCTATACTTCTCCTTTTGTTTGTATTCCAACATATTTTTAAATAGGTGTATACCAAGTGAGCAATAGCTCACAGATTTTTTGTTTAATTAATTTTGCGCTATAAAAGAGTGATATAAATACTGCTCATACTCTGAACATGCACAATAAAAAATTATAAATGATTTTAATCTATTATTCATTGAATGTAAAGTTGTTTAAACATTGAAAAATAATATCTTTATAATGATACGATACGTTTCTAATAGGAGACAAAATGTATTAAAAGTTCAATGTGTATTTTCATGATATTTGTGAAAGTTGTATATTCACAATTTAATTACAGAATCACCACCTGTATCAACAAACACTGTTAAACCGAACACTCTAACAACAACTATAAAACCGAACACTCCAGCAGCAACTATAAAACTGAACACTTCATCAGCAACTATAAATTCGAACACTCCAACAGCATCTATAAATTCGAACACTCCAGCAGCAACTATAAATTCGAACACTCCAGCAGCAACTATAAATTCGAACACTCCAGCAGCAACTATAAATTCGAACACTCCAGCAGCAACTATAAAACTGAACAACACAGCAGCAATTATAAAACCGAACAACCCAGCACCAAGTATAAATTCGAACACTTCATCAGCAACTGTAAAACTGAACAACACAGCAGCAATTATAAAACCGAACAACCCAGCAGCAACTATAAATTCGAACACTTCATCAGCAACTGTAAAACTGAACAACACAGCAGCAATTATAAAACCGAACACTCCAGCAGCAACTATAAATTCGAACACTCCAGCAGCAACTATAAAACTGAACAACACAGCAGCAATTTTAAAACCGAACAACCCAGCAGCAACTATAAATTCGAACACTCCAGCAGCAACTATAAAACTGAACAACACAGCAGCAACTATAAATTCGAACACTCCAGCAGCAACTATAAAACCGAACACTTCATCAGCAACTATAAAACTGAACAACACAGCAGCAATTATAAAACCGAGCACTTCATCAGCAACTATAAAACTGAACAACACAGCAGCAATTATAAAACCGAGCACTTCATCAGCAACTATAAATTTGAACACCCCAGCAGCAACTATAAAACTGAACAACACAGCAGCAATTTTAAAACCGAACAACACAGCAGCAACTATAAATTCGAACACTCCAGCAGCAACTATAAAACTGAACAACACAGCAGCAACTATAAATTCGAACACTCCAGCAGCAACTATAAAACCGAACACTTCATCAGCAACTATAAAACTGAACAACACAGCAGCAATTATAAAACCGAGCACTTCATCAGCAACTATAAATTCGAACACTGCAGCAGCAACTATAAAACTGAACAACACAGCAGCAATTATAAAACCGAACACTTCAACAGCAACTATAAATTTGAACACCCCAGCAGCAACTATAAAACTGAACAACACAGCAGCAATTATAAAACCGAACAACCCAGCAGCAAATATAAATCCAAACAATCCTTCAAATAAAACATCACCAGGCAGAAAAACAGGTGAAGGTGAGTTATACTAATTATGTCATTCGCAAGTGTGTGTGTGTGTGTGCGTGTGTGTGTGTGTGTGTGTGTGTTTTGGTTCGCCCATATATTATACATGTACTTCATACTAAACACCAAAAACGTACTCACAAAGAGAGTGTTAGCCACACTAATATACATTCGTGGAGCTTTATGAGCGAGGTTTATTGGTGAATTGATAGAAACAATTTATTACAAAGATTTCCTTGGTTGCAACGTAGACACAAAAAGCCAAAAACGGCTTTGTGTTCTAAAATATACTGTTGTATTTTAATTATGGCTAATTTAGTATTTAAGAATCAGTATCCCAAAATAAAGTTGTATAGCGTATTTGTGTCTTGAATTTACACTGGACAGATCAACATTATAAACAAGTAAGGACAACATACCAGACGCGAATAAAATACAGTCCAACTTGCCTTAAAGGCCACGTCTATACAATGGTCACCTGGTTATAATGCCCAGTAAAATTATTTCCCAATATATAAAGGCGACTTTTACTGGTTCCTTTGGGTGACTTTTATGGACAGGTTTGACTGTACAGTACAACCTCGATTTATCACTAGCATTTGTACAGAAGGATTTTGTCGTTATAAAGGGGTATGTCGATGATAAGCGGGATACATAAAAGATAATTAAAATAATAAGGTAAATAGCAAGGTAACTAAGTTATCGAGGTTCATTATAACGAGGTTATGTTGTATTTAGCAATGATTTCATTATTTGGCAACAAACCGTATTCTGTTTGTAGTTTTTAGTGCTTCGAACGTATTGAATGCCACTTGTTTGTGATTAAAACGTTTATATTCATTTTGTGATGGTTTGGTTCAGGTTCACAAGCTAAAACACGGAGAAAAGGTTACAGAATATCTAAAGATAATTCAAATCTTACAAATGATACAACTACATTGCATTACACGACACCGGCAACAACGCATAATACCACAATGGTTACATCTCAGACCACAACAGACAATGGTACAGGAACTGAGCAGCATATATATACAAACATAGTAGATCCACGTTGTTCTGAAATATGTCAGGCTCATTCTGCAGCAGGAACAAATGCTACTATGTCAGCAGTTGATTCTACTACGGTGACCAAGCGAGCACCAAAACCAAGTACTGTAATGCATCCGGATATCGCTCCAAAATGGGGTAAGTCTAGAACAAATTGATATTTGTGAATCAAAAATCTTATCTAGTGAAACCATTGTTTCTACAACCATTGTATTGTTCTTCCACTTGAATAATTATTTCAGATATATGAATTTCAACTTCAATGTAATGGTATAAAGTCATTCGGTACGTTTTATCACTAAATCTCTTAAACCAAATTGCCTTGAAAATACAATATAACCTCCGAAACCGATGGTCCTCCGGACCGGAAAATAATAAAGTCGGTTTTGACAGAGGTTTAAACAAGAGTTATTTGCCCCTAGTGACTATGAAGGAATCGATTGAGATTAGCTCCCTTGGGATGTATTATTGCCGTACGTAGTGACCAAAGCCACTCTGTGTATTAACAAAATTGACAGTTGTACATGAACTAGTCCGACTAATCAGTCGGGTGAATTACTCATGTAAATAAACATCGCCATGTGCTTTCTATAGATAGAACTGCGAGTTTCACCATCCAAATGCAACACGCGATCTGATTGGTCGATGCAGATAAGTAATGTCTTTACGATGCGAAAGTGACAGAGAGCTGAAATGACATCAGAAAACTTTGTATTTCTACCGATATCGATAGATTTTAATTAAAAGTTAAGCATGGATCGGTAGAATAATGTTTTAGGAAGTGTTCCATGTTGTCAGCAAGAGCGGGGTAAGGACATACTGGAAGTTATCGACGCGTATTTTCGTTTCTGCCGTTTTCGCCAGAAATTTCAAGAATTCAATAATGGAAGCTGTCAGACCACAAACCCCCAAAAAGTCAAACAATTAAAATGGGAGTTTAGTGGGCTGATTATTCGGACTATACATGAACTTGACATTTTATTTTGAAAATGTAATTTCAAATAAAGTGAAGTAAAATTTTAAAAAGTACGGTACAATTGCATCATCCACATGCCGTGATGCACGTGGTTTACTTCGGGAGAAAAACACTGGTCAAATTAATGGTGTTTGTAAATGTGACACTTGTCAGTACGTTGAACTTGCAATAAAAAGCCATAGGGACTCTATATGTGGCTTCAATACACAGTGACTTTGTTCGATTGAAAAATTAACGTTTTCAAGATGTGTCTATGCAGGTTGGGATATCTTTCAGATCTGTTTCTTTTACATTTTATAATCCTTTTCGGTTTTCTAAATAATAAATTTTTAATGAGTGGTACTTTTGGCTTACTGATCAATAAATTTTAATAAAATGGTATGCAAAACTTTTCGACACAAGCGATGTACTCTTCCAAAGCACACTGAGAAGAAAACAAAAAGTAAAATAAAACGTACATGCGACAGATGTTCAGGTGGTCATTGATTTGATGAAGAATGCAAAACTCAAAATAGTCTTCCTAAATTGGCATAAACCATTAAAAGTCAAATGAATCCAAACCAGAATGGAGTCTAAATAAATCTTTCAATCGTTACTGTTTTGAGACACTACTATATTACATACATAAACATTTTCGCAATATATATATATATATATATATATATATATATATATTTATATATATATATATATCAAATGTTATGAAAGGTGACCAAAACAAGGACCCTGATTAAAAAAAGAGCAAATTTTTCTGTAGATACATTTTTTGTCACCCTTCAAAGAAATTTCTCGCATAGCGATTGGTTAACTTGCCGGGGTACATGGAACGATGTTCGGAAATCTGCCGGGGTACATGAACGCACGCGACGTTTAGCGGTAAAAGGAAAGTAACTCGCACATCTCTGGCATCTAGTTACAGTATACAAACATGGCGACAACGTACGCAAGTCACGGAAAATACGAAATGGAAGTTAAAAAGACCCAACTGGTAACGCTTTGAAGGGTGACAAAAACGTTATACAGGTCTTCGGCAGGTTACACGGTCCCATGTGCCCCGTTAAAGATGAATGTACCCTTCGCCTGGCTGCGGCTCAGGGTACATAAATCTTTGACGGGGTACATGGGGTCGTGTAACCTGTCAAAGACCTGTATAACTTATAATAACCATGCTTATGCCATTACATTTATAACCATGCTTATGTCATTGCTGACTCCCCGCAGTGACTTTGAATTTCCTTACTTCCATTTTTTGTATTTAGATGATGTTCAACTGGATATCCAATTAGCTATTGTAATAAATGGAACTTTCACACCTAAATTGGAAGACCATGGTTCTGATGAATATCGTAAACTGGCAGAGAAATTTCAAACAAAGGTAAATTTTAACTAATGCAAAGGAGAGAGAGCGACATATTTTTTTTCAATTTTACTTTTTGACTGCCGATTGTAATTTCGAATCAAAATTTCATCTTTCAAATGTTTAGTTTTTATGAACAATAACACAATCTGGCATACATGAGAGAAATAAAAAAGGCTACCTTTCTACCAACTTCCGGATGTCGCTATACGAATTTTACCGCTGTTTAGAGTTTGCTTTTTAAGGGAAACGCCAACTCGGCATGTACATTGATTCAATTAAAATTATTTCACGTCAAGATCAGCTGCATATGGGGTGAAAAAAAGACAATGACACTCACTCGAGGCGACAAAATCATGAAATATCTATTTTACCGATTGTTTTACTGCAAAACTCGGCATAATATTGATATTTCTGGACAACGGTAGATTTGACCCAATTCGATAGCAATTTAATCATTCATATCACGACTGAGTTTGGAGCACTTGTCTTAAATCGATTTTTTTTTAAATGTGACCCCTTTCCATCATTTGTTCATGAACCAAAGATGAATGAAAAGAACTTTTCCCCATGTTTTTTGTGTAATATCGAACGTTTGTCCAATTATAGTAGAAAATAATGTATGAAAATGTAAGATACGTGAACAGTCCCTCTTCCGGCTCATTTGACATATAAATTACACAACGGCATCTTCCTCGTTGTACGCAATGCGTAAATTTAATAATCAAGAGGCACTGGATGAAATAAATAAAGATTTCTTATAAATTCGCACTTTAAGCAGATTTTGTTGGATTTTTGGTCTACTTTCAGACATCCATCTTAGAAAAGTGCCAACACCGCCTCAAAGTTTTTTTGGCATTCCCAAATGATTCGTTTACATTTTGTATACGACAATCATGACTTTTCGACAATGAAAAATGCAGGGTTGATTTCTGGGAGCATTGAATATATGAAGTTGGCCTGGATACCAATATACTCAGGACATAATCGTTTACATGGTTTTAAGTTTACTAAAATACGATCAATTTGGCTGCTATGTTAATTTCAACTGCCTGAATTTTTAAAATTACATGAGGTTATGGATTTACCCAAAACATTTACCATTAATTAAACCAGGCCTTTGGATTTCTGCATAAATTATTATTAATTTATTTAATTTTTTAATTATCTATTTTTTACCAATATATATGTAAAAAATTCCCGGCTTCCATATGTTGACATTCGTCAAAGATGATCTTCAGCCTAATTCAGATTAAGTCTATTCTACATCTGGTATCAACCAAAAGTGGATTTTAAAAATTCTAATGGATCACTTGGACATCTTGCTTTCAATACTTAATGCCGTGTAAAAAGTAAAAAAAACCCATTTGATTTTTCTACACTTTACACCACTATCCCTCATTCAAAATTAAAGGAACTTCTAACACAAATTATTTCTTTGTTTACCTTTTACAAAAATGGTAAGCCAAGATACAAATATCTAGTGCTGAATAGGGATTCTACTTACTTTGTCGAGCACCATACGGACTCCAAACAAAATATATTGAAGATACCATCAACACAATATTAGAGTTTTTTGATAGACAACATATTTATTGTGTTTGGTGAAACAAAATTTATACCAATGGACACAAATTATGTACCATTGCTTGCCGATTCATTCTTGATTCGTACGAAGCGGTAAAATAATTTTCCAACGAACAAAATGTATACCAATGGACACAAATTATGTACCATTGCTTGCCGATTCATTCTTGTTTCGTACGAAGCAGAATTTATGCAGAACCTTGTTCTGGAGAGAAGATTGTCGCAAAATTATTCAACTCCACATACAAATATAAAGATGACTTCTGTCTCTTAACAATCCTTAATGAGGAGACTATGTGAATGTCATCTATTCTAATGTGGTTTTGGATTAGTATGTTTGTTTTGATTATAGATTTGCATTTGGTATAAAGCAAGAATTTATGGACAATTATCAAGTCCTATTTACATGAAGCTTTTTATTTCAATCTTAACACAAAAATTCATTAGAAATCCTGTTCAAACTGTAAATTGTAATCTAAAACTTGACTCATACAGTGTATATATTTTCATTTGCATTGCATATTTCTTATTTCTTGCAGTTTGAGACTTGTGGCATTTTTATAGGATTATAAATGCCAAACGACCATATCACTGCATTTTAATAAAAGTATCGACAATACATTCCAAAACATTTTTGTAATTGTTTACATTCTTTAAAACATCTAAAAGTTACGAGATTTTTCCTGAACTGATGATGTTTGTAAAATGTAAACCCTTCAGGTTTCATGTTCACTATCGCTATCTGCAAATATGTCCAAGCAATCGGCTTGTTCTGGCAAAAATACAGGATTATTTTGTATCATCTAGTTGCTTAGATAAACGCACTAGCCAAATATGTGCCTGATCTACATTCGACTTCCAAAAAAATTAAGCACGGTCCCGCCAAATACAGCTGCCGGAACATTTAAGAACAACAAATTATTCGGTTTTAGTTTTAAAACTCCATAACAACAAATCTGAGGAAATACTAGATAAATCAAACATATTACAATGGTAAATAAACATTTTGATGCCGTTCGTTTCTAATGTTAAAGTTGACACCGTTACTACAGGGTTATACTCGGACACGTTTCGATTTTATTTCCTAAATTGACATTAAAACACAACAAACAACTTAAACAAAACTTTTGTTAATTTTTTCGATTTAAAACAAAGATATCATTTTTTTATTGTGTGTAAAATCGGCACGGCTTCCACTTGCTTTTATCAGCGCACTTGTCCATCCCCCTACTTTTCAATACGGGGTAACCACAGGGGTTGAAATTTGAAAATTAGATTTATGTATAAAATGTTTTCATTATTTGTACTTTTTAAAGAGTATTTTTATGAGAATATCATATGTAAAAATAGAAAGATCGAGTTTAAGAAGTTCATGGACTAAATTTTAGTCGAAATGCTCGAAAATATAATCCTAGATTGCAAATTAACCCTCAAAAATGATTTTAAGAGTCTTAAAATATTTTAATTGAACATATAACAATTTATATCAGTAGTTTTGAAATGGCGTTCATAATCAATATGCAAAACCTGGAACGACAAACCGAGCAAAATGCGCGATGTTCAGTTTGTCGTGCAAAGTTTTGACATTCATATTGACTATGAACTCTATTTCAAAACATTTTAATTGTTTAATATAGATCTACCATGTAAACACTATTCTAGAATAAGGCGCATGATTCTATTATTATTTTCTCTTTTTCTTTTGTTCTTAAACTTTATAGTGGATATCATTTTATTGTTTTTATTTAATCATTGGAATCACTACTGTAATAGAACTATGATTTATAAAACATTGTAAGTTGCCAAATATGATCTTGATTTAACACTCACAACTGATTCGAGACATTGAAGTCACTTTGCTTATTTTGATAGATGTGTTTAAATGTGAGTTGCAAACACAAAGTCATACCTATCCATCAGCTGATATTAACATTATCCAGAGTCTTTAAATTTTAGCAAACATTTTAAGACTCAAGTGGCATTTAATTCAGATTTATATAAAAAATTTTGAAACGGAGAAACATTCTCAAGACTTATTATATGATCATGAACATTGATTTCATTTTTTCGTGTGATTTGGACAGAAGTCATGAAACAAGGATGCATAATCAGTTGGCACATGTCATGTATATGTCATAAACTTCTCATATTCAAGAAAAACACCTTTTTTCACTTCTGGTATGTTATACATGTAATAATTACAAACTTCACGTTGTTACACAATTTAGAGCATTTTCATTGGTTGACGTCTTGCAAAAACACGGTGTTATTTTCCAATAACAACGTTTTCTAGCTGAACTACTTTGGGCCTGTTTCGGGGATTACCCATCTCTGAACAGCCATTTTAAGATTGTAAACAAACGGAAAGATCGGGAACGATTTCACATAGAAACATAAAAATACTTCGATTTTTTTATAAATTCAAATTTGGAAAAATTAATTCAAACATGTTCTGATTAATTTTCACCGAAATTTTTAATAATTTACATTTAAGATGAAATATATTTCAAAATCCACATTTTATCGTCACCGAGCATTTTACGTGTCTATAGGCCTAAGTATAAGCAATATGACACACACCATGGTATTCTCGGATGCCAAACCTCAGTGCGGGGTGTTTTGTTTGAAATTCATCACATAC
This sequence comes from Anadara kagoshimensis, assembly GCA_021292105.1. Taxonomy (NCBI): domain Eukaryota; kingdom Metazoa; phylum Mollusca; class Bivalvia; order Arcoida; family Arcidae; genus Anadara; species Anadara kagoshimensis. Next base: position 15,875,567 of record CM037875.1, on the reverse strand, counting down.
ACATCGTTTTGAAAGCAAAGACATTTCCCCAAGACAATGTATAGCCGGGGATCAGGATAAATATTTTGAGGAATTCATGCAAATTATATGCTAGTGTGCAGATAAGTCAGATGGTTGATTCGTAACTGGATCTTGATGATAATGACAGTGGTAGGCCTGCCAATAATAATTTAATAAAGTTGATAACATACTAGATCTATATTCCAACCTAATATTCACCCGTACCGCTTGTTTACCTTCTCCAAATGTCCCTGATCAGCCCCTACAGCCACCACCGCGGACAGAATCCCTAATCTCACATCCATTCCATGGGTGGTAAAACATCGATTCATCCAAGAAAACATTAATTCCATGTCAATAGTTGGTTACAGGGTTTTTAACACACTGTTCATTCAACCAATGCAGTTTTTCTTATGTTATGGGTAAAATAAAAATGTAAACACGCCTGTCCTACAAACGTTTGGCAGTCACGTATGACGTTGTACAAAGTGTTGTTTGTTTTCATGATTGCGAGACATAATATTATTCCTTTTTTGTCAATGAATTTAAATGTAACATAATTTATATATTGACTGAAAAAAACTAAAAAATTAATAAAAAGATATAAATTCAAAACTATTTCAGCTTTTTTATCGGATATTTTATCGTTTCATAAAAATGTCATTTATTGTATCACTACGCAGTTCAGCCTTGTAACGTTGGTTTTCTGAAAATCAGCTGATCAGTTCAGAAATGTAGGTCAGCTTAAAAAATGGTTAATTTTGGGTTTGTAATTATAAGAATTGAATTGCACTTTTTACGTTGTTATCGGGGTGTAACAACGTGAAAATTATGACAAATTGTGTAAAACCGCGTAGCGTATTTTTAATTATTCCTAGCTGATTTTGTTTCATGACTGTCTTGTGCATTATTTTTTGTTTTATTTTTAAAGCCAAGAATCAATATCCGAATACTGACAAAATTACTGGTATTGGTAGAATAAGAATAAAATTTAAAAAATTAAATTAAATTGATGTGGAGTTATATTAAGTTTTAGATGTAAAATCATATTACAGTTTTACTTGTGTAATATTGAACCTCAAATTAACCCTCAAAAATTGAAAATTAAAGGAAATGGAATTAAAATCATGACTGAACACTGAAACTACAATTAAAGAACTGAAACACATGTATTTTAAATTTTCAGATTTGGTTACTTGTTAAAATGAATTTGATGTACGAATAAATGTGATATGAAATAATTAAGCAATGTTTTAAACTCTTAAAACACATTTTAAGGTAAAAAACCAAAAGTAAATGATTCTTGTTTTCACAAGCACAAACATGGCTTGAGTATAAGGTAGCTTATGCTTTTTTCCTCTTTGAAATGCGAAGTCCATAACTACTATAATGTATTAAAGGAATGAAGTTAATTTTTCTATTTAATATTAAAGAACTAAAGAATTAAAGCATTGGACTTTTTGCACTGAACGTTACGTGTTAAATTCTTTTATACTTCCATAACAAAAAGAAAAGTTAACTTCATTTCTTATACACTGTAATTCAATTTATGGAATTTTTTTTTCAACAACAAATCAACAATTTTAATTACATTATTGCCATAGTAAGCAAAAAGCAAAATAGCATCGCTATGGCATAGGAATTCAAATGCCTTTGTGCGTCATCTGTAATAAGATGACGTCACTGAGAGTCCATCCATTCCATTCATGCAAATGTAACAGAAAAATATGACGAATCAAAATGCTTGAAACACAGGAGAATTAATTTTTTATCAAGTTATTTGAAATAAGAAATCAATTTGGGGATTTATCTTTGGTCGGTTTTGGTGCAGCAACTCATATTATGCAATGTATACACAGCATGTGCAAAATTTTGAATTTGTAAATAGTTCATTACATTTAAATTTAATAACAAGCAAACAGAGAAATTTCTATACATTTTGTGTTTGCTTGATATAAGTCAAATATTGGTCAAGTACATGACATGTAATTGATAAAACTGTTGCATTTATAAATCTATCGAAAATCACTATATAGCATTATAATTCATCAAAACCTAACCTCTCATTAACACATATGCCCCTCTCTCTTTCCCACGGGAATATAGGCAATAGTTTATTTTACCCTTTGAGTAGGGATTACGGTTGTTGAGTAAGGGGCCCAACTCGCTTTAGAAGTTTTAACAGTAATAAATAACTAAAACGAGTTACAATTTAGAGACCCAACCTGGAGTTAGGGGCGACTGGCCATTAGGTTTTTGATAATATTAACCCCTGTTCTAGCAGCTTTAAGTGGAGGTTATTTACATGTGCCACTGTGACTATAAGAAGTCGCAATGTAAATACGATGTATACATGACAAGCATGCAACATCTATATGCGATTAAGCTGTATGTCACTGTGCCAGATAAACATGTATCAGTATATTAAAGGTCACGATCAGATTTGTTGTCATTGACGACAAACGAATGTTCTTGGTTTTATTTATTTATTTCTTTGCTTTTTCGGATATTTACACTTAATACGCTATTTATATTACTTTGCGGAAAAAATACAATTTTATTTTGTTTTATTGTAAAATGATGTCGAAATTTCAAAGGAAATATTTATTTATGTTTTAAGAGAAACCGAAAAAACAAGAATTTTATATAGGCATGAAATACTACCTAAAATTTGTTCATACATACGAAATCTTGAGTCAATGACACATGTGCTAATAGCGTACTTACATACATAAATGCAAATTTTAGCGTTAAAGTACGACACTGGATTTGATTAATTTTTACCATGTTCGGATGCTTTAAAAATATGTAAATACGTTTTTTAAAAAACAAAAACAGAAACAACATATGCTCTTGGCGTTTCCCCTATTTATACCTGTTAAAATACAATACATTGATTATATCATTCTATTTATTTATTTACAGCTACAAGAGTTTTATTCTCATACACCACACTTTGAGAAAATTGTCATTAAAAGATTCAGGTACTTTTGTTTTCTCTATTATTAAACCGCGAATACATGCGAACTTTGTCAAGTTTCGTGTTGGGGTTTGTGCATTGTAACAACTCCTAATGAAGTCCGGCATTTAATGAAGACTAAGGTCTTAACTAACCTAACGGATTTTGGCATTTTATAGAATTAATACATGTCAAATATTAAGACTCTTCAAAGAATATTTACTTTTTTTTTTAAGGTACATTTATGACTTGTTGTTTTTTGTTCTTTTATATCTAAAATTTATTATTCCTTTAATTTGAAAAAGTCATATTGTCCTTATTTTCACACAACTTCTATGGCAGTTTCATTATAAGAAAAAAATATTCATAGAAACTTCCATATCGAGCATATTCATCCTGTCCCTTGCCCGAAGTTAGCGTTTTCTCGTGGTACTAATACCTCTGTCTTTTCCTCTTCACAACAACTGACATCCTCCTATAAAAGCACAATAATTTGACTTGTATGCATAGCAGTTTTAATTAGGACATTTCATAATTGCCTCTTTATGCTCAGAATGCTAGTTAGTTTCAAATGTTGCGTTGAGAACACCTCACAGTTTTACAGTTTGAGAATCATAGCTTATACTTGTGCAAGGTTTAGCAGTTTTACTTTGAAAGATTTCTATTCTTTCCTCCATGAATGGTGCTCCATGAAAATATAAACCCTTCATTTGTGCCAGAAGCCTTGCATCTAGGACTGATTATTGACAAATATCAAATTTCTAAAAGTGCAGGTATTGATTTTGCCATTTTCCAAATTTGTTTCAGTAAAGGGAGTATAAAATGTGAATTTTCTGTTGTGCTGAATACCAACAATCTGACTAAAACATCTTTACAGGATGTTATAGAATATATAGGAATGAATAGGACAAATGCAGATGAACTTAAGACAATTGATGACATTGGGGAAATTGAAGTGTCGAAGACTATGAAATTAATGAAAGAAGATTTATCTAAAGGTAAACAATTTAATATAACATTAATGAATAAAAATATTACATCAATGTAGATTTAAATCGAATATTGCATAAACAGGAGGTGCTTACCCTTCTTGAGCATCCGGTCTCATTTTCCTGGCGAAAGTTTACCTTTAATATTTCTGTTTTCATAGTTTTTACGTTGTGATTAACAACATGGATCGGAATGTTTGTGTTTACTTTAACCTAAAATGTGCTTTTTATTATAATAATAATAGTGATAATTTGACTAATTGTAAATATTTAATAAACCGTGGTCGTAGAACATTTGGATGAAACTTGAAGTAGAAATACTCGCTAGAGTTACCAATCGTTCTATATATACTGTTAAGTAATGAGCTCTAAAAACTATTTGTCTAGAAGTTATTAAAATTTAATTTCATGAATGTTTGAGTCCATCAATATGTTTCACTTTAAGCAATAACAGAAACTCAATTTTAGTGATGAGAAAACCTTCAACAAATCACGAACATTGCAAATGGCAATGTTGATTCACCAGCATTTCAAAGAGATAGGTTTGAACCTATTCTGAATTCATACAGGCTAATGAAGTAAGGTGTTTCAGTGTTATTTGTTTTTGTTACAATGTGGCTTATTTTTTCAGCGGAAAGTAAATTTAAAAACCTTTGTGAAACATATGGCGATAAAATGTGCGAATATGATCGCAAATGCAAAATAAAGAATGACCAATACCAAACACCATACTGTGTTTACAAATGTAATTCTGAAGAGAACCGTTGTGGCGAACATGGAACTTGCTCTGTGGATAAGAAGGGAAAAATAGCATGCAAGTAAATATAATTTTAAAAAATCAATATAATGTTCCATTAAAGGTACTACAAAATAGCCTGAGACATCAAAACAAGTAATGAGAATTGAAAAGGGACAGCGTATTACTGGCATCCAAAATATATATAATAAATAGTTTAGAGTTTGTATTTTACCCAACCTGGACTTTGTATGTGTGTAACAAAGCACTAAAATACGTATTGTGATATATTGTAGAGTAAATAAACTGCACTGCATATATTGACTATTTACTTTACTGGTATATATTTATTGAAAACTTGTAGAAATCAGAAATAAAACCCGCAAGTAGTTTAGCACTTAGATTTGTCGTATTCCTTAAACTTATTGAGTCCTTGTTTATATCTATTGTGCACCATGGCTGCACCGAAATAGTTAGTACAAATATGAAAATTAACAAAAGCGCTTGATGACAAATAATGTAAATATTTATAACAACGTAACATTCAAATATTTAGAAAATGTTTTACCGGTATATCGTACGTTTTAGCTCTGTGACTGTGTTATTATAAATGTATTAAAAACACAAAATATTTTAAGAATAAAAAAAATAAAAATTGTAGCTAAATTTAAAACGTAGTATTCCTGCTTCGTTTGCCGTTTCGATGATGTTTCGTCTTCGGTAAATTTTTTTATATATTTTTGTGCACATTTCAAGCACACGTCTTTCCACAAAGAAACGCCACGTCATATTTACAGGAGCACCTCTTGCTTGAATAACAGCTATAACACGATAAGGTAGTGTACGGTACATATTTTGACATTCTGATTTCTTTATCTGATACCAGTGCTTTTTTAAGAATACAAATGCTCTGTTAACGATTTCGAACGATCTTCGTTCGGATACTGTCTCACTGTAACCAAAAGAATAAGGGTTAGACGCCAAAAAATGAACCTTTCTCAGTTCATGTACCCAATTCACAGTGATAAATCATGTTTGAGAGATTATGTCATATAATGGCGTAGGTGTACTTACCATAAAGAATGGTACTGACGCTTTAAATAGTCAACGAAACAAAAAATGATAAATGGTTGGTGAATTCAGTGAGAAGTTTTGGTTTTTCCTGAAAAACAATTCATACATTCATTCCGAAACAGTGAACATTTCTATCCTTGACAGGCAATTTCTCCTTTTATGAGTCAAATTGAAAATTTGTGGGTCTCCCTTAAAAGGAAGATAGTAAAAAGAGATTTGTCAGACTGTTAATGGGCCCTGGTAGTAGATCAAGAAATTAGAATGTCAAAATTTGTATCGCACATAACTTCATTGTGTTAAAATTGTTATTCAAGCAATTGGTGTTTCTACAAAATATTAACTGTAAAAAAGTATGTGTTGATACCAGGTCAAGCCACTGATTTTAAATAAATCTCTTCTAAATGGCATGCAGTTTGTTTAATTCGAATTTTTGTTCTTATAATAATTGTATAAGAGGTGACTTTTTTTGGAAAGTAGGGCGACATTTCAGTATATTTACATACATTAACATTTTATATTTCAAGATGTAAAGAAGATCCACTGTACGTTTTCCACGGTGAACGTTGTGACATTAAAGAAGAAAAACTGTTGCTATCTAAAAATTACATAATAGCTATAGCAGCCGGTGGTGGGGGAGCAGTTATATTGATACTCTTTATTGCTATGATATGTCTCTGTCGAAAGTGGAACAAGGCGAATAAAGCATCTCAGTTCTACAGAAACAGGTAATATTTCCAGTAACGTATGAGTTGTGGAATGAAGTGTTCCTTCCACACACTTTTGAATACATACGAGGCGGGTGTAGCTAGCTTAACAGGAGGTGCTTACCCTTCCGGAGTACCCAGCCTCACTTCCCTGGTGTCTAACCAGTTTGGCAGTTCTAAAGGTTTTTTCTTTGCTTCTGGATTATAATTAGTACATGGATTAGTATATTTTTGTTTTTGATTAATAAACATCTTTAATGAACATTTTAAATGATTTATTATTCGTCTTTCATACTCCTCGACCTTAATTGACGACTGCATATATACTGTGTATATTTGGATTAAAGTTCTATAAAATTTATCGTAAGAATACGCAAAACCATGAACTAAACAAAACTTATAAGTAAAGGGCAAATGATAAAATTTATAATGTATAATCATTCATTGAAAATTAAATGGTTGTATAATGATACCCCAATCTTAAAACAAACTTATCATAATTTATGTAAAAGTTTTGGTAATCATACAAGCATATTTGTTAAGTTTTACTTATACCCAAACAACTAACTGTATATAGATGGTTACTTTAAAATGTGCCTGCATCATTTTATTTGATTTAATAGATCATTTTGAAAAAAAAAGTTTTAGATGCAAAGAAAATAAATCCTGTAAAGCCACCCAGACGTTACTTATTCGTTAGATCCAATTCTTTTTAAGTAATTGTTGATGTTAGGATAGGGCCCGGCAACCGATCAGATAACTTTATTATAATATATTTTCACAAAACAATGAGTTACATCAAAAGGGATTATAATGAAAATTAAATTTAGTTCTGCGAATGATAGAGATCACATTAAAACAATTTTTTTCAAAACTGTGAGATACTATATACCTTTGTACATAATCACAGTAACAATAAATGAAATTAAATATTAGTTCACGACATTTAAAAAAAATGCGGTCAAAATCTCTCTTTTTTCGTATGGAATGAAAATTTAAAGGGAACCAATAATGGCGTGTGTAGCTAGCTTAACAGGAGGTGTTTACCATTCTAGAGCAAACCGCCTTATTTTCCTAGAGGAGGTTGACATACATGTATGTGTAATTTGGTTTTGTTTACAAAGTCTGACTTTTAGATTTTGATTTGGATATAGATTTTTGTTTGTTTTTGAATTGGACATGGATCGGTATGTTTGATATAAATAAACCATTAAGCGCAAAAGAAACAAATAAGGAAAGTCTACGCTTGTACTTGAATTTACTAGAGGAAGTTCACATGTGTAATTTGGTTTTGTTTTCAAAGTCTGGCTTTTTATTTTGACTTGGATATAGATGTGTGTGTGTGTTTGCTTTTTATTTGAACATGGATTGGTATGTTTGTTTTATTCAATAATTAAGCAAAATGGAGTCAAATAAGGAAACTCATTTATATTATAAATTTATAAAAACATATCGAATAAGAAAATATTAGAAAACATGAACTACAAATTAAGAAATGTAAAAACCATGCCCAATACCCCTTTGTCTCTTTCGAGGAAAAATGTGTAATGCTAACGAGTGTAACAATTTGTATTATTAGTTAATTTGCATGATTATCTTTTTTTTTTGTATTGTTAGGAGTACAAAATCACCTAGAGACAGAGAATCAGTAGCCTATGAAGATGATAAAGGCATTCAAATGGAGAATTCGCGTATAGAGAATGTTTATATGAGTGAACATGGTCATGAGAATAATGGTTTTGCTGTGGATTCAGCAGCACCTTCTGCTGACGGATCTAGTATGAGATACGAAAAAGGAAGGTACTACAGAGTTGTTAAAGATCCCGAGTTAGGGTCAGATGTAAGTACACCGTTAACTATTAAGATTCATTTACATAACAAAGTAATCAATCATTCAATTACAACAAAATTAAAAAAAAATTCTTAAACAGACGAAGACTCGTTCAGTTTGCAAATATTGTGTATTATTGTCTGAAATATATTATGTCTAAATTTGCTGCTAGTTAAAATTAAAAATTCCTCAAATGCGAAGATATACTCCCTCATCTATAAGTATTTCTTTATATATTTTAGCCCCTGGGTACCTTTTCAACACCATTTCTTGAAAACAAATTTAGCTTCATAATTTTGGTCCAAGCACTACGGATGAGGAATTGTATTTCGAAACGGCCGTCTAGTGCTGTAAAATAAAAAACTAGTATAATATATTATTAAAACTTTTAAAATTAGAGTTTGAATATTTTAGAGGTATTCGCGTTTGAACTGTCTCAATTTTTGTCTAGTATTTATGCGAATGATTCGTATGCAAAAGAAATGCAATATACGCGTTGTATTTAGATCTCTTGACTCTGCACTGCCATCAGTAACACTGAAACCTAAAGGGCGTCTAGAGTTTTTTAAACTCATTCAAATGTTGTTCATTGAAAAAATAGGAAATTAATAATCAAATACAGTATTAAGGACCATTGTTAAATCACAAGGCCACACAATGGATAATATGTGACTGGGTTAATTAACGGGGAAAATTACACAAGCAGAAGTATCGACCAAATAGTTTAAATCAAACACAACCATTCCGGTCCATGTCAATGTAAGAAACAATTCTACTGAGAAATAAATAAATGTATTACTGGCTTTCAATGTGACTAATTAAAAACCGAACATACATGTGTAGCAACCTATGTCCAAACGACAATCCCAAAGCAAAATAAACACTTTGAAGCTAACAAATAAGGTTACCCTTCCGGAGCACTCGGACTCACTTCCCTGGTGCAAGTTCACGTGTCTAACCTAACTTGTCAGTTCCAAAGTTTTTACTTTGCTTCTGGATTGTGATTTGAACATGGATTAGTATGTTTGTTTTTGATGGTTACACACTTGAGCTTCCGCAAGGGAAGTAAGGCCGGGTGCCTAGGTAGCTACATCCGCATTAAAATGCGGAGGAAGGAACATAGACTTATGGGAAGTCAAAAATATGCCGTGTTATTTTAGATACAGAGACATCATTCTTATTAACAATATTGTATGACGCGCATAATTTTTTAAGGACATTAATAAGCTTAGGCCTGCAATATTCTTACGTCAACAATTTATTTTTAATCTGTTTTTTTCATTGCATAAAGTTTCCGTTGGAGGAAGCTATACTACATATACAGCGTAATTATTCATTTTGAAACTAATGCATCATAAGCAGGAGAAGCAGGTATATTGCTGCATAGAAAGAAAGGTTGATAATAGAAAAGTTGAAATCATCACGTTTGTCATTAAATTAATTGTTGTCATCTGTTGCAGACTCTTATATACCAGCCATCCAATTTAAACAGACCTATTCAGCGGGAAAGTACAATATCAAAAGATGAAGAACCGGACCCATTACGTAGCCATTATGATTATATCGATACAGATACAGTGGTATGTGTTTGAATGAAAATTATGTACATGTAAGTCAGGTAGTGTCATGTCTTGGACCCTTATCCACAAGATTATCTACCCACTGCATGCTGTGTCAACACCATTCAATATATTTCAACTACCATTGTTTAAATTTGCTGCTAGTTAAAATTTGAAATTTCTCAAAAAACTAAGGTATACTACCTCATACAAAGTATTTCCTTAGTTCAATTTGGTAAAATATATTTTGGCCCTTTGGGTATTGTTTTAACATCTTGATAACAATTTTGGTTTCCTAAGTTTGGTCAAAGCACTACTGACGAGGAATTGTATTCCGAAACGCCTGTCTAGTGCTGTAACATTATAACTGGTATTACATGTAATTTGAATGACATATCACTTACACGCTGTTATATCGGTTCATCCTTAAGATTTAACCAGTCCTTTGCACATGTATCACAAATATTAAACACTTTTAAGTGACACTATTTATGAAAGACAGTGATCCTTTTACGTTGTTTTTACCTGTATGTTACATAATGGCATTTAACACTAATCTGCATCTGATATAGCACTAATCTTGCTTCTCACTGACGTTACTGCGCACACATTTTTCGTTAATTTTGATTTTAGTACCAAACTTCTGAAGTATTAAATTTTGAATATTTGAGTAAAAATTTAAGTTTTAAATATTTAAGTCAAAACCAACCATTGAACAACCTTTCTGATTTAAAACTTTTTGCAGACTAATACACCAATATCATCTGACTGAGAATGTGTGTTAATCCGTTTACATTACTTTTCACACAAGAAACCAGAATGAAAATTCTTGGCACCAAAATTTCATAATACGTTTGTGCATGTCTCATACTTGCTGTGACATACTGCCTACATAGCAGAGTGAACTAATGATTTTTGATGACATTGATAATCGCAATCATACTGACATAGACGACAAAAATATGCAATGGCAGATAGTCTGAGAACAAAGGATGGCTGATACTTTGGAAACATTTAGGTTTTGAACGTTGACGATTACGCATACATAATTAAACCTTGATATTTTAACAGTACTTAATAAAAACGCAAACACATAAATAAATAAAGGATTCTAGAACAATAGTAAAACTCTTACTTCAAACAGTCGTCCAAGATATAACATATTACAATTTATAAATAACTATGAAGTTACAAATATTTAAGTTGATAAATGAATACAGTCGTAAGAATAAGCAAGTCAGCTAAAAGTAATACGAAAACTTATATAACTATGTTTGTCAGATAAAAAAAAGAAATAAGTTATGATGATGATTACGTAAATTAAACGTTATTATAGTAAAACCGATAGATGCGAGCATAGGGAGTTTATACGGTAAGTTAAATATGAAGAGCAATATTAATATTACTTTGACAAAACAATAGTATTTCATATTTTCAACAAGACAACACTGACTATAACGCCATTTACTACTTTTGTGAACAAAGACACTTTCAAGAACTAATTCAAATCTTAATTTAGCATAACGTTTTTGACTTAAATATTTGAGATCAGCAGCGATCCTTATGTTTAAACATTTACTTGTTTTTTTAACTAACTTCTAACTTTATCAAAATCATTAGGATGAACATCTTTCTGTTCTTACTTTTAAAAACATTATGTGCTACTTTTCTAAACGAGAGACTACGAAATCGTCATTATACATATTTTTACTGAATTGTAACAAACAAATGCTTCGTTTTTAACATGTTTTCCTCGTATATGTAGTATACACGCTGTGTAGAAATTTGAGCAAAATTGCTAGCATTAACTATTTGTATAGTTTTTCTGATACATGACCGATTTAAATAATTATATAGTTCAATGTAATCATTTTTTTAAAAAAATATAATAAACTTATTTTTTATTACAGTACAAGATCAAACGGCCAAATGTGAGAAGCAATACCATAGATAGTAATGGGTAAGATTTTCACCAAATGAATACAATTTCAGTTTAAGACTGAAAAGAAGCGAAATGTTACATCGGATTTTGACTCCAAGGCATGATCTATTTGTTTTTAGAAAATGAAACCGCTTTAGGTTTTTCAGCCAAAGGGCCATTACTCATAGGAAAAATATGAGCAAACTAACTCGGGTCAATGGCATGCAAATCTTATCATTGTTGGTGTCTTGCATAAAGTTTTCTGAAATATTGCTTGATAGTTGATAGTTTTGATGAATTACTCTTGACAAGAATTGTCTGGACAGGCAGAAGGACGACGGAAGGACAGATGGAACTTCAAATCTAATATCATCTTCTTCCTTTGAAAAAATGTTAGAACAGTTTTTATACGAAAACGCAGTTATAACCAGACTAGGTCACATAAAGCATGCTATTGCGTGCGTGGCTTTTGTATTTCAAGCCGTTAAATTTACGATGTTGTTCAGAAAATAGTTTTTCCTATGATTTGAATATGGACTTGTACGATTGTTTTGTATACTATTAACGTTAACAGCAGTGCTTGCGTCATCTAGTCTTGTCACTTGTGTCATAAAGAAGACTTTCTCTGACTGACTAGAGGAAACATTTGTAAACAAAGAGGCGATGCTAATGATTTTGAAGATTTTTATTGTTCTGATAAGATTATTTCGATAGCACTGTCTTTCTCGCTCACTTCATTTATATTTGTTTTACAGACATCCAAGGACTGTATTGTGAAGAAGATCGTACGAAAAAATAACACCAAAAGAACAGAACGATGTGTTGGTGTCCATGCTGTACATTTAGGACTTTACTTTCATGCAGTGTCTTATGATTTTACATATTTTGAACTCAACACGCAACTATATTTTATTTTCTAATTGTGTTTTGTTTGCATTTAAAATGTAGTTGATTTGTTTCTTGTTAATATCCATTTAGCTTTAACATTTTTTTTATATATCCGTCATAGAGTCAATTGGAAACCTCTAGTGTCGTGGGGAAGAAGAGTGTAAAAATCTACGGTATTAGACATAGTCATGTAAAATTGTTTTTAATATGTAAGCAATGGACAAGCATTTTTACATTTGCATCATGTTCACTTATGATTCTTCATATAATAATTGTTACCAAAGAACGTTTGTGTTTTTATGGCCTTTAAGGTAATTAACAGATGCCTTTCCCTTTATATACAATTACATTTGTAATTTTAGGGATATAAATACCATGCTAAAGTGACTTCAGTTATTTCTTGCTTATAAACTTATGGGTGACGTCATTGGCTGGCTGTTCCAGCAATTAGAAGGCCATATCGTAAACTAGTAATAAATTTCAGGATTAAAAGACGAAAGTAAGATTTTTAAAAAAAAATGCGAATTGTAAATATAAACCATTGAACTGTCTAGAAATTGCGTTTACTGTGCTATGATTTTCATTGCTATTGTGCGTTATTCAATTTGCGTTGCATGACAATAGAAGTTATAGCACAGTAAACGCAATTTCTAGACAGGTAAATGTCTCAATATTACACTGTAACAAAATACCAAAATAAACATAATGGCTATATGATTTAACAGCATTGTCAAATGTGGTTTTTTAGTGCAATATTTTTTAACAATATCCATCAACGATCATTTTTAATAGAAGAGGTAGTGAGTCTTATTAAATCATTGGCAGAAACTATGATGTTAAGCTTTATAAATAAATAAATGAAAGACAAATGTAAAAATGTATTGCCTTAACAAACTGTTTTTTATTTTAAATTCATTTTCGTTTTGTCTGTATTTCACTTGGTTGTTGTAGTATGGCACATTTGTTGTTTTTTATACAGAAATCACCATTGTTTTTTATTTTATATGTTTAATCAGAGCTCCTTAAGTTCAAGCACAGTAAACGCAATTTCTAGATTTAAATGTTTCAATTTCACTCAACAACAAAATACCAAAATACTATATAACGTGATTTAACAGCGTTGTCGAATATGGTTTTTTGGATGCAATAATTTGTTATTTTTTAAGAATGTCCATCAATGATCATTTCAATAGCAGGGGTAGTGGGTGTCATTTAAATTATCGGCTGAAACTGTGATTCATAGCTTTATAAATAAAAACAAATAACTGAATAAATCAATAATAAAAAAGACACATATTACATACCATTTTTATTTGGTTTATATACATCTTACCATTGTTTTTTTGTTCTATATGTTTATTCAGAGCTACTTGTAAATAGCTTTTCACATTTTTATAAATGTTTTTAAATTCTTAGCCTCCTGGAAAGAAATCCATTTCGATTACTTTATGTAATTTACATGATAATTTGTTAATGTAGAACAGGGTTTACGGATCGCCGGCCACGTCCATAATGTTCCGACAAAAGCCCGGCATGCTTGAATTACCCACAAAAAGAATAAAAACTTGGCCTGAATCATGTCATTTAATGACGTCACTGACACTAGTACGTCATTAGTTGCCGTGACGTGCTTTGGTACCGTGATGACGCCCTGTGTCGAAGCATAAAAGGCATGTCTTCGATACGTCAATTAATAAAGTATAAAAATAATAAATTAAAGTTCATCTGCTGGCAGTTGGATATCTGTATTTCAATACTATGTAATTTTAATGATGGTACATTTTTTGTTGCGTTGTAACGAGATAATACGTCAATGAATCAATAGTATAGTTTATCTATTTCATTAATGTGATCATCACAGCTGATCCAGTGTATTTAGAGCAACTATTTTAAATGGATTCCGAAAATCAAAGTAATTATGTACATAACTTTTTGAAAATAAATTGTCAATCAATCTATGTAGTTTTTATTATTTATTATACATAAAGGACATATCACTGTTCTTAGTTCTTCTTATACAAACAAGTTATTTGGTCTAAAAAGATCACAATTAAGCCCTAATGTACTTAATGGGGTAGCATATAGATATTTCCTTGCATGATTCTGTCACGTCTGTTGTGCTCTTCTGGGTGCTCTGGTCACTAATTCAGCTATATCGGATCTGGTTTTTTGCTGGTAACCACCACAAAATGATGCAGTTTGTCGAGTCTATCGATGTTGTTTTGTTTAATGTTCAAAACAGTAAAATGCTGTACGTATGAGAATCTTCTTATATAAACTGACTGTTGTAATTAGGTCCATCTTTAAAGTGCTAATGCCGATAACAGTAGAGTATTTGCGACAGGCTTGTTTGCAACGTTCTATTGTCCCTCTCTGTGGTGTCCAGTTTGTTGTTTATTTCATTTCCGGGTGGTTGAAATTAAATAGTATTTCTATCTATTCGCCCCGATTTGGAATTTAAATAATGAGTATATCAATATATACCAGATATCATGATAGCTGATTTTAATATATAGGTTCTTATCCCTCAGGTTAATGCATACTAATACGAATATATGCAGCATTAAACAGCAAATCAGATCATCTGAAAATGACCTGTAACATGTTTTTACATATTCTATACAAATAACAATTATATTCCAATAAACAGGTCATTAATATACATATTTTACTATAGTGTGGACAAAATCCCACCTTGTCTGCTACTCGGTTTCATAAGAGAACCAGTGAGAATAGTTGTCAAAACCAAACAATGACAGAACAAAATGCGCCTATATAACAATAATGTATATCCTTATATGTATATATGTACTACCTGTAGTTTACAAAGAAATTTTCTCAAACTGTTTACAGGAAGTGCTAGCAAGGAAGTTTACATACGTTTAGCTATTCTTTATTACAACAAACATTCTCTTATGGGTTGAAACTTTAAGTTTTCTGTCAAAAATCCTACAAATATCATTTCTATACATATCTCTAAATTACTGTACAAAACATACTAATCATATTCCGAAAGCAAAAAAGATCTTTGAAACTGGCAAATTAGAATAAACACATGGCCTTCCATCAGGAAAATGAGGCCATGTGCTTCGGAAGGGTAAACACCTCCTAGCTACACCTGTCACGTCTGTAATTTAACTTGAGAGTGAAAGAAACATGGGAACTATGGGACGATAAATTTTGGAATTGGAGAAATCATGCAACTCCATAGGAATATATACACCAATTTGATATTGAACATAATAATACCTGGTGAACACCGTATCAAAGACAGTAAGTATGAAATTACAACACAAACATAAGGATATAAATGTTTAAATGTCTAGCGGTGTGGTTATATTACTATAAACTGTTTAGATATCATTGTATGACTTAACATGTGATACGTCATGTGTAAACATACTGATTATATTTTGTGACAGTTAAAAAAATCGCGTCAGAAAATAGTGTGTCTATGAATAAAAATATCAAGCTCCAGTTTCACAATAATCCTTTATAATTTAATTTGTATAATTATAAGCATTTTGATTGGATAATGCCGTCATATTTCTTTTGGATAATTTTGCATAATCTAACTTCGTCACGTGATACGATTATGGTTGACAGAACTACTTTTTGTGTATTATTTGCAACATTGTATATACTTTGTAACCACATCAAACACCTCCGAATATAGTGCATAAGTTGAGGGCGCCTAGGGTTTTTTTTAATTGTAAGTAATTATTTGAATGGTTTCAGAATAAAAATATATTATAAAACCCCTTTTTTTCAAGATTTGAACTTTTTAAATTACATTTTCTTTAAAAAAAAATTATCGTCTGCAAATCACTTCCAGTATGGAGTACGGTACATTTGACATCGGTACATTTGACCAAGTTTTTGAAAATATGGAAACACCAGAAATGACCGAAGATGACCTTGTTCTATACAATCTTATTGTTACGGAACCTTTAGAAGACCAAGAAAATATTAATTATATGGAAATTAGCGCATCAACAGAACAGAAAGGAGCAGTGAAAGAAATGACAAAGGCACTAGACATGGACAAAGTGCCGTTGGTGCCAACAGTAAGATGTACAAAGCAAGTAAACAGATTTAAAAGATTATCAGAAGAAGAAATTGAAACACTTGAAATCACGAGACGATCTCAATCCACGATGAAATCTACATCATGGTGTGTAAAAGTATTCCAAGGTAGGCTAATAAAAAATATTAAATAAATAAATAAATAAATAAATAAATAAATAAATAAATAAATAAATACAGAATTTTAGACCGCCGGAGTTAGAGCCACACAACACAAAATCTGGACCAGGATTCGAACCTGGATCTTAAAAAATTAATTTTAATGCTTTACCATTAAGCTATCCAGATATATTCTAGTCATGTTGACATTCTAACTCCAGAATTAATAGTTGCAGAGTGATCTTACAAAATAAAGTAGAGAGAGAGAGAGAGAGAGAGAGAGAGAGAGAGAGAGAGAGATTAAAGTTGTCTGTGTTTGACAAAAGTTTTTGTCTTGAATATTTGCAGATTGATGTCTCGAAGTAAATGGACACGAGATGGATTTTCGTATAATTTCACCAGTAGATCTCAATAACAAATTAAGAAGAATTTATGCTGAAGCAACACCTAGAATAAATAGCAAAAGGACGAAGAATTTAGGACCCGAACAAGGTTTAGAATACCATAAAAACTCTTTTAAAAGTATAAGATCCGCTATAAACAGACATTTACAAGATTTAGGACGGGACATTGACATTGTGAGAGATAAAACATTCAAACCTGCAAATATAACACTGGATGTGAAATTAAAGCAGAATGTTAGGCAAGGTCTGTCTAGACCAACAAAAAATAAGGCTATTATAAATTCTGACGATTTAGTGAAAATCAATTCTTACCTCTATCCAGAAGACAAATCCATTAATCCTATTATCCCCAGGTACCGTGTATGGTGCGATCTAAGCATCCATTTTGTGTCCAGGGGCTTGGAGTTTCATCGCCAATTGAATTTAAATTCATTTGAGTTTTGTAGTGACGAAAATGGTGTAGAATTTGTCCGTCTCACCCATGAAACGATAGAAAAAACTAGACAAGGAGGGCTTGAAAATGACGAAGATCACGCTGATAAAAGAATGTATGCATATAACGATACCTCACGGTGCCCCGTAAATTCTCTCAGGCTCCTTATTTCCAAAACAAGCACAACTTCAAAATCCCTTTTCAATGACTGCTATAAACCGGCTTTAACATTGCCAAATGCGGAATCTACTTGGTATACTGACATTCCGGTCAAGGAGTATCAACTTACAAAATTTTTGCCTGATATAACTAGAAATTCTGGTTGCTCACAAACCTATACAGCTCACAGTCTCCGAGCTACTGCAATTAAAAAACTTAATGACTCTGGTGTAGAACTACGTCACATTATGTACACGAGTGGACACAGAAATGAAAGTTCTGTCCGCAATTATAATAGACACTGTTCTTCATTTCAAAAACGTCATCTGAGCACAACACTTTCTGCTCTTAAATCATCGCCTAAACAAATCCAAAATACTGCATCTCTTTCTGTACCACCCCATGCAAACCATAGTAGGCCTAGCAGTACACCATCACTGGCATCAGTTTCTCCACAACCACTCCCCATTCCCTGTTCTACATATCCCGCACAAGGTCCATTATCGTTGAACAGTAGCAATTTCCTATCCAGTGGATTCATATCGAATTCAAGTTTCAACAACTGTGTGTTTCAGTTCAAAAATTAGCGCTCATAAACTTTTCATGGACCAACACAAAATGGCGTCGTACCGAGAAAGTTATACTGTCGGCGGCTACCATCATTGCGCTGTGTTTAAATTGTTAAACTATAATAAAATGTTGAAATTTAATAACAGTTGTTGTGTATTTTTTCTTTGATTTTTAAAAATTATTAATTTAAATTATAAGAAATGAACGAATTTTTGTTTTATGATTATCGAAGTATAACCTGAAAACCGGTGTGCAAACTTAATTATAATCCGCTACGCGGATTATAAAGTTTGCACACCGGTTTTCAGGTTATACTTCGATAATCATAAAAAAAAATTAGTTCATTTCTTAATCCTTTGATTTTCCTTAACATAAATCTGGTATATGTTGACGATTTTTTATCGTATTACAATTAAAAAGTTACAACAAAATAAGAATACGGACGTTATAATATCCTAGACAAATCTTTAAAATGACAATTTAAATTCACGAATATCTTGGAAACTAAAATTATTCAAATTCCAATCCCAGTTATGGGATATATAAGTTAAGAAATGATTGTGAAACTGGGGTATGATTTAATAATTATACAAAACTTGGATTCTGTATTAAACATACTTATCGACAACTTACTTCTATAAGACATTATCTAATAAGTTTAAGAAAAATTTAAAAAGTCATTAAAAACATGACCAGGTATTGACGTGGCCTATCATAAATCATGCAATATGTCAATATAGATTTAATTGTCAGTAAACAGTTACTTTCATCTCGTAATTCCGTGATTAATTTGAGGATTACATAATTTTTCATATATCATTCATATTTAAAATTCCTAAGGACTTATTAAGAATAAGACATCTTAAAATCAATAATATTTATGATAACTATGATTCCGTCCTGACGCATCACATACAACTGATAAGTATTGCATTATGTAACCTTTACAAATAAAGCGGTCAGAAACAGGTATTGTAGTTAAATTATATATACTATCAATCAAATAGATCCATGTTCAAATGACACTACAAAGATGAAAGTAAAACTTAGAAATAGGTAGATCAAGTAAAAACGCGAATTTCATCGGGGAAATGAGGTCAGGTGTTCGGGATGGGTTTGCATCTCCTGTCTAGCAACCTACACACACTACATGTGAAAAAAAAAATAATGACAGGAACTATGAGACGATATCAATGATATTATGATGACAGATTGAATCAAAACAATACAGACGAAATTAACTTATATATGGTCAATGTCCGTCTTGGTACCTCTGAGTACGGGATTAGTTGGGTTAGTTGAATCATTAGAAAACATTGTATCACTATTCTCGGTGCCCGTCCGATTTAGCTAGTTAAATAGACTTTGTATGCTTGTAAAGGCTATAAAACTTTACCTTTTCAGTGATGTAAATGTTTTACCCATATCTAAAGAAATATCATTGGGTTCACCGTGGTACCAGAAGATCAATATCGCACATTGTTTGCACTGACAGCAGAATGTGTGTGCGTTACAAACTCCGTTTTTAGAGGTAAACGTCATTATAATTGTCAATCCAATATACAATGGAAATAATGGTTTCAAACAAACGCAAAAGGATTACTCGCTGAACGTTGCTTATTCTTCAATTCATGACTTACATGTCTTCATATAAAAAGTTTTACAAACTAAAATTAATCAACAAACAAACAATGCCCAATGACCAGTGAATTTCAAATATCCGTGGCAAGTTTAAAGCTCCGATTCGAGTCCCCCCAAAAAAAATTACAAAGTGTTACTAGGTAAAAGTGTGTTACCTATTTTCACTTAACATTGTGTGTTTTGAATGTTTACATTTAGGTGAGACACAATAATTAGAATTATTAGTATCTAACTGGTCCATCTTATATATAATAAGAAAAAATGTAACTGAATCAACACAAGAGATAAGAAAAACTGATGCTAGAGTGAACATAAATAGAAACCCAAAATTATCTTTCTTAAAATAATCTACATTCAAATTGTTCAGGCAACAAATGTTTTTTTAGAATCTGGGGAAAAAGTAAAAGACAAAACACAGTCCAACCTGTCTATAAAGACCATCCGAGGAAGCCAGTAAAAGTGGTCTTTAAGGGCATGTGGCCTTTATATACAGGTTCAAATTATATGAATAAAGAACTTTACTGGCCTTTATCAGCAAGTGACACTTATCTAAAGGTGGCCATTATAAAATTATGCATAATAAAATCCGTTGTTCAATTCCAATAATATTGTAAGACGACAGTTGGAAGATGGATAAACCCTCTTAATACTCTTACTATGTTTGGCTAAATTTTTCATTAAATAATAGATTTTAACTGATAAAATATTAATTGCTTTTACATTTTAAGACGACTTTTTAAATCATCATGGAGTCGTTAATATTTTGAATATAAAACATTTGTGACCGAGAATTTTATGTGCCTTAACAGTTAAAAAATGAATAGATGTTCTGAACAACCAGAGATGTTGCGCTTTTTTTAAATTGATAATGATCTTATACATGTATTTTTTGGTCTCTGTGGGTGTTCTTAAGGATGTATCGACTATCATACATTATTATGTCAATGGTGTTTACATTCCTTGTTTGTTTTGTAATAAGAGATTTAATTGACAGTCACATTGACACCTATAACCTCATGATTGGACATCAAAGAGTGCCTGGTAAATTCAAAGAAGGAACATTGGAATGTGTGTCTAAAAATGTAATATACGATTTTTTGACAAGTTCAATGAACACAAACAAACATACTAATCCATGTGCGAATCACAATCCAGAAGTATCAGTTGCTATCATTAAAGTAGTTGCACAATTCAAGTTTCTTCAAAGGTAAAACAATAACCGAATACAACTAGGAAGTCTTATCTAATCAGTTAAGTTTACCTTTACATTTGTTTTAAAAGTACTCCAATAAGTGTTGCGGCTAACAGGAAATAAGAATCCCGTGAAATAGTGGTAGAGAACTTTAATTAATGTTGGAGTAAAGTTTTTGTTCTGAGGTAACATTATTTAATTCAATTTATTGTAATGAGAGTGAAATGATATTGATTTGAAATACAGATTTGAATTGCAGTGAAAAATGAAATGTATATGCATAGAGTAATTGAAAATATTATTTAAAAAATCATCAATTCATGACAAATTATTTTAAGGAATGATTATTCTTAAACTGCAATTTCTTCTAAAAAGCACAATTCTTCAAAATTCAATGTATCATTTGTCGCAGTTACTTTAAATAATACCATTAAAAGGCGTAATTATGCATAACAAAAGATAAGCAACATACAATTGAAATAATAAGGTTTGCCATAAGATCGTCGATTTTTACATATAATGATGTGCCTTAGAATTCAAAAATATAATAAATAAAAGAAGCTTAATACTTAATTACATTTTTCTTCTGTATGTTATGTGTTTTGGTTGTGGTAGCTGTTGCTGGTCGTACGTTTTTCAGTTAAAACGTTTTTTCATCTACGTTACCAAGTGAAAGAATGTCTATGAAAGTGCTGCACAGGCGATCGAATTCTTAGAAAAAAACCATCAGAGGTTAATCAAGGTTTCAATATCCTATAAGAGTTTTACATTTTAGGTCGCATTATGAAATTAATGACTGATTATCCTAGAAAACGTCAATATATATTTGATATTAAATGCGCAAATAAACGAGTGGTTGGTATATTATTGAACCTATTTTTGACTTTTAAATAAGTATAAATGCAAGGGATTTTTGTTTTATTATGAAAAAATGTTATATTTATTTGAATGTGCGTATGTATAGGCCGTTTCTTGTTAAACAGGTTGGATGATAGAGGGTTTTTTATCATTAAAATTGTCAGACCACTAGATATTTACCCAAACGTTCGCCCAAAACAGGACATTTAACAATCACTGGTTCTAGAAAATGCTTGTTAAGTAGGTAAGTAAGTATTTTAACATTTTCCACGAACAGGTGCAATACATATGTTTCGAGGGTCCTTCTGATAGAATATGATATATTAGCACCCGGCCTCACTTCCCTGGTGGAAGTTCACGTGTCTAACCTAACTTGTCAGTTCCAAAGTTTTTACTTTGCTTCTGGATTATGATTCGGACATGGATTAGTATATTTGCTTTTGATTTATACTTATGCCAATAAATCAAAAACAATCATTCCAATCCATGTCAAATAAAAATCCCAAAGTAAAGTTTAAACTGGGAATTTAGATAAGGCACTTGGACTTGTGTGGATGTGAGGGTTGTTAATTTGAAAAGGATAACGCCTCCTGTTTAGCATGCTTTACTCACCACTTGTGAAATTAAAATTGAGAATGACAGGATTATAGAACTATAGGACGTCAAATATATTCATGGCAATTTTATACATTATTCTTATTATCAATACTGTTATGACGGTCATAAAATTTTTGTGGTTCTTGATAAGCCTCACCAATAATTTACTTATAAGTAGCTTGCTTCGTTGTATAACGTTCCAATAGAGGAAACATGCTCTACAATACAAAAGTATCTGTATTGTAAACAAATTTAACATCAGCAGGACAATCAGGTATACTGCTGCATAGAATAAGAAAATTGATATTAGAAACAATTGAAATCATCATCGATGTCATACAGCTTGAAATGTATGGCCTATTGTTGGCGTTATAATTGACATATCAGGCAGGACTTGAATTAGTTGTAACTCTTATTTCAGGTCCGGAAGTGTAAATGATGTTCACAAATCTCCAAAATTAGGATGATTAAGAGACAGAACGACATCTGTTTATCAGTTTCAGATCAAAATCATTTGTCGTTCAAGGATATTGGCATTCAAGAAAAGTTTTTGTCAATTTGTACAAAGTATTGTTGATAAATTTTTTTGTTTAGAGAAAAATACAAGCAATTTACATTCTGTGATTATTTAATATAGTTGATTGATATTTGTCACTATTTAATGTTCTACCTTTTTAGCACGCCAAGACCCTCACTGAACATAATGCCCTAAATCTAGTATGATTTTTATATTTTCTATTTCATTTCTATGTAGCAACAGACAGTATTTGATTAACATAGATACCTAAAGCATAAAACTTAGAATTACAATTCGCTAAAACTCTCAAAATGTTATGGATTTTAATAGAAAAATAAAAATGTAATAATTCGGGAACCTTTTTGCAATCTAGATACCTTAGGCGCCTATTATATATGTTATACAGGTCCGTCCAAATAGTTTGCAGTCCCCCTTATAAACCTATATAAAACAGCAGTTTTGACGGTTTTAGTGCATAATGGGAGATAACATTGTCTTTTGCAACTTCATTGCATCAAATGTAAATCTGCTAGATCTAGTGGTATGTCACATGTAAGTAGCTAATAAACAAATTATTTATAAAACATGTCAATTTATTTTAAAGCAAACAAACTCGTATTTAGCTATGAACCACTTTTATTAGGTGCTCCAAATTTTCTGGACGGACCTGTATATATATAATCAATACGGATATTCAGTTCAATACCGTTTATTTTTTATCGAAAAGTAAATGGAATAAATGCAGTTATGTTGATAAAACACATGTATAAATAAGATCACTGGGTTTGCAATTTATGTATTTATTTACGGTGTTTTAAGTCTATCATTATAAAATTAATGGTACTCTCCTTCTGCATTGTTAAGGTAAAGTAGTGCGAAGGTTGTCAGGTGACAAATAACATTAAATTTGTTCTATCTCACACAAATCACTTATCGAGACCGTATAAGTAGTGACGGAGAACTGTTACGAAGACGTTTTTTGATCCCCGCCGAAAAATCGCCAAATGGTTATGGCAATGAATTTCGTCCATCAGCCAGTGTGTCTGTCCGTTTGTCCGACTTTTTGTTCGGATCATTCTCCAATATCGTCATTCACATATACATTTTTCTAGGAGTAATTTTTCAGAAATTATTTTCTTCGGACAAAGTTCTATACGATCCATTGGATATTTATTAAAAATATTACAGGAAATCATTTTCCTGATAGTAATAGATTTTTGAGATTATGTCGTGGCGAAACGTTTGTGCGTACGTGCGTAAACTGCATGACCAAATAAAACAAAATCTCGTTTGAAATGTATCTAAGTTAAGTAGATTTAACTTTGTTATTTTCAAGCTGATCCTAAATCAGAGATGGTCGCCGTTACTTTTAATAGCAACATCACTAAAATGGTCATTGTGCTGGTTTTATTTTAATTTAAAATATGGATAGTAGATAACGGGTCATGGACATATATAACGGTTTTTCCGAGACATTTTTCACTGACCCAATTTTAACAAATCATGCAAATGAGGTCAAAATTTTGGCCAATTCTTTAAAAAAATTCCTCAAATACTAAATAATCAAATGAAACCACATTTGATGTAAATTGTACCTAGGTGAAGAAGATGGAAGATTAATTTTTTCCGCCTGATCCTAAATTCAAGATGAATACTTGTCATATAGTATGATATGAGGATTAATATTGTGATATTAATAAGATTAATGGCAATTTGGATTTGTTGTTTTTGACATTATAATGTTCCAACAAGCAATCTGTACACAAATTAGAGCAAGCGATGTTTCATTACTTGCAGATTTGATTCTTTAATCGTATGAAGCAAAATTTATGTAGAACCTCGATACACCTGGAGAGGAGAATCATTCAATTGTAAACTTTATACATATGTGGATGGCCTTCCACCTTTAACAGTTTATATGTAAATGTTATTTATCCTGGTGAGCTTGAAATAAATGATACGACTGATTTTTCAAGTTATGCTTCATATTTGGACGTATAACTTAATATTGACACCCTTGAAGGCTATATTTAAAGCTACACGCCACAAGTCAATTTAGAAAAACTGAAGTGATCTTTATCATCAAGCAAATATAAAAAAAAATATTAGGCAAAAAACAAATCGTTGCTTTGGCAACTGATTATACATCTCTCTAGCTACATTTATCTAGCCTGTTCAAAATCAGCCAAAACAAATAAATCCTATTGTAGAGATGTGTTTCGACAAGGAACAGTTGGTGTGAACTGGAAATTGTAAACGCTATATAAACAATTGAAAAATCCTAAAAAACGGCAACAAAATAAACATTAAAAATAAAGAAAAACAAACAAAACACACAACGTTTATAGGTAACAACTAATTTATTTGATGGTGTCTTTTTCAAACCAGAAAAGGTAAATTTAAAAAATTTAAATGTTCTTTGCAAAACAAACGAAACCTTGAACTAGACACAATGATACATGCAAATAATAGACACAAAACATGAGTCAAAAAATTAAACCCCTAATAGGGCAACTGAGTATGCTACTAGAGCGTTATCGAACCAGTTTAAGATCACCCAAAGCAAAAACACACAAACATGATCAATTCAACTCTAATATTATTAAATATATATATATATATATATATATATATATATATATATATATATATATATATATATAAGGAACACTGCAACGTTTAGAAAATAATTGTTTAAACAAATACAATATAGATCAGCTTGATTTAATTTATAAAATTGTACAATTGAAGTACCTGCACAGGTAAAACAAAATTTGCATATAGAAAACGAAGATTTATCAAATCTTTATACTTCACGTTTAAAACTATTTTAAAAATCACTTTGAAAAAAATACATGGTCCTAAATATTATAAGATCTACACGCTAATATAGAGAACTCTTGGCTACAACAAAAGGAAAGTTGCAGTAAAAATTTTAGGTAAAACATTTATTTTTATACTTTAATAAAATACAAAAAATATTGCATGTTGTTGTAATACTGTAGAATCATTAATATTCGTGAGGCTAAAATTTCGTGGTTTTGAATTTAAAAAAATAATCGTTGGGAGAAAATTTCGTGGAAAATGAATCCTATGAGTATCCTATAGTAATTGGTCATTTAAATATGCAATACAGTTAAAAGGACAGTTGAATCTCGTTATCGGATATCTCAAATTTTCGAGTAAATTCCTTAAGTCCTATGAATTCATAAAGTAACAAAAATCGTGTTCTGATAAAATTTAATTTTTACAACTGTCTGGACCTTGGCACGTTCCTGTCATAAAAAACTATGAATTTTATCTCAAACTGACCTCGTGACGTCCGTTAATTATTGTCCTTGCAAAAACAAAACAATAATACAGATTGAAAAGCCACTGTGTTAATTACTGTCAAGCTAAACATGACGCCCGACAGTTGAAGCCATATGTGATCACTTCTTATTCTCAAAGTCTTGAAGTATGGAGGGGATTATAACATTCAATGCGTAACTAGAATATATCGTTAATAATTAAGAATTCAATATTATTATTTAAATTATTTATGATTTTGCAATTGAAACAAATTACACTATATATGCTAACTTATACACGCTATTCATAGGTACACAATTGGCGGGTTTTGCTAGCTAAAAAGAAGGTGCATACCCTGCTGGAGCATCCAGCCTCACTTCCATGGTAGAGGTTCACGTGTTTTACCTAATGTGCCTGTTTTAAGAGTTTTTACTTTTCATAAGGATTGTAATTCGGACATTGATTAGTATGTTTGTTTTTTATCACGTATTATTTATGATTTTGCAATTGCAATAAATTACACTATATGTTTACATATACACGCAATTATGAAATTTTAAGATTTCCTCGACCAAGTAATTCCTTATACGGTGTAATTCCTTGAATTTTACAGGGTACTGTGGAAAACAATTTATCTTAAATAATAAAAGACATAAGACATATTGACAACTATAATCTCATGATTGAATATTCCAATTTAATTTCAAACGGTACATACTATTATCAATAAGCGAACATTGGAATGTTGGCTTCAAACATAATACTGCTGGTTTAGACAAGTACAATGTAGACCAGTTGCTATGTTTTACGTAATTGTTCATTTTTTGTTCCTTCACAGGTAAAACAAAATTTGCATATCAAGTAAACAGTCTTATCAAAAAGTATTGCTCCCCCTTTAATTTTTAACAAATCTATTCAAACTAGGTAACATTTACTAAAATTATAAAAGAACCCGATAAGTATGTGGTAGAGAACGTTTAATTTACATTGGACGGAAAATTTATATTTAGAGGTAAAAGATAATTTTTTTCTATTTTATGGATGACAAAAATATGAATTAGAAGTCAGTTTTACAAATAATGAAATATGAAATATAATGTAAATTTCGTTTATTAAATTAACTCTTATCAGAATATTGACAAGTTTGTAGTTGATTGATTTAAAATTAAAGAAACAAATCATTATTCTGAAACCGTAATTTGGTTAATAATTTATTAAGCAAAGATATAAATCAATACTGCCAATGTTACCATAAAAGACGAAAAAAAAACGTATTTTATGGATCTCAGATTATCTACTTTTTACCGGTTAAGATACATGGCTAAGATCCCATAAGGCATTTACCTTAAAATAAAGAAATTGGGTGTCTTCATTATAATTTTGTTCTATGTTCTTTACATTCTTAATATTGATTTCACACTTGGCTAGCTAAACAGGAGGTACTTACCCTTCCGAAGTACCCAGGCTTACCTCGCCGGTGTAAGTTCATGTTTTCAACTTAATTCGTCAGATTCAAATGGTTTTACTTTGGTTTGTT
This sequence comes from Anadara kagoshimensis, assembly GCA_021292105.1. NCBI lineage: Eukaryota > Metazoa > Mollusca > Bivalvia > Arcoida > Arcidae > Anadara > Anadara kagoshimensis. The sequence continues at coordinate 15,847,522 of CM037875.1, read as the reverse complement.
TTTGTCTGTTGTGTTTTTTCTTGTTAACTAAACATGGACCAGTTAGTAATATGCAAAGTTTATTCTCAAATATATCTAAACTAGTCCCATTTGCAAAACTCAACATAAAATAGACAACTTTAAAATTGAATTGTTTAAACATTGAGGGATTACTCAAATGCGCAGTTTTATAAATTCCATCGATGAATAATGGATCAAACTGTAATAATTATTATTTTCTAATTTACATCGATAGATTTTATGGTAAATCAGCCAATGAAATAGTTTTACAATCAAATTTGATATTGTTTGAGACCAATGGATTTATATTTCCTTTAAAAGACCAAACGATATGAGACTTGTTATGGGTGAATAAATGTTCATAAAGCCTTTTCTCCAAGGCAATAAATTGTTTATTATACCGAAATGACATATAACCATGGTAATAAAAAAGAAAGTTTGTTTGGAACGACCATAAATCTCTCTTCGTATTTTTTTACCTTTCGTAGCTCATCAGAAGCAAACATCAGAACGTTGAGGCCGATTCATTGTGACGTAATGGTTTGTTCCGAATAAGTAATATATTGCAGGAAAACATAATCGCCTGCGCTAAATACGATATTTTTATCGTTGGCAATCAAATATCAGTATTCATAAATAAGGTAAAATAATATTGTGGGAGTTATCCTAATAATACCTTACCTCTATCAGCTTAGTTGTCTTTATATTTTTAAGTATTTCATTCAAGTCTATTTGATGAAATAGTTTATTTCTAGGCTTGATTAATTATACTAGTATTGGAGGTTAAAAACCAGTTTCGTCGTCAATTATAGCGTTTTACATCTCTGAATATTGATTTTGTATTTTTCATTATTTGTGGATTTTGCGGGTTGAAGTAGATTGTCATAAATGGTCGGCGTGAATAACTGTCATTATCCCACGTATTGTAAAAAGTTGATGCTGGTTGAGTACGTTTGATATTTGATACTTTCAAAAGTAATACTGATTTAAAATTAAATATAGATCAGTAGTTGCTATGATATACATAACTGTACTTTTTAAGTTCCTTCACAGGTAAAACCGAAATTGCATTTCGAATACAGTCTTATCATATATTTAACACTACCCACTACATCTAAATAAGTTCAAAAAGCTAAAACAACGAACTAAAACACATAGAAATTTAGTTTATGTTTATATGTGGTAATGAACTTTTAATTTACATTACTTTTTATGTTGAGGTTTTCAATTAATAAATAATAAAAATTAAAAAAAAAAAAAAAAAAAAAAAAGTCAGATTTACTTTGTTATTAACATGTTAACAGTAATTAAAAATGTGATTATTAAAAGAACTAAATGTCGATTTAAAATCATGATTACAAATAATAATTATTTTGAAACTGCCATTGCATTTATAAAGTTTACAACAAACATCTAAACATTATTTAATAATTATTTGTACAGTAGGTAGAAAATGCAATATTTTTCATTCGCATCGCTATATAGTCTGCTATTGCACTGATTTATACGCAAGTATACATAATACCATAATGTACTTCAGTTTAAATGACATTGTTTTTCCCTATATAATTTTATTTTTTAAGTACTTCACCACATAACCACATAACCTCAGTTACAATATGTGTCATGCAAAGAAAAGGTAGACAAGTTCGAGCAATTTAGATTTACAGTTAAACAATACAGTTTACGCCCTGGAATAGTTTGTACATGTAATGAAGTATTTCAGAATTTACAAGATAATAGAGCATACTTCGAATGCGACTACAGCCTAAACGTCTTTAGATTTGTGTGTACATTTCCCAACATCCAAACGGGATAATCCTGGCAATGAACATCAAGTCACTTAAACTGCAGTTGAAAATGTTGGTTAAAGGTTCCATAGGTTCCATGGGCATATACGAGTACCTATATATTACACGCCTTTAAAATTACTGAAAAATATAGAGTGAGCAAAAGATCCCAAGCGATTGGAAAAAAGGGTTAATAGTCAAACTGCCAAAGAAAGGAGACCTCACTTGCTGTGGAAACTGGAGAGGTAACGCACTGATAACAACAACGTCAAAAATCCTTGGTTAAATCATCATCAAGCGTATAACACAACTAGTGGACAAACACCCTAGGGAAGAACAGGCAGGATTTAGAGAAGGGAGAGGCACAAAGGAACAAATTTCCATACTCAGGAACATCATTGAGCAAACTGTAGAAAGGAACTCCAACCTTTACATCTGTTTCATTGACTTTGAAAAAGCATTCGACAGTTTTCACCAAGACACACTATGGAAAATCATGAAACAATATAGCATCCATCCCAAACAAGATAATCCAAATAGTAAAATGCATGTACAGCAACAACGAATGTGCTGTAATAACATCAAGTCAAGTGGAACATCAGACTGGTTTAAAATCAAATCCGGAATTAAGCAAGGTTGCAACATGTCCGGTTTCCTGTTTCTCATGGTTATCGACTGGGTCATGAGAAAATCAACTGCCACAAATAACACAGAAATAATATGGAATTTTATCACCAAACTGGATGACCTAGATTATGCAGATGACATTGCATTAATCTCAAGCACAAAAGATCAGCTTCAGAGAAAATTCAGTGACGTAAGCAACAACGCCCACTCCACCGGCCTCAAAATCAATGCGTCAAAGACCAAGGTGATGAGACTTAAGGTAGCAACGGACAGTGGTCACGTGAGTTTTAAACAATATGTTGATTAAAAGATCAAAGTCGAGAAACGGAGCGATCTTGATTCGGATAACGATCACGCGACTTGAAATTCTTCTGAAACTATTAAATGTTTGTAGTTCATTTACTTAAAAGAACAAAAACAACAGCTGGGAATACTACTCACATGTGATTTTTTCCAAATAAATTGCGGGTTTATAAATAAATAAAATAAAATAAATCCAGATGTCCGATTGGAGCGTACATTATCCTACTTCTAACGTCGTCCGAGAGAAAAAAAACCATCACCTGTCTCCGACATTGCAGTTTTACTAGGTAGAGCCTAATAACTATGCAATTGAGAAAAAAATCAATGTGGAATCATTGTCATCAACTACTGTTGTTTTATGGCAGGTCTTCCTGCTTGCCATGAGTGAATGAGATTCAAGTTGTTGATATGTTAATCGGCAAGATTATTCAGAAGGATCTTGCAACTGCAATGTTTTTTTTAGCAAATATACATGGTATAACAAAAAACTTTTCTTACAAAACATCTTTTCTGACATCACATTCGTCACTTCGCAATCTATCAAATATCTGACTGCGATCATTGTTTTGAAAAAAATCCGTGTTGACAACTTCAGAGTGACGTAACGTGAAGTACTTGGCGGGGTGCATTTGGGGATCTTGACTGATTCAATAATATTTAAAATACTTTGTGTAATGTTTCAAAGTTATTATTGAACTGAAAAATACACAAGTTATGCTATTTTTATCTTTTTATGTTTATATTTACATAGATATTTTTCGGCTTTTTGTAATATTATTGATACTACATCAGGCCTCCTTGCAGTGTTCATTCATTAAGATCCCGACAATTTAAAACAAGTGATCGTGTATTTATTTATTTATTCAAACTAGTCTGATTTGTCTGATGTCTGATAAAGGTGCACAAGAACTGATAATTATTAAATGAATGAAATGCGGTAACTTTGATAAACAAAAATATAAGGAGTCGTTCACGTCAATGTAGGCAAGCTCACATTGCCTCAGTAGAAAAATATTACATTCCAAATCGGAAAACGGTTCAAATACTTTCCATCCCGGATTTCCCGATTTTTGCACGTTTTCGTTTACAATAACGTCATTTACTCCAAAGTAAGTCCACAAAAGTATCTTCATTTTCAGATATGATATGCACCTCTATGTGTTTTTTAAAATGTTTTTTTTTTAAATTATAACCAAAACAATGTTTATGCACATTTTAGAGGGTATAATTGCATTGAAATTTTGCAATTTTGCATGACATGGAATTTTGTATTCAATTGCCATTTAATTCGGTTACGGACATCAAATCATTATAATTGATGAGTTTTTTTTGTTTTTTTTTTTTAAAAACCCCTTCATCAGACTTATTTTAAGCAAAACTTTCATATTTTATCAACTATTTACAAGTTATAAGTATTTATATCAAGTGGCTGCACAGTCGTTAAAACTAGATGGGGGAACTTTCAAAGGGAATAACTTGTTTTAACTCACAAAGCAGACTTGAATTTTTGATATAAGATACAGGATATTTTATTAAGAATTGAATTGCACTTTTTACGTTGTGTAAAATGGGGTGTAACAACGTGAACATTATCACAAATTGTGTAAAACCGCGTAGCGTAAAGCTGACCTACATTTCTGAACTGATCAGCTGATTTTTAGAAAATCGACGTTACAAGGCTGAACTGCGTAGTGATACAATAAATGACATCTTTATGAAACGATAAAATATTCGACGAAAAAGCTGAAATAGTTTTGAATTTATATCTTTTTATTCATTTTTTAGTTATTTTCAATCAACATATAAATTATGTTACATTTAAATTTATTGACAAAAAGGGATTATATTATGTCTCGCAATCATGAAAACAAACAACACTTTCTACAACGTCATACGTGACGGCCAAACGTTTGTAGGACAGGCATGTTTACATTTTGATTTTACCCATAACATAAGAAAAACTGCATTGGTTGAATGAACAAACCCTGAAACCAACTATTGACATAGAATTAAAATTTTCCTGGATGAATCAATGTTTTACCACCTATGGAATGGATGTGAGATGAGGGATTCTGTCACCGGTGGTAGCTGTATGGGCTGATCAGGGACATTTTGAGAAGGTAAACAAGCGGTACGGGTGAACATTAGACTGGAATATACATAGTATGTTATCAATTTTATTAAATTATTATTGACAGGCCTACCACTGTCATTATCATCAAGATCCAGTTCAGAATCAACCATCTGACTTATCTGCACACTGGCTATGCATTCTTCAAAATATATATCCTGATCACCGGCTATCCTCGACCGTCCGTGATTCGAGACTCTAATAGAAAACGAACTAAATTTGCTAACGCAACAAGAATTTGAGTGCTGAAAAATAGACAACTGATTTTTCTGGATAGTTTCACAGTAAAAACCTAAATTTTGTCTTTAATGCATGAAATCGTCACTGCAGAGACTATACTCGCGTATAATAACTGAAAACAAAAATGGCCTCGAATCTTAGGACGCTCTCGATTTTAGGACGGTCGACGATATACATTGTCTGGGGGAAATAAAATGTCTTTGCTTTCAAAAGGATGCGTATGTGATGAATTTCAAACAAAACATCCCGCACTGAGGTTTGGCATCCGAGAATACCATTGTGCGTGTCATATTGCTTATACTTAGTAGCCTATAGACAAATAAAATGCTCGGTGACGATAAAATGTCGATTTTGAAAAATATTTTATAATTAGGCCTATAAATCTTAAATGTAAATTATAAAAAATATCGGTGAAAATTAATCAGAACATGTTTGAATTTATTTTTAAACATTTAAATTTAAAAAAAAATCGAGGTATTTTAATGTTTCTATGTGAAATCGTTCCCGACCTCCCCGTTTGTTTACAATCTTAAAATGGCTGTTCAGAGATGTGTAATCCCCGAAACAGGCCCAAAGTAGTTCCGGTAGAAAACGTTGTTATTGGAAAATAACACCGTGTTTTTGCAAGACGACAACCAATGAAAATGCTCTAAATTGTGTATCAACGTGAAGTTTGTAATTATATCTAAATGTATGCAAAAAATTATAAAAATCTATAGTTGAATCATTTTCCACGGCTCTCTCTGTAGCCTTCTTAATGCAAACAACGCTAAACCAATCACAAACAACGACCAGAAAGTAATTGAAGATGTCAAAACCTTTACATAGCTAGGAGCAATACTAACCAACACAGGCGAAACAAATGAAGATATCTGAAGACGACTCTGCTTCGCCCGATTAACATTCAGCAAACTAGCTGGAACAAAATTCCACCTACTTAATTCAGATGTACTCTCATGACAGCGAAACATGGAAAAATGACACAAATGTATAAGACGAATTTTAAAAATCTACTTGCCACAGAAAGTATCAAATGAAGAAACAAGAGCAAGAGCTGGGACAGAAAAAAATCATCACAATCAAAAGAAGAAGATGGAAATGGCTGGGCCACGTTTTGAGAATGGAAAACAGCAGGTACGCAAAACTGGCACTTACCTGGACACCAGAGGGGAAGAGGGAAAGATGACGACCCAAAGAGATTTGGAGAAGGACCATTGAAAGAGAACGAAAGGAACTAGGATACAATTCATGGACTGAGGCAACAAAAGTAATAAAAGATAGAGGAAAATGGAGAGACGAAAATAAGTCAAGTAAGTCATATTCTACAAGCCTACATCAACTCATCAAATCAATAGCAAGACACACCAAACCATACCAGCACTCAAGTCGATGAAATCAGAAGTATAGTCTAGGTTGGAAGTTTTCAGAGTTGAGTATGTGACTATTGCAGTCAGCATCACATTGTTAGTCTATCATTCAATACAGAAGGTACCTGCCCATTTAAAGTAAGCATATCGATAATGGTGCTTATGTGGCAATGCCAGTCACACCCTGTTGCACCGATCAAGCATGGCAAGGCTTAAGTCTGTGATACAGTGTTTTTTACCCACAGTATAACCTGTAATTACTGCTGATCAACTGTTTTATGTTCTAGAAAAAACAATAGAAGTAGTCAGAATATTGAAAGGAATTAAGTTTTTTGTTATATTCGGAGGAAATCATTTGGACATTCGCTCATTAGAAGAAGGGGTTCAACCTGTACTGTGAAGCATTATCAGAACTGGTTACTTGCCTCCTTCCAATCAAAACATATCCACTATGCCCGGTGGATACTTATTTATCTGTGAGAAATGTCCTCCTAGCAGCAGCATTTAGATGTGATTTGAAATTAGTCGCCTACCTACTGATTGGATACTAGGCTTGTCTGGTGTCTGGAGCAGCAGCTTATATAGAAACTTTTATTTGAAAAACAAAAAATAAACCATTGCAGCAATTTAGGAAATATTCATCATACAATTTACAATATCCTTCATGTATTTACAATATCATTAAAACTTTCATCAGTGTCAGCCAGCATTCAACATTGATTTGTGGTTTTGACATGTAAAAATGGAAAAAATCCTTTGTTCGTATGCCCGACAGATCAGCAAAGCAAATGACGAAGCAACACTAGATCGGTTTCCCGTTCCTGGATGCAGACGTTGTTCAACTGAATTCCACAAACAGGCAGCCGTAAAAGAACATTCGAAACATGTAACCTACCAGACTGAGATAATCTAACGGACTGTAATGCACGCATTATTAATCCAGCTAAATGGGAATGAACACAGAAAAGAGTTATGGCACTGGACAGCACTACAAACGGTTGCAGCGAGAATTGTTTCTGTAAGAACGTTCGTAAAGGAAGATGCAAGTTCTCCTGCACATAACTCTGCAGCTGCATATGCTTATGATAGGCGATTAGGGACAAGCAGCATTGCTTTCAAAATGTACAAGACAGGGTAAGGCGAGTAATGATAAATATGTCTCAGGGTTCAGTGCTTTATAAACATGAAAATCTGGTTCAGCAGGTCTGAAAATACAGGAACCCACACTTTCATCATACCAATTGGACAAGTACAACTATTTAAAATAAATAACTGTTGGAAACTATTTTGGGGGCATCTTGAAAAATGGTCGTCATATTGGATTTTCAAATGGCCAATCGGTTAGATTTGATCAGTAGCCCTTAGAAATCATTTGTTTCGAATTTGATGCTTGTATTATCATTTGAACAACTTTTCTGTGATCTGCTCCGCTTATATGTATAATCACATCAAATACTATAGTTGTCTTATAATTCTCGTTGGCTGATTATGGGACTTTATTCAAATTATTTCATAAAAATCGACCCCTAATTTTTATAATGAAACATCATCTTAATGAAAAACATTTAAAGATCAAAATAAAGCTATGATAAAATATATTTCATCTTGAAGTGATTTACTTAATCATCATAAATGCCATTACTTTACATAAAAATACTTTAACACTTTATTTCTTGTAGAAGTATCCTTTGCGTGAAAACAGCTCTCACTCTTAACTGTTTGATTCTACAGATTTTGACAATTTGACTTTCTATCCTATACCCAATGCATAATTTTAGACTGTCAAAGATCTGAACGATTTCAAAAGCTCTGTGTACGATTTCGAGTTATGTATGAATGCTTTCCTTTTAACGAAAATCTACAAATTTATAAAGCAGACATGAGCTTGAGCAATATTCTTCGTATAAGAACTAAGAAAGTAGTAAGTACATTTACGTCTTACTCTGATTCTTTTTCTGTAATGTAGTAACATGTTGAAATAGGTTCACCTGAAAAATAAAACAGAATTCTTAGTATTTGTGACAATGGCCATAAAGAACTTTCCATCAAGAGGTGGCGTATTTTTTGGTAATGAGTAATAACGTTACTATGTGGAATGATCTGCACACTGGGTTTCGTAATACATTTAAAAACAAACATACTAATCCATATCCGAATCACAATCCAGAAGCAGAGTAAAAACTTTGGAACTGACAAGTTAGGTTAGACACGTGAACTTCCACCAGGGAAGTGAGGTCGGGTGCTCCGGAAGGGTAAGCACCTCCTGTTTAGCTAGCTACACCCGCCACGTGTGTAATAAAAAATTGTGTGAAAGGAACATGGAACTATGAGACGTCAAAAATATCCAGGACAATCCTGGACACAGAGACATCAAACTTGTTAACAATACTGTGATAACGGCCATAAAGCTTTTTGAGGACCTTGATAAGCCTAGGCTTGCAATATCCCTGAGTCAACAATTTATTTGCAAGCAGCCTACTTCGTTGTACAAAGTCCCCGTGGTGGGAACAAGCTCTACCATAGCGTATTAATTGAGAAACAAATACACTATAAGCAGGAGAAGCAGGTATATTGCTGCATAAAAAAGGAAAGTTGACAATAGAAAAATTGAAGTCATCACGTTTGTCATAAAGTTTCAAATGTAGCCTTTCGTGTGCGTCATAATTCAGATATAAGTCTAAATATGAAGCAGAAATTGAGGAATAAGTCGTGTCTTTTATTTCAAGCTCACTAGGATAGATGACATTTACATAGTCTCCAAATTTAGAATTGTTCAGAGACAGAACGTCATCTATATATCTGTATGTTGAATTGAATGATTTGGCGACAGTCTTCTCTCCAGATTTAACAAGGTTCTGCATAAATTCTGCTTCATAAGAATAAAGAAACAAATCAGCAAGTAATTGTGCACAGTTTGTACCCATTGGTATACCGATTGTTTGCTGAAAAAAACTATATTACCAAACACAAAAAATATGTAATCTATCAAAAACTCCAACATTTTGTTGATGGTATCTTCAGTATATTTTTGTTTGGAATCCGTATGATGCTTGACAAAATAACCAGAATCCCTGTTCAGCACCAGATATTTGTATCTTGGCTTACCGTTTTTGTAAAAGAAAGACAAGTGAATAATTTCTTTAAGACAATTTTTCAATTTAGAATGAGGGATAGTGGTGTATAGTGTAGAAAAATCAAATGTTTTTATACTTTTTACATGAGATAAAGTATTAGAAGCAAGATGTTCAAGTAATTCTTTAGAATTTTTGAGAATCCACATTTGGTTGATTCCAGATGTAGAATATACTTTTTCTGAATAAGACTGAAGACCATCCTTGACGATTGTCAAAATTTGTGTTAGAGTTACCTATAATGATTTAGTAGTTCATTTAGATGAGCCTGCTATATATCTTTCCTTGTATGGATTTTTATGGAGTTTAGGAAACCAATACAAGTAAGGAAGATCAAGATTTTCCCCTTTAAGATTGATACCGAAATACTCGAGAACTCCCCTATGGTTGAAAGAACTTCATCTTTGGTAAAACTAGTTCTAGTATATGCAGGTTTAATTGATATACTATCTGGTCCAAGCTCCTGAATAAGGCATTCAAGGTAGAATCTCTTACAAACGAGAATAATGTTGTTGGAAGCCTTGTCAGCTGGGACAACAACATATTTGTTGTGTATGCCCGTTAGAATTGCCTTGATTTCTGGATCCTTAAGTACTGAAGACGGATTAGTACTCATAGAACTTTAAGTCTGGCAATTAACAACTAACTCCAACTTATGTTTTTATATTTCAGATTGACAGTTTCATAGACACAAAATGACAGGTAAGTGTTGCAGTTCATTTAATCAGATTCAGGAAATAGGTATTATTCATTGTTAAAATATTATGCAATTTATCATATATATTAGGAAAAATAGGTCACATTATTTTTGTAATGGTATATTCAATATGCATTATACAAAGAAAATAAGATGAACTGTTTCTTTTGATTAATTTATTCCCTAGATACATTTTGGCCCTTCTATAATTCTCATTTAAAGATCTTAAAAATATTTGGATTTCCACAATTCTGGTCCGAGCACTTCCGATGAGAAAGTAAATATTATTCCTCTATTTTAGTGCTGTAAAATTAAAACTTTTATAGTGTTAAACTAGATCTGTCTCTTCAGAGCCAAATACCCCCGCCCCAACATTTAATAATTTCCTGCGACCTTGACCTTTAAGATATGACCTTGGTTCAAGGTCATGACACACCTTTGGGTAATGAAGATTATTCAAGTGAAGTTTTATGACAGTCTTCCATGAATTCGGACAAAATTTATTTTTCTCATTTCAACATCTTAAAAATATTTAAATTTCCAGTTTTAGTCCATTCACTTCGGGTAGGGATTTTTTTCCAGAAATGACCATCTATTACTGCCAAGTTAAAGCAGGTACAATAATAATCAAATAAATTAAAATAAACCAATTTCTCTTTTTTCAGAACAAAGGTTACGGATATGTACACTTATTAGTGTTTTTGTTTCAATAACCAATCTCGTGACAATGTCAAACTCAATAATGCCAACACCAAGACTAGAATCATATAATATTTCCACAGACATTTCTAGCACTTTAGTAACACAAACACAAACGTCAGTACCAGATATATCTAGGACATCAGTCACACAAACACAAACCTACGTATCAGACAAATCTAGCACTTCAGTCACACAAATACAAACATCAGTATCAGACGTATTTAGCACTTCTATCACACCACCACAAACATACCTATCAGACTCATCTAGCACGACAGTCACTCTAACATCAAAATTCACTTTAAACATATCAAGCACTGCAATCACATCAAAACCAATATCTCTATCCGATATATCAAGCACTTCAGTAAAACCAACACCAACATCTGTATCAGACATCAGCACTGCAATAACACCAACAACAAAATTAACGTCCGGTATATCTATCACTGTAATCACACCAACACCATCATCAGTATCTGATACATCAACCACTTCAGTCACACAAACACCAAAATTAACTTCGAGCATATCTATCACTGCAGTAAAACCAATACCAACATCATCTGATACATCAACCACTTTAGTCACACCAATACCAAAATTAACTTCAATGTTATCTAGCGCGGAAGTCACACCAAAATCCAATCCAGGCATAAACAGCGCTGCAATCATATTAACATCAACACCAATATCCGATATTTCAACCAATTCATTTACACTAACACCAACATCAGTATCTGACACATCAACCACTTCAGTCACACCAACATCAGTATCAGACACATCAACCACTTCAGTCACACCAACATCAGTATCAGACACATCAGCCACTTCAGTCACACCAACATCAGTATCTGACACATCAACCACTTCAGTCACACCAACATTAGTATCAGACAAAAACAACATTTCAGTTAATCCAACAACAACATTATTTCGCGGTATATCTAGCACTGCGGTTACATCGGCAAAAACATCAGTAGCTCATACATCAACCATTTTAGTCCCGTCAAAATCTAAATTAACTTCAAATACATCTATCACTGCAGTCACACCAATACCATCATCAATATCAGACAACACCAACACTTCAGTCACACCAACACTTAAATTAACTTCAGATATATCTAGCTCTGTAGTAACACTAACGCCAGAATCAGACAAATTAAGCACTTCCGTCACCCCAACACAAAAATTAACTTCAGATATATCTAGCTCTGTAGTAACACCAACGCCAGAATCAGACAAATCAAGCACTTCAGTCACCCCAACACAAAAATTAACTTCAGATATATCTAGCACTGAAGTCACACCAACGTCAATATCATACAAATCAAGCACTTCGGTCACACCAATACCAAAATTACCTTCAAGCATATATAGCACTGCAGTTATATTAATGCAAGAATCAACTTCAGACAAGTCCAACACTTCAGTCACACAAACATCAAAACTAACTTCAGGCATATCAGGCACTGCAGTTACTCCAGCGCCGGAATCAACTTTAGAAATATCTAGCGCTGCAGTCACACCATTACTAACATTATCTCCAGGTATATCTAGCATTGCAGATACATCGACACCAACATCAGTATATGATACATCAACCACTTCAGTCTCATCAGAAAAATTCAGAACTTCATTCACATTATCACCAGAATTAAATTCAGGCATATCTAAAACTGTAGTTACACCAATATTAGCATCAGTATCTGATACTTTAGGTACTTCAGTCACCCCAACACCAAACTTAACTTCAGACATATCTCGCAATGCAGTCACACCAAAACCAACAGCAGTATCTGATGCATCAACAACTTCATTCACAGCAACATCAACAGTAACCAGCACTTCAGTCACACCAACACCAAAATTATCTTCAGGCATATCTAGCACTGCAGTCACACGAACACAAATTTCACAAATAAACGAATTCAGAACTGCAGTCACATCAACGCCATCAGTATCTGATACATTAAACACTTCTGTCACACTAACATCATCGCCAGTATCCGATACATTAAAGACTTCTGTGACACTAGCACCATTATCAGTATCTAATGCATTAAACACTTCTGTGACACCAACACCATCATCATTATCTGATACATTACACACTTCTGTGATAACAACACCATCATCAGTATCTGATACGTTAAGCATTTCTGTCACACTAACACCATCATCAATATCTGATACACTTAGCACTTCTGGGACACTAACACCGTCATTAGTATCTGATACATTAAGCACTTCTGTGACACCAATACTAACATCAATACATGACGTATCAAGGAATTCAGTAAAACCAACCCCAACATCAGTATCAGACATTTCTCGAATGGCTATCACATTAGCATCGAAATTAACATCAGAGATATATAGAACGCATGTAGCACAAACACAAACATCAGTTTCAGACATATCTACCACTGAAGTCACAACAACACCATTATCAGTATCCGATACATTAAGCACTACAGTCAAATCAACATTAGTATCTGAAAAATCCAGCACTTCAGTCACACCAACAACAAAAACATTTACAGGTATATTTAGCACCTCAGACACATCAACACCAACATCAGTATCTAATACATCAACAACTACAGTCACAGCAATATCAGCAGTATCTGATACAATAAGCACTTCTGTGACACCAACACCATCATCTGTATCTGATACAATAAGCACTTCTGTGACACCAACACCATCATCTGTATCTGATACAAGAAGCACTTCTGTGACACCAACACCATCATCAGGATCTTATACCTTAAGCACTTCTGTCACACCAACATCATCATCTGTATCTGATACAATAAGAACTTCTGTGACACCAACACCATCAGCAGTAGCTGATACATTAAGCAATACAGTCACACGAACACCATCATCAGTATCTGATACAATAAGCACTTCTGTGACACCACGACAATCATCAGTATCTGATACAATAAGCACTTCTGTGACACCAACATCATCATCAGTATCTGATACATTGAGCACTAGAGTCACACTAACACCATCATCAGTATCTGATACAATAAGCACTTTTGTGATAAAAACACCACCATCAGTATCTAATACAATAAGCACTTTTGTGACAAAAACACCACCATCAGTATCTGATACATTAAGCACTACAGTCACACTAACACCATCATCAGTATCTGATACATTAAGCACTTCTGTTACACCAACACCACCATCAGTATCTGATACAATAAGCACCTCTGTGATACCAACATCATCATCAGTATCTGATACATTAAGCACTACAGTCACACCAACACCATCATCAGTATCTGATACATTAAGCACTACAGTCACACTAACACCATCATCAGTATCTGATACAATAAGCCCTTCTGTGACAAAAACACCACCACCTGTATCTGATACAATAAGCACTTCTGTGACACCAACACCATCATCTGTATCTAATACAATAAGCACTTCTGTGACACCATCATCATCATCAGTATCTGATACATTAAGCACTACAGTCACTCTAACATCATCATCAGTATCTTATACCTTAAGCACGTCTGTGACAAAAACACCTACATCAGTATCTGATACAATAACCACTTCTGTGACACCAACACCATCATCAGTATCTGATACAATAAGCACTTTTGTGATAAAAACACCACCATCTGTATCTGATACAATAAGCACTTTTTTGATAAAAACACCACCATCTGTATCTGATACAATAAGCACTTTTATGACAACAACACCATCATCAGTATCTGATACATTAAGCATCTCTGTGACACTAACACCATCATCAGTATCTGATACATTAAGCACTACAGTCACAAAAACACCACCATCAGTATCTTATACCTTAAGCACTTCTGTTACACCAACACCACCATCAGTATCTGATACAATAAGCACCTCTGTGATACCAACATCATCATCAGTATCTGATACATTAAGCACTACAGTCACACCAACACCATCATCAGTATCTGATACATTAAGCACTACAGTCACACTAACACCATCATCAGTATCTGATACAATAAGCCCTTCTGTGACAAAAACACCACCACCTGTATCTGATACAATAAGCACTTCTGTGACACCAACACCATCATCTGTATCTAATACAATAAGCACTTCTGTGACACCATCATCATCATCAGTATCTGATACATTAAGCACTACAGTCACACTAACATCATCATCAGTATCTTATACCTTAAGCACGTCTGTGACAAAAACACCACCATCAGTATCTGATACAATAAGCACTTCTGTGACACCAACACCATCATCAGTATCTGATACAATAAGCACTTTTGTGATAAAAACACCACCATCTGTATCTGATACAATAAGCACTTTTGTGATTAAAACACCACCATCTGTATCTGATACAATAAGCACTTTTGTGACAACAACACCATCATTAGTATCTCATACATTAAGCACCTCTGTGACACCAACACCATCATCAGTATCTGATACATTAAGCACTACAGTCACACTAACATCATCATCAGTATCTTATACCTTAAGCACGTCTGTGACAAAAACACCACCATCAGTATCTGATACAATAAGCACTTCTGTGACACCAACACCATCATCAGTATCTGATACAATAAGCACTTTTGTGATAAAAACACCACCATCTGTATCTGATACAATAAGCACTTTTGTGATAAAAACACCACCATCTGTATCTGATACAATAAGCACTTTTGTGACAACAACACCATCATCAGTATCTGATGCATTAAGCACCTCTGTGACACCAACACCATCATCAGTATCTGATACATTAAGCACTACATTCACACTAACACCATCATCAGTATCTGATACAATAAGCCCTTCTGTGACAAAAACACCACCACCTGTATCTGATACAATAAGCACTTCAGTGACACCAACACCATCATCAGTATCTGATACATTAAGCAATACAGTCACACTAACACCATCATCTGGATCTTATACCTTAAGCACTTCTGTGACACCAACATCATCATCAGTATCTGATACATTAAGCACTACAGTCACACTAACACCATCATCAGTATCTGATACAATAAGTCCTTCTGTGACAAAAACACCACCACCTGTATCTGATACAATAAGCACTTCTGTGACACCAACACCATCATCTGTATCTAATACAATAAGCACTTCTGTGACACCATCATCATCATCAGTATCTGATACATTAAGCACTACAGTCACACTAACATCATCATCAGTATCTTATACCTTAAGCACGTCTGTGACAAAAACACCTACATCAGTATCTGATACAATAACCACTTCTGTTACACCAACACCATCATCAGTATCTGATACAATAAGCACTTTTGTGATAAAAACACCACCATCTGTATCTGATACAATAAGCACTTTTTTGATAAAAACACCACCATCTGTATCTGATACAATAAGCACTTTTGTGACAACAACACCATCATCAGTATCTGATACATTAAGCATCTCTGTGACACTAACACCATCATCAGTATCTGATACATTAAGCACTACAGTCACAAAAACACCACCATCAGTATCTTATACCTTAAGCACTTCTGTTACACCAACACCACCATCAGTATCTGATACAATAAGCACCTCTGTGATACCAACATCATCATCAGTATCTGATACATTAAGCACTACAGTCACACCAACACCATCATCAGTATCTGATACATTAATCACTACAGTCACACTAACACCATCATCAGTATCTGATACAATAAGCCCTTCTGTGACAAAAACACCACCACCTGTATCTGATACAATAAGCACTTCTGTGACACCAACACCATCATCTGTATCTAATACAATAAGCACTTCTGTGACACCATCATCATCATCAGTATCTGATACATTAAGCACTACAGTCACACTAACATCATCATCAGTATCTTATACCTTAAGCACGTCTGTGACAAAAACACCACCATCAGTATCTGATACAATAAGCACTTCTGTGACACCAACACCATCATCAGTATCTGATACAATAAGCACTTTTGTGATAAAAACACCACCATCTGTATCTGATACAATAAGCACTTTTGTGATAAAAACACCACCATCTGTATCTGATACAATAAGCACTTTTGTGACAACAACACTATCATTAGTATCTGATACATTAAGCACCTCTGTGACACCAACACCATCATCAGTATCTGATACATTAAGCACTACAGTCACACTAACATCATCATCAGTATCTTATACCTTAAGCACGTCTGTGACAAAAACACCACCATCAGTATCTGATACAATAAGCACTTCTGTGACACCAACACCATCATCAGTATCTGATACAATAAGCACTTTTGTGACAACAACACCATCATTAGTATCTGATACATTAAGCACCTCTGTGACACCAACACCATCATCAGTATCTGATACATTAAGCACTACAGTCACACTAACATCATCATCAGTATCTTATACCTTAAGCACGTCTGTGACAAAAACACCACCATCAGTATCTGATACAATAAGCACTTCTGTGACACCAACACCATCATCAGTATCTGATACAATAAGCACTTTTGTGATAAAAACACCACCATCTGTATCTGATACAATAAGCACTTTTGTGATAAAAACACCACCATCTGTATCTGATACAATAAGCACTTTTGTGACAACAACACCATCATCAGTATCTGATGCATTAAGCACCTATGTGACACCAACACCATCATCAGTATCTGATACATTAAGCACTACATTCACACTAACACCATCATCAGTATCTGATACAATAAGCCCTTCTGTGACAAAAACACCACCACCTGTATCTGATACAATAAGCACTTCAGTGACACCAACACCATCATCAGTATCTGATACATTAAGCAATACAGTCACACTAACACCATCATCTGGATCTGATACCTTAAGCACTTCTGTGACACCAACATCATCATCAGTATCTGATACATTAAGCACTACAGTCACACTAACACCATCATCAGTATCTGATACAATAAGTCCTTCTGTGACAAAAACACCACCACCTGTATCTGATACAATAAGCACTTCTGTGACACCAACACCATCATCTGTATCTGATACAATAAGCACTTCTGTGATACCAACACCATCATCAGTATCTGATACAATAAGCACTTCTGTGACACCAACACCATCATCAGTATCTGATATATTAAGCACTACAGTCACACCAACACCATCATCAGTATCTGATACAATAAGCACTTCTGTGACAAAAACACCATCATCAGTATCTGATATATTAAGCACTACAGTCACACCAACACCATCATCAGTATCTGATACAATAAGCACTTCTGTGACAAAAACACCATCATCAGTATCTGATACATTAAGCACTACAGTCACACCAACACCATCATCTGTATCTGATACAATAAGCACTTCTGTGACAACAACACCACCATCTGTATCTGATACATTAAGCACTTCTGTGATACCAACACCATCATCAATATCTGATACATTAAGCACTACAGTCACAACAACATCATCATCACTATCTGATACATTAAGCACTACAGTCACAAGAACACCATCATCAGTATCTGATACATTAAGCACTACAGTCACAACAACACCATCATCAGTATCTGATACAATAAGCACTACAGTCACAACAACACCATCATCAGTATCTGATACAATAAGCACTTCTGTGACACCAACACCATCATCAGTATCTGATACAATAAGCACTACAGTCACAACAACACCATCATCAGTATCTGATACAATAAGCACTTCTGTGACACCAACACCATCATCAGTATCTGATACATTAAGCACTACAGTCACACTAACACCATCATCAGGATCTTATACTTTAAGCACTTCTGTGACACCAACGTCATCATCAGTATCTAATACAATAATCACTTCTGTGACAACAACACCATCAAGTAAATCTACAGACATATTAAGCACATTAGTCACACCAACACCAACATCGCAAAGTAATTTTACACCATCATTAGTATCTGATACATTAGGCACTTCTGTGACACCAATACTAACATCAATACATGACGTATCAAGGAATTCAGTAAAACCAACCCCAACATCAGTATCAGACATTTCTCGAATGGCTATCACATTAGCATCGAAATTAACATCAGAGCTATATAGAACGCAGGTAGCACAAACACAAACATCAGTTTCAGACATATCTACCACTGAAGTCACAACAACACCATTATCAGTATCCGATAAATTAAGCACTACAGTCAAATCAACATCAACATCAGTATCTGACAAATCAAGCACTTCAGTCACACCAACAACAAAAATATTTACAGGTATATCTAGCACCTCAGACACATCAACACCAACATCAGTATCTGATACATCAACAACTACAATCACAGCAATATCAGCAGTATCAGACAAAACCAGCATTTCAGTCACACCGACACCACAATTGACTTTAGACAAATCTAGCACTTCAGTCACACCAAAAATTTTTCCAGGTATATCTATCACTGCAGTGACATCAACACCAACATCAGTATCTATTACATCAACAACTACAGTCACAGCAACATCAACAGTATCAGACAAAACCATCACTTCAGTCACACCGACACCAAAATTATATCCTGGTATATCTAGCACTGCAGTTACACATGCACCAACATCAATATCTGATACATCAACCATTTCAGTCACACCAACACCAACATCAGTATCTGATACATTAGGTACTTCTGTGACACCAACACCATTATCAGTATCTGATACAATAGGCACTACTGTGACACCAACACCATTATCAGTATCTGACACATTAAGTACTTTTGTGACAGAAATACCATCATCAGTATCTGATACATTAGGCACTTCTGTGACACCAACACCATTATCAGTATCTGATACAATAGGCACTACTGTGACACCAACACCATTATCAGTATCTGACACATTAAGTACTTTTGTGACAGAAATACCATCATCAGTATCTGATACATTAGGCACTTCTGTGACACCAACACCATTATCAGTATCTGATACAATAGGCACTACTGTGACACCAACACCATCATCAGTATCTGAAAAATTCAGCACTGCAGACACACCAACACCATCATCAGTATCTAATACATTAGGCACTACTATCACACCAACAGCAACCTCAGTATCAGACAAATTCAGCACTTCAGTCACACCTACATCGGCTTCAACATCATTATCTGAAACAACAACCACTTCAGTCACATCAACACCAACTTTAGTATCTGCCAAATTCAGCACTTCTATCACATCACCGCCAACATTATTTCCAGGTATATCTACCACTGCAATCACATCAACATTAACATCAATATCTGAAACATCAACAACTTCACCGCCAACATTATTTCCAGGTATATCTACCACTGCAATCACATCAACACTAACATCAATGTCTGAAACATCAACAACTACAGTCACGCCAACACCAAAGTTATTTCCAGGTATATCTAGCATTGCAATTACATCGGCATCAATATCATTATCTGTAATATCAACAACTTCATTCAAACCAACAATAACATCAGTATTAGACAAATCCAGTACTTCAGTAACACAAACACCAAACTTGGTTCCGGGTATATCTAGCACTTCAGTCACACCAACACCTACATCAGTATCTGATACATCAACCATTTCAGTCACACCGACACCAACACAAGTATCAGACAAATTCAGCAATGCAGACACACCAAAACCATCATCAGTATCTTATACCTTAAGCACTTCTGTGACACCCGCACCATCATCAGTATCCGATACATTAAGCACTACTGTCACACCAACACCATTATCAGTATCTGATACATTAAGTACTTCGGTCACATCAACTCCATCATCAGTATCCGATACATTAAGCACTTCTGTGACATCAATACCATCATCAATATCTGATACAATAGGCAACTCTGTCACACCAACACCATCATCAGTATCTGACACATTAAGTACTTTTGTGACAGAAATACCATCATCATCAGTATCTGATATATTAAGCACTTCTGTGACACCAACACCATCATCAGTATCTGATATATTAAGCATTTCTGTCAAACTAACACCATCATCAGTATCTGACAACTTAAGAACCTCTATTACAACAACACCATCATCAGTATCTAATACATTAAGTTCTTCTGTCACACCAGCACCATCATCAGTATCTGAGACATTAAGCACTTCTGTCACACTAACACCATCGTCCGGATCTTATACTTTAAGTACTTTTGTGACACCAACATCCTCATCAGTATCTGATACATTAAGCACTTATGTGATATCAACACCATTATCAGTATCTGATACATTAAGCACTTCTGTGACACCAACAATATTATTAGGATCTGATACATTAAGAACGTCTTTGACACCAACACAATCGACAGTATCTGATACATTAAGCACTTCTGTTACACCAACACCATCATCAGTATATGATACATTAAGAACATCTTTGACACCAACACAATCGACAGTATCTGTTGCATTAAGCACTTATGTGACATCATCGCCATCATCAGTATCTAATGCCTTAAGCACCTCTGTTGCAACAACACCATCATCAGTATCTGATACATTAAGTTCTTCTGTCACACCAGCACCATCCTTAGTATCTGATATATTAAGCACTTCTGTCACACCAACATCATCATCAGTATCTGATACATTAAGCACTTCTGTCAAACCATCACCATCATCAGTATCTGATACAATAAGCACTTCTGTCACACCAACACCATCATCAGTATCTGAAACATTAAGCACTTCTGTTACACCAACACCATCATCAGTATCTGATATATTAAGCATTTCTGTCAAACTAACACCATCATCAGTATCTGACAACTTAAGCACCTCTGTTACAACAACACCATCATCAGTATTTTATACATTAAGTTCTTCTGTCACACCAACACCATCATCAGTATCTGAAACATTAAGCACTTCCGTGACACCAACACCATCATCAGTATCTGATATATTAAGCATTTCTGTCAAACTAACACCATCATCAGTATCTGACAACTTAAGCACCTCTGTTACAACAACACCATCATCAGTATTTTATACATTACGTTCTTCTGTCACACCAGCACCATCATCAGTATCTGAGACATTAAGCACTTCTGTCACACTAACACCATCATCCGGATCTGACACTTTAAGTACTTCTGTGACACCAACATCCTCATCAGTATCTGATACATTAAGCACTTATGTGACATCAACACCATTATCAGTATCTGATACATTAAGCACTTCTGTGACACCAACAATATTATCAAGATCTGATACATTAAGAACGTCTTTGACACCAACACAATCGACAGTATTTGATGCATTAAGCAATTATGTGACATCATCGCCATTATCAGTATCTGATGCCTTAAGCACCTCTGTGACACCAACACCATCAGTATCTAATACATTCAGAACGTCTTTGACACCAACACCATCATCAGTATCTGATACATTAAGCTCTTCTGACACAACTACATCCTCATCAGTATCTGATGCCTTAAGCACCTCTGTGACTACAACACCATCATCAGTATCTGATACATTAAGTACTTTTATAACACCAACCCCATCATCAGTAGCTGATATATTAAGCATTTCGATCACACCGAAACCATCATCAGTATCTTATACATTTAGCACTTTAGTCACACCAACATCATCATCAGTATCTCATACATTTAGCACTTTAGTCACACCAACATCATCATCAGTATCTGATACATTTAGCACTTTAGTCACACCAACATCATCATCAGTATCTGATACATTTAGCACTTTAGTAACACCAACATCATCATCAATAACTGATACATTTAGCACTTTAGTCACACCAACATCATCATCAGTATCTGATACATTTAGCACTTTAGTCACACCAACATCATCATCAGTATCTGATACATTTAGCACTTCAGTCACACCAACATCATCATCAGTATCTGATACATTTAGCACTTCTGTGACAATAACACTATCATCAGTATCTTATACCTTAAGCACTTCTGTGACAACAACACTATCATCACTATCTGATACCTTAAGCACTTCTGTGACAACAACACTATCATCAGTATCTGATACATGCAGAACGTCTTTGACACCAACACCATCATCAGTATCTGATACATTAAGCACTTCTGTCACACCAGCACCATCATCAGTATATGATAGATTAAGCTCATTTGTGACAACTACATCCTCATCAGTATCCGATGCCTTAAGCACCTCTGTGACTACAACACCATCATCATTATCTTATACATTAAGCACTTCTATCACACCAACACCATCATCATTATCTGATACAATAAGCACTTCTGTGACAACAACACCATCATGGGTATCTGATACATTAAGCACTTCTGTGACACAAACACCATCATCAATATCTGATAGACTAAGCACGTCAATCACATCAACACAAAATTTAATTCCAGGCATATCTAACACTTCAGTCTCACCGATATCAAACCTAACTTTAGGCATGCCACGACCCACAGTCATACCAACATCATCATCAGAATCTTATACCTTAAGCACTTCTGTGACACCAACAACCTCATTAGTATCTGATACATTAAGCACTTCTGTGACACCAAGACCATCATCAGTATCTGATACAATAATCACTTCTGTGACACCAACATCATCATCTGTATCTGATACAATAAGCACTTCTGTGACACTAACACCATCATCAGGATCTTATACCTTAAGCACTTCTGTGACACCAACATCATCATCAGTATCTGATACATTAAGCACTACAGTTACACTAACACCATCATCAGTATCTGATTCAAAAAGCACTTTTGTGACACTAACACCGTCATCAGTATCTGATACATTAAGCACTTCAGTGACACCAACACAATCATCAGGATCTTATACCTTAAGCACTACTGTGACACCAACATCATCATCAGTATCTGATACATTAAGCACTTCTGTGACACCAACATCATCATCAGTATCTGATACGTTAAGCACTACAGTCACACTAACACCATCATCAGTATCTGATACAATAAGCACTTCTGTGACACCAACATCATCATCAGTATCTGATACATTAAGCACTACAGTCACACTAACACCATCATCAGTATCTGATATGTTAAGCACTACAGTCACACTAACACCATCATCAGTATCTGATACAATAAGCACTTCTGTGACACCAACATCATCATCAGTATCTGATACATTAAGCACTACAGTCACACTAACACCATCATCAGTATATGATACGTTTAGCACTACAGTCACACTAACATCACTATCAGTATCTGATACGTTAAGCACTACAGTCACACTAAAACCATCATTAGTATCTGATACAATAAGCACTTCTGTGACACCAACATCATCATCAGTATCTGATACATTAAGCACTACAGTCACACTAACACCATCATCAGTATCTGATACGTTAAGCACTACAGTCATACTAACACCATCATCAGTATCTGATACAATAAGCAATTCTGTGACACCAACACCATCATCAGGATCTTATACCTTAAGCACTTCTGTGACACCAACATCATCATCAGTATCTGATACGTTAAGCACTACAGTCACACTAACACCATCATCAGTATCTGATACAATAAGCACTTCTGTGACACCAACAGCATCATCAGTATCTGATACATTAAGCACTACAGTCACACTAACACCATCATCAGTATCTGATACAATAAGCAATTCTGTGACACCAACACCATCATCAGGATCTTATACCTTAAGCACTTCTGTGACACCAACATCATCATCAGTATCTGATACGTTAAGCACTACAGGCACACTAACACCATCATCAGTATCTGATACAATAAGCACTTCTGTGACACCAACATCATCATCAGTATCTGATACATTAAGCACTACAGTCACACTAACACCATCATCAGTATCTGATACAATAAGCACTTCTGTGACACCAACATCATCATCAGTATCTGATACATTAAGCACTACAGTCACACTAACACCATCATCAGTATCTGATACAATAAGCACTTCTGTGACACCAACATCATCATCAGGATCTGATACATTACACACTTCTGTGACACTAACACCATCATCAGGATCTAAAATATTAAGCACTACAGTCACACCAACACCATCATCAGTATCTGATACAATAAGCACTTCTGTGACAAAAACACCACCATCTGTATCTGATACATTAAGCACTTCTGTGACAAAAACACCACCATCAGTATCTGATACAATAATCACTTCTGTGACAAAAACACCACCATCTGTATCTGATACATTAAGCACTTCTGTGACACCAACATCATCATTAGTATCTGAAAAATTAAGCACTACAGTCACACTAACACCATCATCAGTATCTGATACATTAAGCACTACAGTCACACCAACACCATCATCAGTATCTGATACGTTAAGCACTACAGTCACACTAACACCATCATCAGTATCTGATACGTTAAGCACTACAGTCACACCAACACCATCATCTGTATCTGATACAATAAGCACTTCTGTGACACCAACACCATCATCAGGATCTTATACCTTAAGCACTTCTGTGACACAAACATCATCATCAGTATCTGAAATATTAAGCACTTCTGTGACACCAACACCATCATCAGTATCTGATACAATAAGCACTTCTGTGACACCATCATCATCACCAGTCTCTGATACATTAAGCACTACAGACACACCAACACCATTATCAGTATCTGATACATTAAGCACTACAGTCACACCAACACCATCATCAGTATCTGATACAATAAGCAATTCTGTGACACCAACACCATCATCAGCATCTGATACAATAAGCACTTCTGTGACAACAACACCACCATCTGTATCTGATACAATAAGCACTTCTGTGACACCAACACCATCATCAGTATCTAATACAATAATCACTTCTGTGACAACAACACCATCAAGTAAATCTACAAACATACCAAGCACGTTAGTCATACCAACACCAACATCACAAAGTAATTTTACAGACATATCAAGCACGTTAGTCACACCAACACCAACATCACAAAGTAATTTTACAGACATATCAAGCACGTTAGTCACACCAACACCAACATCACAAAGTAATTTTACAGACATATCAAGCACGTTAGTCACACCAACACCAACATCACAAAGTAATTTTACAGACATATCAAGCACGTTAGTCACACCAACACCAACATCACAAAGTAATTTACAGACATATCAAGCACGTTATTCACACCAACACCAACATCACAAAGTAATTCTACATACATATTAAGCACTTTAGTCACACCAACACTTACATCACAAAGTAATTTTACAGACATATCAAGCACGTTAGTTACACTAACACCAACATCACAAAGTAATTTTACAGACATATCAAGCACGTTAGTCACACCAACAGCAACATCACAAAGTAATTTTACAGACATATCAAGCACGTTAGCACACCAACACCAACATCACAAAGTAATTTTACAGACATATCAAGCACGTTAGTCACACCAACACTAACATCACAAAGTAATTTTACAGACATATCAAGCACGTTAGTCACATCAAACACAAAGTAATTTTACAGACATATCAAGCACGTTAGTCACACCAACACTAACATCACAAAGTAATTTTACAGACATATCAAGCACGTTAGTCACACCAACACCAACATCACAAAGTAATTTTACAGACATATCAAGCACGTTAGTCACACCAACACCAACATCACAAAGTAATTTTACAGACATATCAAGCACGTTATTCACACCAACACCAACATCACAAAGTAATTCTACATACATATTAAGCACTTTAGTCACACCAACACTTACATCACAAAGTAATTTTACAGACATATCAAGCACGTTAGTTACACTAACACCAACATCACAAAGTAATTTTACAGACATATCAAGCACGTTAGTCACACCAACACCAACATCACAAAGTAATTTTACAGACATATCAAGCACGTTAGTTACACCAACACCAACATCACAAAGTAATTTTACAGACATATCAAGCACGTTAGTCACACCAACACTAACATCACAAAGTAATTTTACAGACATATCAAGCACGTTAGTCACATCAACATCACAAAGTAATTTTACAGACATATCAAGCACGTTAGTCACACCAACACTAACATCACAAAGTAATTTTACAGACATATCAAGCACGTTAGTCACACCAACACCAACTTCACAAAGTAATTTTACAGACATATCAAGCACGATAGTCACACCAACATCACAAAGTAATTATACAGACATATCAAGCACGTTAGTCACACCAACACTAACATCACAAAGTAATTTTACATACATATCAAGCACGTTAGTTACACTAACACCAACATCACAAAGTAATTATACAGACATATCAAGCACGTTAGTCACACCAACACTTACATCACAAAGTAATTTTACAGACATATCAAGCACTTTAGTCACACCAACACTTACATCACAAAGTAATTTTACAGACATATCAAGCACGTTAGTCACACCAACACTAACATCACAAAGTAATTTTACAGTTATATCAAGCACGTTAGTCACACCAACACTAACATCACAAAGTAATTTTACAGACATATCAAGCACGTTAGTCACACCAACACCAACATCACAAAGTAATTTTACAGACATATCAAGCACGTTAGTCACACCAACACCAACATCACAAAGTAATTTTACAGACATATCAAGCACGTTAGTCACACCAACACCAACATCACAAAGTAATTTTACAGACATATCAAGCACGTTAGTCACACCAACACCAACATCACAAAGTAATTTTACAGACATATCAAGCACTTTAGTCACACCAAAACCAGCATCACAAAGTAATATTACAGACATATCAAGCACTTTAGTCATACCAACACCAACATCACAAAGTAATATTACAGACATATCAAGCACTTTAGTCACACAGACACCAACATCACAAAGTAATATTACAGACATATCAAGCACTTTAGTCACACAGACATCAACACTTACAATAATGAATGGTTCTTCAAACATATCAAGCAACTCACGGACACCACCGCCAAAATCAAAGAATGGTTCTTCTAACACATCAACTACTTCAGCCAAATCTTATTATCCTGTTACTATGGTTATTGTTGGTGTAGGGTCTGCAGTTATCTTGCCTATAGTTGCCTTAATAATTGTCATCCGAATAAAGAATAACAGAGGTCAGAGCCACAGGTAAGAAACTATTCCTGTTATAAAAAAACCATTCTTTTCTCTTTCTTGTTACAACCAAACTGCGCTATGTAAAATTGGAATGAGCAATAATAATAATTTCGCGTGAACTTTTAATCCGTTTGAAAGAATAAGCTTATTAGCCACGAACAATAACTTTATTTTACATTGTCTTTCCAACTATTTATTTACTTGTTATATATTTTTGCAAACTCTCTCTCTCTATCACACACACACACACAAACACACACAAACACGAGTGAATCGTTCGAAAGAATTGTCGTCTGTTAAAATATTAATACGGATTATTTATTAGATGAAATCTATTCTATTTAAAAAATGACATTCTGGTCATGGTATATCAAGGGGCAATGCAAAATAGTGTGGCGCGCGACAAATTCGATGAAGGGCGACAACCTTCATATTGAATTTGGCACGCGCCACACTATTTTGCATTACCCCTTGAAATACCATGTGCAGAAATGTCATTTCTTATATTTACAATTCTTTATTTTAATAAATATTTTGATTTGTTTTAACCCTTGGCGCTATTTCTTCCATACCTGCTCATGTGAGATAGGATTTTAAGCCATGCGAGATCGGCGTATCTCACATGACCACGTGACCCCCTGTGTAGGACATGACGTAATATTGCGGGAAAAATGATATACATCAAGGCTCATGACCCTAATTGTCTTTCATGGGAGTTGCAATGGCGATCTCTTCTTCGAAGAGAGATACAGTCATATTGTAAATATGATTTTGATGCTATTATATTAGTTCGATTTTATATCATAATAATATTTTGCAATACATTTTATGATATCATAAAATGAATTCGAGACATCACAAAATAATTAACATATCCTTAAATGAATTAATAATATTAAAAATTCATACCTCATACATAGTAAAACGACACGCCTTGAAGAAATTCTCTCCGATATTCATTCAGATGAAACAGTTGGAAAAAGAGAATCGTTGTGACTAGCTATTGTTTGAATATAGGGTCAGTAAATTCCATTTCATACTGTCATGTATAACATTTCTGACTCTGAATAAACCATTTTATGCCGCTTAAACACTGTGTCGCTAATATGATAAAGCTAAATGACACGTTCTTAGTTATACCAAATTATTAAATGCATATAATAACACATATGATTTTGTTCCGTTCTTGGGCACCAATAAACACACATTCTGATCTTTAATTTGCTTTCATTGGCGATGAAACATACATGTATATTTCAGGCATCCACATACACAGACTATGCAGAATTTTTATTTAGAACGTAGCGAACACGATGACGATTTAGTTAGCATTGAATCTGGTCCTGAGATGGAGACTTCGAGTTGGCAATACGCTAGAAGACAAAGAACACAACCAAGTGTAAGCGTCATATGCTAATTGTTTTCAATTTTTAGTAATACGGTGATTAAAAAATTAAACAATATATATGTGATTGTATCAAGTAGAAATCGGTCAAAATCTCCACGTCAACATTTTCAGTATTGTGACGTAACAGTTGGAAGAAAAACGTCATCATTATACCGCGATCATTGCCGTGAAAACAGGTACATGTGCACATTTATCAACAACACAGCAAGATGGAG
Source organism: Anadara kagoshimensis (assembly GCA_021292105.1). Classification (NCBI taxonomy): domain Eukaryota; kingdom Metazoa; phylum Mollusca; class Bivalvia; order Arcoida; family Arcidae; genus Anadara; species Anadara kagoshimensis. The sequence goes on along the minus strand of CM037875.1, from coordinate 15,817,614 downwards.
AAAGATATTTTTTATACCACAAGCAAATGAATACTACATTTATACTGCATGTTATTGAAAAATTATACTAGACATAAGGCCCCTATATTGTTAGAATCTTCGATACTTTTTGTAAATTCAAGTAGTTTTGCGTGCATTTACAATCAAGTGATACGTAAATAGCTACGTCATAAACGACATCATAGCTTTAGTATTTGTTAGAATTTTCAAATCAAATTTTACAGAAAGATAGAAAATGATTTTTTTTATATTTTAAAGACAAAAAAAATGTTTTTGTGACAATTTGAGATTTTAACCAATTTTTACTTGATGCAATCACATATATATTTCACTTCATTTTAAATTAACCCTGTAAGTTTTGGCTGTAGATTTTGTAATAGATACATCGAAATTATATTACTTAAAGAACGTAAAAAAGAATTGTAAATTTCTTAAATTTGTATGAAACATTTATAATAATTAATATTGGTTCATATCCGTCAAATATGTCACGCGTACGCTGTGGGAAAATAAAAAATAGCGCCTTATACGTAGTTGTTACTTCTAAACGTTCTGTATGGCTGATAAATGTTTGCCGAATAGAAACAAGGCTTGGAATATTTTTCACTCACATTTCAGGCACCGATGTTACAAACAACAAATAACTTAGGTCTGCATCAGGAAGTTTCGACAAGTTGGTATGAACCTACTTCAATGAGAAATATGTACACCAACACGGATACATTAGTATGTATATAGTATATAGACAGTATGTCCAATGTGTGTGTTCATATAAAAACAAAAATGTTAAGAGCTTTGTAGTTTACAAACGTGGTGGTTGTAACTAGCAATACAGGGGGAAGGGGGGGGGTGTTCCACTTCCGGAGCACCCGAACTCACTTACGGGTTCAAATATTGAATTTAATTTGCCAGTTTCTAAGTTTTTACTTTGCCCTGTGATTTGGACATGGACTGAATAATTGAACATTAAAATGATCCACTTTAACTTGTGTAATGTGTTATAAAATCTGTTTTACTCATTTGTACGAAAGCTTGTTCGTGCCACTTTGTAATCTATTTTTTTTTTCTTAAATCGTAGGTACGATTTTCAAATTCGTACGTACGATTTTTAAATTCGTAGGTACGATTTTAAAAATCGTAGGTACGAATTGAGAAAAAACATCAGATAACAAAGTGGCACGAACAAACTTTCGTACATTTGAAAAGATTTTTTTTGTAAAAGTATTAAAAATGCAAATGGTCATTATTATAAATATTTTCCATTTTAGTTTAAAATCAAACGCCCTGGAGTCAGGTTAAATGGTTTCGATGAACTATATAGGTAAGTCTCAAATGTTTCTGTTTTTAAACTAAAGCCATGTTAAGCAAGAGAAACATTCCTGGCGAGAAAAAATGTAAAATTGACTGGAAAATCGCTTTCGATGAGTTTGAGTGTAATTTTGGTCAATCATGACAGACATTTGCCAAAAAAATGACAAAAACCATAGCAAGAAAATAATAATATAATAATAATAATGATAACAATTTGTATATTTTGGCAATTTATAAATACTACTACCAGTAGGATACAGATTTTAATTTTAAAAAAAAACGCTTTATTTTTTCTTGTAGCTAGTTAAAAAGACGCAACAACGTGAATGTGAATTGCTGCAATGACCACATAATTTGAGACGTGTCGTGTAAACATGGATCAGTAAAGCAGCTAACTTCTACTTGAATATCACCTCGAGTGTCTTTTAAGGTCAATAAAAGCTGACCCCAGTTTTTTTCGAATTGTTACATTAGATGTATTTTCATTTTTCCGACATTTTTTCAGAAAAAGCGTCACTTCTAATGTCTTACAAAGCAACTCTATTTCTAAACAGTGTATGAACATACAATTGGCGATTTTTCAAAATTTGTTTTGCTTTTAATCCTTCTACAGTTAAATCACTACCGCTAACGACATGCATGTCCAGTAACCGAAAATATGACGCCACAGGCCATTAAAGGCGTGCTAACTGGCATTTTATAGCTCATTTGAACGCTATTGGTCTTAAAGAAGGTTTGTGATTGAACAACGTCATAGACACAATATGTACTTATAAAATGTGCATATTATAAAAATATTTATATATTCTTATCGCCAAAATATATCTTAGATAATATTATGTTTTATGAAGAGTCTCGAAGGTCATTCGTGTTCAAATACTTTTTAAAGATTGTAACATTTGTATATATACATATCGAGTGTTATATGTGATGCCTAATTAGTTAATTTATTATCATTATTGTTATATATTAATTTTGGATTGATCATCTTTTTTTCTTAAAGAGCTCTTAAACTCTTAAATTTTGTTGTTGATTATTATGTTTTCGAAGTTTCTTTTGTATTTAAATGTGTGGTTGTCATTTTCAAGTACATTGTATAAGATATACAACTTTAAATATTTCATTCAGCTTAGATTTGTATGGATATCTAAAATCGGACCTATTCTCTGTTTTAATATATCTACATTTTGTATCTTGAAAAGACAGAAATTAGAAAAATTAACAGATAGACCTGAAAGTGCTAAGAACTTATTCAAAACTGTCAAAAGATGACACGCACAGTTATATACATGTTACAGTCGTTGTAGAATCTGAACTTATGAGTTTGTGATGAAGTGTCTTTCATGCTCATAACAATATTATGTTATTTCTGATTTTTTCTTATTTTATATACTGTTTATAATATTGTGATTTAAATTGGTTTACTTCCTTCTATTTGAATAAATATTGTTTATACTTGATCTGAAAGAAAATAGCGTACTTGACATAAGCCAACGTAACCAAGAATAAAATACAAGCTATTGGATAAAAATATGAAGACTAAACAAGAAAAGACGAACGCGTATTATGATCAATGAATATAAATCTCGTGATTTTGGAGGGCAACTTAGCTAAACTGTTTAGAACCGACTGTTAGATTGGAGTACATTGAATGACATTGTCACTGAAGCTCAGTTCGGGTTGAACTAGGGATACAATATTTGCACTTCACGGTATCATATCAAAGGCTCTTGCAGTTAGGAAACGCCTATATTGCTGCTTTATAGACTATAAGAAAGCCTTTGACTCTGTGGACTGGGAATAATCATGTTGTATTTCATTTAGGGTTAAATGTTTTATGGCATTGATTACTTTTGAAACTTGAATAAAATAGATATTATTATTATTAGTTAAATGAAATATAATAAATAAAAATGTACATTTTTTTCTGAACTTTTCTTATTTTAACGTCCCATACGCTATTATTTAAATAAATAAGAATTATAATAAAATGGAAAATAAAAATGTGCACGTTTCATTACTTCCTATTTTTTCTAACTTCATTTAATTCTTTAATAATATTTTAAATAGAAAAGAGCACAATATTGCATTAGATCCAGTAGGCTAGTATTTAACCATGAAAGTCTATACATATCCATAGTATATACATACCGGTAGTCTATATCCACTGACTGAAATATTGATACAAATATTGTACCACCTAAATTTCAAATTAAAAGTGGAATGGATTTTTTTAAAGGTACCACAAAGATTTTTATAACTGAATTTTCATCACGATGTGAACTTTATCATGAAAACCAGACATTTTCACTTTTGTTTATAAAAACAGTGCTGTGCACTTTCTAATGAGTTTCATAGGGAAATTAAGTAAAATGTCACCATTTTTAAATCAAAAAGTGGAATGGATTTTTTTCAAGATATTTTAATCATTTTTATATTTGAATATTCGTGACAGTATGTATTTTTCACTGAGAACCAGATATTTTTAGAAAATAATATTGTTATTGGTGAAATTTAAATTTGAAAATCGGGTATATCTAGTTCCCATTGTAACTTAACGGGCTGGCGATCGCACAGGTGACTTAATACAGGTGATGAGACCATCGTCTTAAACGCATCAATGGTTTACGGTCGGACCTCGATTTCTGTACATGGAACAATCTTGTGGCAAAAGTTTATCACATTGGACATCACTGGAAAAACTTTAAATGTCGCAAACAGTCTATATGCAAATTTTAAAGCCTGTGTTCGCAATGGAATTTCAATATCCGAACGTTTCGACGTTACAATGGGTCTACTTCAGGGTGAGGCACTGTCGCCTTTTTTTCTATGTACGTAAATCATTTCGATGGATTTTTAATCCGAAATAACTGTTCGGCGTTGGAACTTGGATTAGTGAACTTATTTCTACTTATGTGTGCCAACGACACATTTATATTTGCTGATTCTATAGAAGAACTCCAAAACACAATAATTAGCGTCTTATTGTGACACGTGGAATTAAACAGTTAACGTGGCAAAAACAAAATTAGTCGTTTTTAGAAACAGGGGAATTATAAAAGGTAATGAGAAATTCACGGTTCTACAAAGGGTTTGAAATAGAATGTGTTGATACATTTAGTTATTTAGGTGTTCTTTTTAATTATAATGGTAAATTTACTCTTGCTCTTTAACATGTTGTTAATCTAAGTAGAAAAGCTATATTTGGTATAAAAAAATCTGCAAGGGATTTGTCTTTAAACCCTCTTACTGAAACTCTCTGTACTTGTTTGATTTCTACATACAACCAGTTATAAGCTATGGATGTGAAATCTGGGGTTTCACAAACTGTTCCGATAAAGAAAAATTACACATTAAATATTGCAAACAGGTTCTTGGTGTGACTTAAAAAACTTCATAACGAACTTGGACGTTTTCCCTTAAAAATCAAACGGCACATCACTTTGTTGAAATATTGGTTAAAACTGGTTAACTCCCAAAATTGTATATTAAAAAGAGATTTATACAGACATGTTTAGAACATCAATAAACGTAAAAACTGGACTTTTCATGTTAAATTTTTGTTAGAGAGTATTGGTATGCCATATGTTTGGAACCAACAGTATGTATATGATCATAATGTTTTTATTTAGGAAGTTGACTATCGTCTTAAAGCAGACTTTTTACAACAGATGTATTTTTACTTTACTGTGTTATGAAAATGTTATTTATATATGTTTCTAACAGATAATTTTTGTCTCCAATACTATTTAGTTAAACATCTATCTAAACAAGTCAAGGCTATCATTTGTAAGTTTATATGCTCGAATCATATTTTGAATATGGAAAAAGGACGTTATAACAACATACCACATAAGGAAAGACTCTCTGAAAAGTGTGATAAAAGCGTAGTAGGGGACGAGTTCCATTTTATCCTACAATGCTCTTGCTACAGTGACTTACGTCAAAAGTTCATTAAGCATATTGGAAGAAGCCATTGTCTTTTGAATTAATGCAGCTCCTAAACTGTGAAAATGTGAAACAACTGAGACATTTGGGCGCTTTTCTAACGCAAGCTTGCAAGCGCCGGGAAATCACATAAGTTTTTATGGTAATATGTTCATCCATCACTATTTTTCATATATATATATGCATTTACCTAATTATATTATGTATTACTTATGCTGTACTAATATCCGCCACACATGTAAACACCTGTATGCTTACAGTCTATGGTAATAAATTGAATTGAATTGAATTGAATTAAATTGAATTGAATTGAATTGAATTGAATTGAATTGAATTAAATTGAATTGAATTGAATTGAATTGAATTGAATTGGTATAGGGGTAATTTGAGAAAAATGGCTCAACCAATTCAGCGTCCAGTGTGTCATTTGTATAATTTGTATGGGGTTGGCAATCAATATTATCATTAAGTTTTATTAAACATTTCTATTGGGTTAAATTTCGTCACATGATTTGTGACAAATGACATGCTGCATAGACGCGCCCGTGACCTTTTCCTCCAGAATCACTTGAAGACCTGTGATTTTAAACAATGTCCAAACAAAAACGAGACGAAACATGGCAGATTTATTTCACTCAAATATAAAGAATAAGAACGAAGAACCATGCAACTTAAAAGCAGCATGTTTTATCAGGTAAGTCTGAAATTATAAACAAAAAGTCTCAGAAAACTGGGGTTGAAATATGCACCTGTATAGAAGTAGTATTTTGGAAAAGCATGTGAATTTAATAATTAAAGCAGGATGATCCTTATCGATATGTGTTTTATCGATCTCATAACCTTGCTATATTCACTAGAAGGGGGTTTTACCGGAATAATTGCGAAATTTCGGAATAGTTCTAGACACTTTCCGTAATCTTAGCGAAAATCCGAAATGTTTAGACAAAATCCGGAATGATAATCTAACGTCTGGAATTTTTAGACCAAATCAGAAATAATCAGGCAAATTCCAGAATAATTAGACTATTTTAGGTAAATTATCCGGAATCTAAAAAATTCCTATAAGTGTCTGATTATTCCGGAAAAAACTGATTAGTACGGTAAAAGTCTAAGTATTCCGGAAAATGTCCAATTATTTCGGTAAAACAATTCGAATATTTTAATTTTAAAAAAAAAATTTACCGTAATAATTGGACATTTCACATGTCACATTTATCGGAATAATCACTAGAAATCTTCTAGAATGCTTAATTTTTACTTTTAATTTTACGGTCATTGATGTAACAAGATGAACTCGAAAACAATATGTCTTCTGTGCTCTCGTGATTTTAAGGAGGAAGAAAAATGTTTTGTTGACAGGGATTTTTTTACTTTGAGTACTTATGTTATCAGTAAACGGAAAAAGATGTCGCACTTATATGCTGTCTCTATTTTAAAATCTCACTATTTCAGCACTAATTCGTTAGTTTAGTGTTAAATTTTCGATAACCTGTGCTCGGGCGGCGAGACGCACTGAAGTCTGTAAACATACACATTAGATCAATCGAACTCTGAAAATACATGGCTAAGTAGAATGGCTTCAATATTGAAAGTGGTATTCAAAATCTGCAAATCCCTCAAATCATAATGGTAAATAGAATTTAAATTTAATTTAAAAAAACAAACCAATCCATGCCCAAATCCTAATCCAAACTCAAAGTACAAACTTTGAAAACTGGCAAAAACATTTGAACGTAAAATTCCACCAGGGAAGTTAGACCGAGTGCTCCGGAAAGATAAGCACCTCCTCCTGTTTAGCTAGTTACACCCGCCACGCGTATAATCAAATTGAGAGTGACTATTGGATTTCAAATATATCCTTTGCAATCTTAGATACAAAGACATCATACTCATCAGTGATATCATGATGATGCCAATCAAACTTTTTGAGGACTTTGATAAGCCTATGCTTGCAATATTCACGTGTCAAGAAATTATTCATGAGCAGCTTGCTTCGTTGTATAGTATAGAGTTCCTCTTTCATAGCGTATGAAGTTATTGTCCATTAGCAGAAACACGGGTATATTACTGCATAGGACAGGAGGTTTGACAATAGAAAAATTGAAGTCATCGCTTCAAATGTACCCTTTTGAGGGTGTCATAATTGAGTCCAAATATGAAACTTTAAGAATCAGTCGTATCTTACCAGCTTAGATGACAGTCACATAATCATAAAACATGATAATAATAAGAGATAGAACGTCATCTGTATGTGGAGTTGAATGATTTCGCGACTGTTTTCTCTCAAAATTTCACAAGGTTGTGCTTAATTTTAATCTTCACGATTAAAGACACAAATCATCAAGCAAAATACACAGTTTGTGCCTATTGGTATACCTATTGTTTATTATCGTGGATACAGATCTGATGACGTGTACCCTTACTGTTCAATTTTGATTAAAGCTAGGTAGATAGGGAATACATATCCTTCTAGGGTACTCGCCCTCACTTCCCCTCTGGAATTTCGCGTGTATATTAATTTGCCAGTTAATTTTTAAAGTTCTTTTTTGTTTTTTGTTTTTGATTTTGATATGGAGTAGTGTATTTTATTTGATTTGATCAAATATACATTGTAGTTGTACATAGACATAGATCTGACCTCCATAAATCACTTACAACTGTTTACTCAAATCTAGAACGTATTTATTATAATGATAAGGGCAGTAAAAGAAAGTAGTTGGAAATATCGCTTATCTCCGTGTTCTAAACGACAACCTTGCCCCATGACTGTCTCTGAGAGGTAGGACACAGACATCGGTGTTAGGTAAGTAATGCCTGGATCTCAGAGATCTGAGATTTAATTTCTCGTTTTATTTCGCAATTTGATTTTACCCATTGAAAGAAAAACGTCCTGAATCTTCAACTTCTTTCTATTGGGAAGATTGGCAGGCCAGAAGGTAGATAACTCTTGGCAAATTGTTATGCAATGATTTTCATCTTGGTTATCTACCATAATACTAAAACAGCTAAGATTCTTGTAATTTATTTTTTAAAGATAATAATATTTATAATTAACATCCAGTTAGTTATGCCGTTTTCGGTTTATGTCCGGTCAATATACAAATGCCTATAAATCACGAATTCGGCCTATATTCTAACTTTCTAAGCCCATGCTTATTGCATTTCTAATATATAACGACATTTCTAGAATCAAAATTTTGTTTGCTCAGGTAAGTATTGTTTAAGCTGAGTGGCAAAAAATGTTTTTACACTCAGAGATTTTGTCTCCAATTTTATCTTTGTATTTTGTATTTCTTATGGGTTTTTTTTCTGGCGTATTCTTTGTTTTCTCTCTATTGCTTAACACATGTTAATTAGATATCACTTTAATGCAAAGATTTAGTTATAAAATTTAAAGTTAAATAAGGACTTATGTAACATATTTTAACTTACATGTTATGCCTGTATAAACAATGTATATAGCTGTGTTAAGAGATACAGATGGGTGACAACGACGATTTACCAAACACAATACAAGATGTCTTCACGCCGTGCTTCCTCGTGGACGCCGAGAAGGTTAAAAAGAACGCAAAGAATATGATAGAGAGGTGCCAATCGCTGGGGATAAAGCTACGACCACACATGAAAACACATAAAACAATGTAAGTTAGAACATGATTGATAATAAAATAAAAGGTCTAAAAAATTAGGTGTGGATGTAAATGTTTCAAAATAGTTTGGAGATCCCTTCAGCTGTGTGTTCTCATTTAAGGCAAATCAATTGAATGTATTTGTCTTTTACATAAATTATGTCTATTATGTCTGTTTATTGCAATCATACACAAATATACCGTTCTATGTTCAAATCACAATCAAAAGAGCAAAGTAAAACTTCTGAAAACTGGCAAATTGATTCAAAGATGTGAAATCCCACCAGGGGAATGAAGCCTGGGATGCTCCGGAAAAGTAAGAAACTCCTGTTTAATATAATATACAGTAAATGTTGAACTATTTCTGAATACGGATTGGCAATCTCAAATGTGTGATATTCAAATATCTACCCATCGCCGTAACTGTTCACGCTATGATACCTTTGTCTACTTTTGAATCGAATAGCTTTTAAACATAGTTTAACAGTTTTCGATCTCAATAGTTTGCCATATTTCTGTATACCGTACTTCTAAACCTGGCGACATGTTTTGTCATTATAGTTTTATAATAAGTCATCTCAGTATTTGTTTAATAAATGGTTTTACTTCTTTGTTATGTTGTGTTCTTGGTTGTTGTCTTTGGCGATTTTACAATTGAACCTTTATATGAAAAATATGAACGCGACATCTTGGGACGACTGTCTGCGTTAGTTCATTATGGTTGGTTAAGCGTGCAAAGATGCGACATTTTTATGCCATTTCAATTGTTGTATTTTCGTTCATATTTAAAAATTACTATAATTTGCAATGATTGATCGCCGAAGAACGTTGTTATGCTAAATGCATGTACATGACTGTATGCTGTTCGTATGCGTTACACCAAAGCAACGTTGAATGATGACAAATAACGTTATAGATAGAACGTACAGTATTTATTCAAACACAGTCATGTGATCAGTGGTATTAATAGTCATATGAATTCCGTTCCTCTCAAGCTTTACAGCTAAGGGAAATATAAAACAAAAAAGCCATATAGAAAAATGAAAATATTGCCAAGCACATTTTAATCAAAGGAAAATATCTGTATTTGTTTACAGTGAAGCAGGTGACTTATTGACTGGAGGCAGCAGAAGGTCTATAGAAGTATCTACACTACATGAAGCCGAATTTTATGCCAAATCAGGATACGATGATATCTTATACGGTTGTCCTATCATTAAGTCAAAGGTTGAAAGGTTTGTATGAATAAATAATAGAATGCATTATCACAACTCATCACATGATTATATACAAGTCTATTTAAATATAAAAATTGCGCCTTGTATGGCTATAATTTGGCTATAATCGTAAGTTCAGGTTCTTAATTCTCATAAATTGTACATTTGCAATACAGACAACATATAATTATACATTATAATTTACATTATAACATAAGCATACGCGAGTTATACATATAATTTAAATGCTTCGATTTTAATGCTATTTCATAGATGATTTTGTAATAATGTCAATAAACAATAATGAGCATACTAAACTGTAAATACATTTAATTCATAATTTGGTTTAGCATATCCAAAACCAGGCCCTAGAATCGCAATCATTTCTTAACTAAGATTTTTCTTTACTTACATTTAGTAAGTTTTGGTAATAGTTTATGGTACTATACAGATAAAAAGTTATGACAAAATTAGAATATAGTTGTAATAAGCTTTGATTGATCTTCAAAATGACATCTTAAATGCAGAAATGTCTAGCATTCATGCTTAAAATTTGCCAGATTCAAGTTAAAGAAAATATTAGTTAGGAAAGGATCGTAAAATTTGGGTATGGAATAAATAAAAATTTGGTAGAATTGATGTTTGTTCATATGATAACGCTTAAAAACATTTGTTAGGTGCGTTGTTACATTTGCAATTGATTTTAAATAAAATTGACACGGCCTTTGTTACGTATAGGTGAAGACAAAATTTTAAGGATTTCTAATCTTTTCAGAAATTTTGATTTTTGTAGATGTAAACGTCTGGCAGAAAAACTCAAAGAATTCCATGTGATGTTTGATGGTCCGGAAGGGTTAGATTGTTTAGAAAATACGCCACTAGAGGGCAATAGAAAATGGTCAGCGTACCTTGAAATTGACGCAGGAACAGGCAGAAGTATGTTTATTAAGAACAAATATTGTCTCCTCAATATTTAGTAAGAAATTGGAAATTAGACTGATGGAATATTAATTATAAGGTACCAGAAGAAATTATCACTTACACTAAAGGTAGTTCTCACTCGATACAATAAATAAATCAATCAATCAATCAATCAATCAAAAATAAATATACTAATCCATATCCAAATCACATTCCGAAAGCAAAGTAAAAAAAACTTTGAAATAGACAACATAAATTAAGCACGTGGAATTGAGGCCGGATGCTTTTGAAGAGCACGGTATCTTCTGTTTACCTAGCTTCACCCGCCTCATGCAAAATCAAAATTGAGAATAACAGAACATAGAACTACGCGACGTAAAATATGTCCAGGACAGTTTTTGACAGAGAGAAATATTTATCAATTGCATCATGATTATAACTTACCCCAAAATTCTAAATTACTTTACTGGTAAACTGCGTTTGCCTTCGATAAAACATAACGGTCTGTCTGTTAGCTAACTTCTCTTTCTGATGTCGCTAATTTTATTGTAATTACAGCTGGTGTCCAGTGGGATAGCCATGAAGCTGTTATACTAGCTGATCGTGTGGTCAAATGTAAAAATGTCACATTGAAAGGGATCTACACACACGATGGACACTCCTACAACTCTAAAGGCGAACTTGACATTAAAGAATCTTCAAAGGCCACGTTTGGAAAACTATTGCAATTAGCCAAAAGGTATTTTATGTTACCTGTAACAATGCTTCTAATACAACGTATTCAACCATGATGTGTGTTGAAAGGTAAATGAGTAAATGTAACTTGCCGTTACACGCTGTATACTTCTTACTTCGGACGGGTACTGAAGTAACTTGTAATTGTTTTGATTTTTTCTTGAGAAACTTTGTCGACGCAGAGTTATTGCAAAAGGCCTTCGGGATCATGTGTTTTTACATCAAATACATGCATGTACCATTTGTAATATAATGGAAGACATTTGGTGAAATATAAGCAGATACACCTTTTACATGATTGAATTTACAGATGGATTTTGACAAATTTAATTCAAAACTCAAATTTTGATAAATTATCTCCGTATGATAGGAAGTTGCACTGAGGTTTTCGAAGTGGATAACTAACGATCTAAAATTATATATATTATATTTGCATTTAAGAATAGAGGATGCCACTGGGTCACGCCCAGGTATTTGTCAGGGATCAACACCCAGCTTAAGTCGTCCTGATGCAGAGCTCTGTGGACTTACTGAATGTACGCCCGGGAATTACGTATTTTATGGTACGTAATACATTTATGAGCACGAATTTACTAAAGACCTATTTAGTAATTTCTACATTTTTATTACAATATTATTATTTCTATATACATTGGGTACTTGATATTAGACCACACTAGCAAGCATTGGATCATTTAAAGCCTCCGGCTTAATGTTTTGTTAAATAAAGCACAACCATATAAAACCATAGACTGCAAGAAAGACAAATATTCTGGTATTTGTACGTGCGTGTATTGTATACTATCTGTTCTTTGTTGTTTATTCCTTATTGTTTGGCTATTGTCAAGTTCAACTTTTTCACTTAATTGTTACCAAGCATTGGGAAACTGTATGATCTGCATCTGTTATGTTGTAGAAACCAACGGTAGCAACGTCGCTACAACGTTTTGGAATTCGTTTACAAGCAATGTGCACTATCACGTAGTAGTGTTAGAAATTTATTGCAATTTCATAATCGATTATTGGTTAAGTGCAACCGAACAATAATCAGTTATAATGGATTCGCGGTATTTTATCCAAAAAAGCCAATATTACATCAGCTGTTGCATTTCCAGTGACCCGTTATTTGGTTACCTAGGAAAATGAACAGCAACTAACGAGAGGTGTATCGGTTTCTAGAAATGATAATTTCCTCTGATTATGCTTCTCGATATAGGCTATTTGCTATATGTTACGGACGAAAACTCGGGTTAAAATTGTGTCGGGTGCCGATTTTTTTTTTCTCATAATTGTTTGTATTCGATTTTTCAATTTTATGTTCGATTTCTTATTTGGTTTAAGTAATCAACTAATCTTCGATTATTTCGATTAATCCAAAGAACATGGTCAGGTATAAGTTTTTTTTCAAAAGTTTTAAGTTTTTTTCTGTATGGTTTGATTAATATTTTCGCTGACTTTGGCTAAATATTTTTTATATTTCAATGGACAGATTTTGCGCAGTACAGAATAGGTAGCTGTAAGTTAGATGATGTTGCATGTCGCGTAGCAACAAGGATTATCAGTCATCGACCTGAACTGAATCAATTCTGTATTGACTGTGGATTTCTTGGCCTCAGTCAGGATGGATTCAGACTCGAACTGCCGAACGGACCATGCTTGTTCCAGGATAATCCACATCTAAAGTAAGTAAGGTTGATTAAATAATATTCACTTTAATATTTTGTATATCTTATGAAACGATTTGTTTTTATGTCAAATACCACATTTTTTTAATTTAAACATAAAATACATATATATTCCCTATGCAAATTTAATTTAAAAAACGGTACTTTGTTAACGGTAGGATTGTAGCTAAAGGGGAATAACTCTTCAGACCTAGACGACACAGTATACGATTTCATAATTCTTATTGCATTCAAACAAGTTAGTCTTATATTAGTTACAGCAGTATATGTCTTCTATAACTTTTTATGGTCTGTAGGTTAACCCGAGTGTCACAGGAGATCGGACAGGTAATATCGACCGCTGGACCCATAGACTTTAAGCAATATCCTATTGGAAAGATGCTTTTTATATACCCAAACCACGTATGTAAATTTATCAGCTTAAGTCAATAAAATGTCCAAAAATTGTTCTAAAAAAATATTATTTATATGGCTGGTCAGAATACAAGATTTTTGTGTAATTTTTTATTATATTCTCCCTTCAAAGCATATGAAAACGAACAGGATGTACATGTAGAAATATTTCGATGTAACTCGAGCAACTTTATAGAACATGAAGTAAGCATGTTTATCATTTTAATCACAGGAATGATACTCTAGATTTAATAATCTTAAATGGTTTAATTTATATAACTTGTATAAATGTATCAAATGCTTAACGTTTTCCTATCCAACAACGTTACAAATATACCTTTTCAAAAATTGGTATGAAAAACTGTTATCAGTTTTGTGGTGGTTCTTTGCCATTCGATGTTCACGGTTTTGTTTTTAAAAACTATTACGCTGCATTCTTAGTATTTTCAGTAACGGTACGCACTTCCTTCGTTTAAGACATTGACAAATAGAAATTGTTGTAGCAAAGTGTAAATGATGCTTACTTATTCTGATATTCCTTCTTGTTTTACCTTTATTTTCACTTTGTTTCGTTATTATGTTTTCAGTCATGCGCAACTGCAGCAATGTATGACGAATATCACATCCACAGCGGCGACAAAATAACAGGAAAATGGAGACCGACTAGGGGTTGGAAACCTGTAGTTTAGAAGAAGTATTTTGACAGAAATTGAATACCATTGTTCGCTTTAAAATGACATCAATTATTTAATTGTTTCCGATAGAATAAAATTGCTAACTTTGTTTGTAGATTATCATTGGTTTCATTTTTCATTCTTCGAAATAAGGAATTTGTACGACTAGTGTATACCGTATTTATGGATATCTCGTTGTCAAATAAATTATGCGAGTAACTGCAAAACCACTGTGTTTTAACTCCTTGTTTTTCGAGCTATCGATATTTTATTGAATGAAATACAACTTTGCTAGTATTTGAATAGTATTTTCATTTATATGGAGTGTTTACAGACAGAAATAAGGTCGATTGATAAGTTGATAAGCAACAATAGTTTATATACAGCAATTTATTTTCGCAACATGACAACTCAAGACAACAAAACCAATCGAGAAATCAAGAACCCATTGGATACTGTTACCTTCAGTGTCAGTAAAAAGTACAACTGTTTCCCGACTGAATGCTTAATTATTAAATGTGAAATAACTAGTAACTGCAAATAAAGTTAAAATTGAATGTCATCATAAAATCAAAATCGTATTTGTCATTTTTATCCCATTAGTTTTGTTTGATTCGTGTTTCTTTGGTTGGGTGAAAAAGTGAGATCTTGAAGAGCTGTCACGAAGCGTTAAGTTTAGTAATGATGAAGGAAACCGAAATACGTGGATTAGTAGCTAGCAAATTTTTCACAGACTTCGACCGTCACGATTAAGATTTGAATCAGTACGATGGAGAGCGTAACCATCTGTAAGCCGGTAATTTGACAACTTGGACACCCAAGTCCCATAAAAAATAAAGGAATTTAAAGGTAGCTTGTATAATTAAACAATGGTTACTTACGCAAAGGGCACTATCAAGATTTATGGACTGGCCGAGGTTCATATCCTGGCCCGAGGACAGTTCATTAATCTTAATAGTGCCCTGTGCATAAGTGTCTATAGCTTTTATTTCATTGAACAAAGTCAATCTGTTCAAACCATGAAAAATCATAATCATAGGGGTGTTTTGTTAAAGGGACTTATCTCTTTATGTATTGCCCGCTCGACCCAAGCGTCGCCAGGTAGAACTCATTTTGCGACAGTAAAATTCACGTTTTACGGTCGGAACTCTTCAAATGTAACATAGTAATCTCCTAATTTTTTATACTCTTTGGGTGGATGGCGCTTTCCACGCTACCTAGGGTTACTTTTTCAGTTAGATTGTGCTCACCACGCCACCTAGAGGTAATATATGTCAGTAAAACTGTGTTAACCACGCCACCTACTTGTTTCAGTTACATTGTGGTTACCGCGAGACTGTGTTTATTACGTCACATAGAAGTAACTTGTGCTTAACACGCCACCTACCGGTCGCCGCGTGGTCAACGAAATACTTGTATAATGTGCCAAGTAGTAATAACTTGTTTCAGGTAGAAAATGTGATCGTTTCAAAACAGAAAGAAATTCGGAAAACAAAATCATCTATTTGGCACCAACTAACGGAACCAAGAAACGGGATACAATAAATGGTTAATGATAAAACAACCAAACAAGACAAGACAAGAAAAGACAAACACACATCAAGACTGATGATTATAAAATACTATACTTTGGAAGGGCGGCAGCAACAAGCTGACATGAGCTTTGGCATCGATAACTACTTGGGTGTGTGTATATTCATACATGTATACACTGGTACAAAGTAAACTAACTACAAAGAATACGGGGGCGGGGAGAGGGAAAGAAGGTGGGAAAAACAGTTCAAATAGTTTAAACACTCGACAGTTCCTGTCAAAATGGACATCCTAATATAATTTCGCTTAACATAATTTTTAATAGATTTATCCAGTTAATCACAAAAGTCTTGAGTAATAAAGAATAAACATACTCTTCATAAAAACTGTTTAAACAATTCCCATAACATTATGACATTCTTCTGTAAGTGGTGAACGAAATCCCAAAGATTCAAATCTAATCGTAAACCAAACAAGATAAAAACATGTCTCTTATCGACAACTTACTACAATACAAATAAAATTTTTAGGAATAATCTTGACATTCCTGCTGTCCGTGGATGACAGGACTTATCTTAACGATAAGTGTTGATTTTCAAACTTAAATATACATAATTCTGTAATTATTAGTTAAAAGTATGTCAGGAATGATAAAATTAAATAATTTTTAAGTTGATTAAGACAATAATTTCCTTTTCTGAAATTTTAATTGCCTTATATTTGAAAACGAAATTTCTAAATTTACTGTTAAACCATAATATTGCGTCAATAACGAAGTCTTATGTCATATACCATTTTTTGAATGTATTTTATGATTAAATTTAAAAGAAATGGTATATGACACTTAAATTAAGCAATAATGTCCCTTAATCCTAACCGTTCCGTATACGTAGTTGGGTTTATTGAAAATATCTTTAAAACGACAAAAAGAAACAGGATTTATTTTTTTTTTGGGGGGGGGGAGAAAAAAGTACCGTATATAGATAGCAGTAGTGATTCCCAGGCACCAAATTCCGGCGCTTGTCTGTTTAAAACATATCGATATCGCGAAAAAGTAAACTGATTTTAATATTATTTAACGTACAGAATGGAACGAATCGATACCCATTTATTACGGCATTAGACAGGTCTCCATTTAATATACATCAAATGAACTATTTATTTTCATTTTTTTCCTAGTTGTGAAAAATTAAATCCATTCTTCAATTCTTATCTAAGTTTTAAAATATCATAAGGTTAGTCAAACTGTTTTATCTCTAAAATATTAAAACTTATACCTTTTGTTTACACACGGTTAATACTTGATGTCAAAGTTTTGCTAATCACAAGTGGTTTTCCACATATCGAAATAAAGACCTCCTTGCCACACCTTGATCTCGCAAATTCTCCAAAATGGATCTATCTTGACCGGAACGTAACTAGCCTAATGTGAACCTAACATAAAAGTATCTCGAATTTACCGGATTTTATCAACAATCTTTGGTAAGTAAATGGTTTTAATTACAATTATATATTCTAATTTGTTTTAGTCTAAATTTGAGGTTTTGTTTGTAAAGTTTATAAATTTATGTCAGTTCGGTTGAATATAAAATGGTGTCCATTTTCTACATTCACATGGTTACAAATTTCAAAACTATCAAATAACAAAACTACTCACTACGAACTATAATTACAGTTTAATTGTCGAAACCGCCCCTTCTCCCTACATGTCTTTTTTAGGCTGACAATTCGACCGGTTTATCCGTTTTCGACGGATATGTACCGCAAAAACGGATGTAAAATGTACTAACATTATAACATCGCACGTTAAAATGTACCAAAATTATGGCTTTTCTCGTAAAAAATGTATCAATTCTTAATAAATGAATAGAATAGATTAGAATAGATTGGTCAGCCTGCTTTTTGCCCGAAGAAGCTTTGTGTTAAGGGTTTTAGGTGAAGTTTTAACGATTTTTGATATAAACAAAGTTTAGAAATGCACTTTTATTGTTTATATAACCAACATCATTTAACAAAGTTTTTCTTTAAAATGAAATATGAAAAATTGAATCTAAATATTGAAGCCTTGCAATAACCATGGAAATCATGAAAACAACACAACAAAACAGATATAGTATGTTCAAATGTAAGTTTTGGCTTGTCTGGCGGCGCTTTCAAATGGTCATTGTAGACGTAACATGGTCATGTAGCAAAGATAAAGTGAAAGGATAAGATTAAAGGTTTTCAATCACTAAGAAAGCTCTGATCTTGTATAAAGACGTTAAATAATGAAGGATTTAAACTCTTACTAGGGACCTTTATTTATTGATAGTTTACCATAGATAGTGCTTGATAAGTCAGTTATGTGTAGGGTAATTCTGAATCGGTCAACACTCGAGATATAACCAAATCAATGGCATAACTCTATATGATTGAAATGACATGGGAATTTCTTCAGAATATGAACAGGGGACCGAGTGCAGTGCTAAATCTAATATAAAAAAAACAAAGAAAGAAACAAAACAACATGCTTATGATAAGTACAGCCTGCAATAATTAGAAAATAATTTGAGATTAGGGAGACCAGGTTATAGTTGAAAATAAAGGGTTCGGGTTAACACATTCCAGTTAAGCAACGTTATGTCAAGGAACCATCTAGCTTAACCAAACTCATTGAGGTGTTAGAAGAAATATAAATATTTTATTTTACATTTTTAAACAAAATAACAATGTTTAATATTTTAATGCGCTTCAAGTTTTCAAGCTTGAAAATATGGTAGATTGTGCTCTAGCGCCATGTGCTAAGTTTTAAATACTTTATTTCATATAAATTTGAAAAAAGAGATATATATATATATGCCACTAGTTTATCAATCTTAATAAAATCATATTTATAATGATTTAAATGTTTATTTTTGGTTTTAAAACTTTTGTCAACTCACTCAATATACAGACCTAAATTATAGATTTTAAATAACATTTAGCCTGTCTGATTATTTCTAATCCGCTGTAAATTGGCCGAATGAGAACATTTTCATTTATTTAACTTTGGTGACCTTCAATCAGATTTCGGGCCGAGTTAAGCCATTCTGCTGCATACTAGTGCGATTTTATATTAGCTATTTACAATGTAAACATAATGTTACAGGTACGTGTGTGCCGCACACATGATTTTAATCACGCTTACACATTTATAACATATAAATCTATTACGACCAAATTAAAATGCAATAAAACACACATAACACTAACAATATACAATAGATTTTTTAAATTCTGTCTATATATATCCAGTGAAATCCGCATCTCGCTAGTTTGAACTAGTTACCGCAGCAAAGCGAGTGTTACCCCATGGCCGTTGCAAATCAATTTTATTTTGTGATAATTCAATTTTCGTTTGTTTCAAGCATTTTGATTGGTCAGATCTTTTGTGATATTTTTCCATGACAGAATTGGCTCCTCTCCAACTTTCATTGCCGGAACTACTTTTCTGACCTACATCCCAATGTTTACATTGTTGACACATTACACATAAGTTGTAAAAGTATCACATACACTTATTTGTTGTTTTTTAAAAAAAATTATAAATTGAATTATATAAGAGATGAAGTTAAATTTTCTTTTTGTTATGGAAGTATGAAAGAATTGGACATTGCACACGTAACATAATTCGCTACGCGAATTATTCAGTGTGCAAAATGTCCAATTCTTTCATACTTCCATAACAAAAAGAAATTTAACTTCATTTCTATAACCATCGCGAGTTTTAAATCCCTTATGTGTTTTATATTGTTTTCAAATATCATGTTTTTGGTTGTTTTTGTACAGCGTTTCACGATAGTGAACGCGTACTTTGCTATCGCTTTCTTCCAAGATATCGAGCTTCTTTGCTATGAAATTATAAGATATGAGTACACATGGAAATAGTGCGCCTGGTAAATGAGCGTGAAAGAAGTATATCTGTTTTATCGTGAGATATGTATTCTGAGACGGGTAATTCATTTGGTTACATATGCACATTTGGAATAAATTTTCGGAATACATTTCGGAATCTAGTAAAATATTGCGACGGGATGCATCTAATAATTTCTGCAATTTGGCGAACTGATCTCATGTTTACAATAAAAAGTAGTCCGAGAAGTTTGCGTCCTACGATGTAAAATCATAACTTTCTATGAAATGAACAGCAACGGCAGGTTGATTTAATTAATTCTTCGTGAAATCTACGGAAATTTAAATTTATTTTGAGGGTTATGATAACGTATTTTGATGTTGAGGCAATTGTGTCATATTCGATTAGATTTCACTTTCGTGAAAGGGGGATAATTCGTACAGTGTTGTATGCAAATGACCACATGTGGATTTTAAATACTTCACCATTAACATGAAACGGGAATATTGTGAGTGATAATCAGCAGTTAATTAAAACCCAGATTAACAGCAAATGATCCAGTTACATACAACCGCTAGAATGTACCCCTAATAGCGACGGTAGGATCTGCAAAACTCTACTTTCTCTCTATCCGAAATGACAAAACGATCGGGTACAACTTTTTTTAAATTTTAATTACCGATTGTCTGTTTCATATATTTATGAAATTATTATTTTCTACCATTTAATTCAGCAATACATGGTTTGGTACATTGTTTCTTTTTCAAAAAAAAAAAAAAAAAAAAAAAAAAAAAAACATCCGTCGGACTATGCATAGATCGACCCCCCCCCCCCCCCCGAATTTTCGGGTTATATTCTGTCTTGCCACAACACCATTTTCCCAACTACGCTGTACAACAGCACGACAGTGCTATGTTTAAAAAATTATTGTCAAGTACGTATTTGTTAATTTCAACCTATCTTCTATTTCAAATTTATGATGTTATAATGCGAATAAACGTGCTTTCATAGCCATTATTCTTTTGAACCAGAAACTTTTCATACGCTTTATATACTTGAGAGTTCATACTCAATTCCATTTGAGATGGTTGTTTATACTGACTTTAATTTGAGATAGATGATCCACACTCGGTTACAGTGGAGATGAACATCAGATACTCGCTTCCCTACGTCCCATACTACCTCCAATTTGAGATGGATGTTCTATAGCCACTTAAAGATGAACGCCGCCTCCATTTTGAAGGCGTTGAACGCTCCATACTATTTTGAGATGTTTTAATTCAACACTCATATTATGTATATATCTTTATACAAAATAATTAATTTATCTATTAGATATATTGGTTTGAATTATTTCCAGATTGTTTAAGATGGTGCTTAAGTTAAAGTACCATGCGCTGTTGATATTATTGCTGAGTTTTCAATTAGTCGTCGGAAATCCATTTGACGACCCTCGTAAGTATAAAAGTGTGTGTGTGTGTGTGTGTGTGTGTGATGTGAGAGAGAGAGAGAGAGAGAGAGAGAGAGAGAGAGAGAGAGAGAGAGAGAGAGAGTGTGTGTGTGTGTGTGTGTGGTGGTGTGTGTGTGTGTGTGTGCGGAAAAACTTAATATACTTGCACAACAATTGTATGCCTATGCATACAATTATTGTGATTCACGATGTTGTACAAAACTTTGCAGCAAAAAACTATGTAGTAACACCGTGTGGTTCGGTTTGTGCAAATGTTTAATTGTATTGAGCTTTTTAAAATGGTCATCACTAAATCTTGAAATAATTGGATTTAAGATATAACAAAAAATAAAAATTAACTAGTGTCTTAAGCTCACCCATAAGTAATGTAGTATGCCATACGCCATTTGTTGGAGCAACAGCATAGATGAACCCATTAACTGCTTTGGACGACTGTCATAAAACTTAAAATAAATAATCTTCATGGTCCAAAGGTGTGCCATGACCTTGAATCAAGGTCATATCGGAAAGGTTAAAGTCGTGGGAAAACAGTAAATGTTGGGGGCGGGGTAGGTATTAGCCTCTCAAGAAAGAGTTCTAGTTTTCTTTGGAAATAGAATTAACACGTCAACTGACAATACTGACAAGACATTTAATTTCTGTTGTTCTTATTTTATTTTTGTAGTGTATGCTATGTGTTATGAAGTTTGTCCAACAACTACATCAACCACAACAACAACATCAACCACCACAACTACACCACCAACAACAACGTCCAAAATGATAAAAACAACAACAAAACCAAATGTGCCAACAACAAAAAGCACAGCAACGATGTCAACAAAAACCACAACAATTCCTACTTCCACACTTCTAACAAAAATAGCATCATCTCAGAAAACGACCAAAAATGAACATTCAACAGAAACAACAACAAATGCACGCAAGACAACACAAAAAGTGCAGAAGACTTCAAATATCATAACACATTTAGTGCCTTCTAACTCTACAACGACCAGCACAAGTAAAAGCAAAGGAACAACTAGACATATAACCAACTCAACAAATACTGTAACACAACCGACATTAAGTACTGCAGGTCAAACTAGTAAAACATCAACACATACTACGACTATTAGTGTAAAATCTACCAAGGGGTCTACTAAAGGTATCGGTACCTCAAATACTAGTAATGCATCTACTTCAAAGTTAACAGTGAACCAAACAACAATGGTTCACACACAACCAGAACTTACAACAGTACCTACAACTAAACCACCGACAACAAAAATAAACACGCCAATAACATTGACAACAAGTAAGACAGGTAGTACAACAAACCAGACTAACATTGGAACACAACAAACTCCAACACAAAGAAGTAGCACTAGAAGAGCTACGACAAAGTTGTCAACAGTTAAAAAGACTGATAAAGCCTCTACAAACACCGCTGGTGTCACAACAGTAAAATCTACTACAAATATTACAAAAAATACAAGGAGTACAACTACAGTTACTCCAGGTCAAACGTCGTTCACAACTAAAATGACGACAGCGACAACACAAACAAGTACCAAGTCTTCCACAAATGGTTTAAATAATACAACGACATTACAAACAACGCCATCGACGACGAAAACTAGTTATATATCATACAATGTAACACAGGGAAATAGTACAATCGGGTACAAACAAACAACAACAAGAGCAGCAACAACAACAAAAATCAGCAGCTCTACTGTTCATTCTACATCTTCGGTAACTAAATCAAGTCCAAGACAAATAACATCCAGCGCATCCACTGTAACTTCAATTAACAATGTTACAGAGACTGCTCAAATAACAGAGGGTGCTCAAACAACACAGGAACTTACAACAGCACAAGTAAATACTACAAACAATACTATTAATGTGAGTAGAACGCCATACTCGACCACTGAAAAAATGACAACAAAAACCAGTACCGTCAGTAGTACTAGCAATGGTATGTCACAACCGCAGACGACAGTACAACAGACACGCGTAGTTACTTCTGGTGTAACAAACTCCTCTACATCTCACACAACCACTGTACCAAATGTCATAACAGTCCATGTTAATACTTCAAGCACTACAGAAAGACCAAAGACGACTTTGACTTCTACTCAATCTACAACTCATAAAATGTCTACTTCAAATAGTCATGCATCTGCAAATCAAACACATAGAGTTGCCACCATTACTGCGTCAATTACAACCAACCCCACAATGTCAAACAACACCAACGCGACAGGGGTAACATTTCCTGCACCTAAGACGACAGATAAACAGTCAACGAAATTAAAAACCACAGAAAGAACCAATTCTTCAATTTACAAAGTCAATATAACAACGCATACACAAAGTAGCCAAGCCATTTCTACAGCTGCCGCTACGCGTGGGTCATCAAAACAAACTACTACCAAACATGCAGGCATGACAACAGGTACGTCAGTTCCGGTAACACAGCATGCTTCCTCCTCCGCAGTAACGTCTGTTGCTACTTCGAATTCCACGTCATCAAAACAAACCTCCATGAAGGTTGAAACAACACAAAAATATCCAACCTCAAAGAAAACCTCTATTTTCACAACAAAAACTACTGTAACTGCAACTACAATGCCACAGAGAACATCTGGACATATAGCTATATCAACAACAAATAAAGTCAGTACAAAACACGCGACAAATGCTACAGCTCAAAATGTAATAACAACCAAACAAAGTGGCAAAACAAGCACTACGAAGACAATCAACACAACCAAGATGCCAACACAAAACATTACATCTTCAGCAACAGAATCAACAACTAGAACCAAATTTGAAACAACAGTGGGAAGCCATTCAACCAGTGTTCAGGGTCGCACATCAGTTACCACAACTGGGCAAGAAACATCGTCAAGAAAATCATCGACTCAAGGGACAACTTCAACAAAATCTAGTACTACAGCACCAATATCAACAGTAACAACTGTAAAAAGAACAACAAAATCAAAGCCAACAACAACAACAATGAAAACAACAACAACAACAACGACAACAACGACAAAAACAACAACCACAACACCAGCTACAACTACGGTTGACTGTGTATCATACTGTAGAAGGATCGGTAGAATTCCGTTATACACTGGTAAAAGTTCTGTCAAAGTTCCGTCTACAACGCCATCTCGATACCAGGACAAAACACCACAATGGGGTAAGTACAATGAAAAATGAATTTTTATGTCTAGAACTGAAATGCACTACTTTGTTTTAGTTTGTCATAAACAATTATTATTCTTCGTAAAGATGTATTACATGAAGTATTCTGCTATATTAACTTTATTTAAAAACTATGAAACGGGGCAGATGAATAACTTAGTAAGCTAAGCCAGACAATAAATATGACCACATCGAAATAGAACGTATGTTACCACCCACACACACATATATATATATACTCGATACGACATTGTTTTGTAACTTAATATTTTTATAAAAATACATACAATTTGAAGCCTTTTGTGCTGAAGAAGATTTTTAAAGTCATCATGAGCTAAAAGAAGATATAAAACTCTGCTCGTAATTTAAGTTGAGTTAGCTCCCTTTAAATACATATTACAATGCATTATTTTACAAAAATTCAAAAAGTAGTATATGTCTTTATTAATAGAATCACATTTGTTTAAAAGTAGCACACCACAACTTTTAAATGCATTGTTTCATAAAATTCCTAAGTAACACATGACATTAACTCCTTCTTTTCTATCAAATAATTTTAATTGATCTTCATTTTACAGATAAAGCTGAGTTTCGTGTTGGACTGTCGATATCATTTGATATAACATGGAAGGATGCATATTCAGATCAACAATCCCAGGATTATAGACAACTCGCACGTAGAATAAAGAAACAGGTAAAATGTTAAAGTAGTTTAATGTTTAACGCAATATCCCAATAACTAGAATCACAAAGACAAGGACACAAAAAAATTGAAAAGATGTTATTAGCAGGTGGTCAATTTATAAATACTTCATTCATGTATTAGTCCCTGCTATTTTTTATCAATTAATGATTGCAGTAAATTCGTCTTAATGCATAAACAAAGTTCGATGTTTCTCTCATTCTTAATTTTGTTACACACATACTAGGTGAAGTTATTTAAACAGGAGGCGCTTACCCTCCCGGAACACCCGATTTCATTTCACGTGTTTTACTAAATAGCCAGTTTCTACTTTGCTTTAGGAGTGTGATTTGGACACGCATTGGTTTGTTTCTATTACGATTAATATAGAGAGTTGTGATGATTTCAAACTTTTATCATTTTTACTTTTTCTTATCTTACAGCTGATTATATTATACCTGGATGTTTATGGAGTAAAAGACTTGGAGATACAATCACTAAGGTAAACTAACTATGTTAACATGTTGATTATAAATATGCTAAAACATGACTTAAATCAAACGCATTGGGATCAACATTGCGAACTTTTTCTCTGAAGTAGCATTTTATCGTTTATAAGTCAAACAAATTCATTGACACAATTCGGCTACTGAGATTACCTCCATTGAAATGCAATGTATGCGTAAATGATTGTTTGCAAACCCATAGCATCACGTCTAACACAAGTAAAGGGGTAAATGTCATTAAAATGAACAGTCATGGGTTTATCGTATTTTACCATGGTTGGGTTTCTTCTTGTTTCTTTTAAAGAAAACTGAAGGTCATGATAGAATGTTGGAAATGTGTTATGTTTTCATAAATTGTGAGGGATACCATAAATATGTACATGTAAAGAATTGTTGGTTTATTGTTTTAAGAAACTTTGTTTGATTTTTATTTAAGATTAAGTAAATTTGATTTGGGTCTTCGAAAAGTTTCATAACAACATTTACCCCAGCAATTTACAACCACAGGTCCATATGTATCCTTGTCTTTTCTGGTCTTGGTTGGCTGTTTTTTTTCATTAACGTTTGTGTCTTCGTCTGTTCGATTGTGGAGCTATTGTTTAATTGCAATATTTGTGCGTGTTGTGGACCATTGGTTGTAAAATAAGTCTGATGGTTTAAGATTATCCGAAGTTATTCTTATCACATCGCTAGACGTTTACTCCGGTACCCGTAATGGATTTAATAAACACTGGTCGCAGTATATGTTTGCCCTTTCTTATTTTGACTGTTTTTATCATTTACACCTATTGGTTCAATGCGCTTGCTGGTGTCATGCACAAATTTATCACTCTTCTATTTTAAATTAAAAACAAACAAATAAGTATTTGTACCAACACTTATATGGGTTCGTGTTATGTCTTCTCAGGAATCCCGATGGTTTTATATATAGCACATTTGTTGCTACTTGTATATTCTAGTTAAGTTATTATTTTCGATTTCAATTTAATTAAATGGAAATCAAACTAAAATAAAGAAACAAGCATCAATCTTTTAAAGGATTTAGTGAATTAACAATGTCTTGATATTGATAAAAATAAAACTTCCATGTACACGATTTGCAGGATAGTCAATCGACCAATCTTGATATAAAAAAAATCAAAGTATAGTATATAAATATTTATGCCCACAAAGAAAGCTTGTTGAATATATGTTTATCATTAATCCAATTTTGTACTAGTAGTAATTATTTATGTCTGTTAATTTCTTTTTCAGACGCGGAAGTGTTATTTATAACTATGATGTAATCATAGATGCTAATGTCAAAAAGATGAACAAAGAAACCCAAACATCGTCTGGTTTGGTGCAAGTCTGTAATCATCTTAGAATGCGTGGGAATCTAGATACAGTCGGCTTTATGACAAAAAATTATACATCTGGTAATTGCAATAAAGACTCGGTTGTTGGTAAGTCATCATTTTGTTATCACCTCCTTTGAAAGAAAAGATATTATAAAATTCGAAGTTTTCTCTGTCCGCTCTTCCGTTCGTCCTACATCCTGCCCGGAAAAAATCATCTAAAACTACGTGGGAATCTAGATACAGTCGGCTCTACGACAAAAATATACATCTGGTAATTGCAATAAAGACTCGGTTGCTGGTAAGTCATCCTTTCGTACCCCTCCTTTGAAAGAAAAGGTGATATAAAATTCGAAGTTCTCTCTGTCCGCCCTTCCGTTCGTCCTACATCCTGTCCGGAAACATTATCCAAAACTACATGACATTGTTTGAACTACAATTGTACCAAACTTGGTTTTTTTATGTCAACATCTTTAGTCGGATGTTTTGCACATTATTAGCTTGTGTTTGTCAGCATTTTTTGCATTCGAGTTTTATTAAATAATATCCTATGTAGCCTAAAGGCATATCTAGATAATTACCTAGCTTTCAATATTTGCTAAATGTATGATGCAATTACACTTTTGACCTTGAAATTCTTAACTTCACACTCTCTGGCTTTTATTATAAGCTTAAGGCGAATGTATGCAGTAAACCCCACAAAGACTGACCCAAATAGTAAAATTGCACAATTAATTAGTCGTGCTTTACACAGGGAAATTGCAAGCCCAGGTTTATCAAGGCCCTCAAAAGTTTAATGGCCTTCATCACAGTATTATTGATAAGTTTAATGTCTCTGTGTCCAGGATTGCCCTGAATATATTTGACGTCCCATAGTTCCATGTTCCTTTCACACAATTTTGATTACACACGTTGCGGGTGTAGCTAGCTAAACAGGAGGTATTTACCCTTCCGGAGGTCTCTCTTCCCTGGTGGAAGTTCCAAAGATTTATTGCTTCTGCATTGAATGAATTTTTTGCACTTTTTTTCGAAAACATTTTAAAAATGACACGTTATGCCATACGTCATTGAAATCTATAACATGGCGATATTTTAAAAGTATTTTTGTTTGTTGATAGCTTCTACAATGTTAACGACTGTATGTAATGCTGATAATGTGTGTCCCCCTGGTCATGTCTGTCGGGATAGCAATGGCGATGTCAAGTGTATACATAAGTGTACAGTGTATAATCCGTGTCAAGAAGATGGTATATGTTATATAAATGAACAAGGAAATACAGGCTGCAGGTAAGTTGTTGAATTTGCCCTGGATATGACGTCGTTTAATTTTTAAATCTTTAAAAATAAATATATTCAGTAATAAAGTAATTTGGCAAAGGCCCTCAAACGTTTTATGGCCGTCATCACAGTAATGATAATAAGTTTGATGTCTCTGTGTCCAGGATTGCCCTGTCCATGTTCCTTTCACACATATTTGATTACACACGTGGCGGCTGTAGCTATCTTAACAGGACGTGCTAACTCTTCTAGAGCACCCGGCCTCACTTCCCTCGTGGAAGTTCATGTGTCTAACCTAATTTGTCAGTTCCAAAGTTTTTACTTTGCTTCTAGACTGTGGTTCGGGCATGGATTAGTATGTTTTTGATTTAAACTGTAATAGTAGACTGAGATTACCTTTGAAGGTAGAGCATTTGTGCTGCGTATGGTCATACCAGTCTATGTTCTATATACAAAAAATATATACTAGAATTGTAGTTGTGGCTGGCACAATGACAAAAGTCTCCCATCTCCCATGTGTCCATGGTAACGGCGACCATGTTGGAAATTTAAAATGCGGATTGCACATCTATATTGTTCATGCATTTTTGCTTTAAAGTTTCATTGAGATTGAGTAAGGCATTTTGAGGGGAAAGGGTTGAAAAGCGGCGTGCGGAAAATGGAATATTATTTTTTTAAGAAATAAGAAAAGAGGAGAAACGGAATAAGGACACACATTGTGGTTGGAGACTTGATACTTAAATGCAATATTGCCACATTAATATATATATATATTGGAATGTTGGTTGACTTGGATACTTCACTTTACTTCAATATGAATGTTTTTTTAATACCATCCTAATTTCACCTTTGAAACTTACTGTTTCAGGTATCGATAACGAGGATTATCCATGAACTTTCAGGACTGATTTTTTTATTTGGTTTACAGAGATTATATCCTACGGTATTTTGTTTTCTTGAGGTTTTCGAATTGTTTACTTTGGATGCACTATTGAATTCTTTATTTTTCTTATCAATTATATATTGTTTACTGTTTATTTATGTAGTTATCGCACTCATTGTTGATTTTGATTAACATTTTTTATTATCAGATGCAAAGAAAGAGAGGGTTATATTTATTATGGAGAACATTGTGAACTTAAAGATGAAAAGTTGTCCTGGGAATCAAAGTACATCATAGCTTTAGTTGTAGGACTTGCTTGTGCCCTCCTTATAGTATTAATATTTGTACATGTTGTCTGTAGAATGCGGAATCGTGGTAAAATGTCCTTTGATATACCTCCGTAAGTTATTATACCTTATATAAATATAAATTTACTACTTCTTAGACAATGACGTTTGATGAGAACACGGTTGTTTCCATGATGAAATTATCATGTGTTCGAATTATGACGATGTTATTTCAATGGTGATCATACCTTTCATTTCACGTCAATATTGATGCACAGTGTGTCAATGTATAATGGACCTACCGTTAAAATGAAAGCCACTATAATGTAGAAATTATGTTCCAAACAGGTATTTTGAAAAATATCTTTTTCATTTCAAATTTTGCATTAAAAGTAAATATGCCATTTTCATTGAAATACTACTCGACTCGAGTTATGTTAGACTTTTTAGCAGAAAACAATTTATTACTAATCATTACAATTCTCGCTTATAGAACGACTCAACTCGATGAACTAAGGTGTAAAATTAAAACTGCTGTAATATGTAATGTATTGAGTAGATATGGAGATATGAAGATAGTAAGCTATTTGGTTTACGTTATAAGCCATGGTGTATAAACATCGACCTGGATACGTTACCTCATTGTTTATAGTTGTGGTCCACCAACATTTTTCAAAACCTTTCTTAATTGTTTATAATTTCAGAAGTTCATGGAAAGAAAACTCAGATATTGTATCAAAGAGGAGGTATTCCGATTAGTAAGTGTAATTTAAATAATATCTAAATCATAAATGTATTCTCGAAAGTGTGGTGGTCCTTTAAATACAGTTTATAACTGGTCACTAGTTTCTTAGCTATAAGAAAAACTATATAAAAATATAAACAAAAATGCAATTCTTATTCACTTATAACCAAACCCACCGATACCAGGTTATTTCCAAACCTCAATCAAAGAACATTTAACGTTAAGGAATTCAGTTTCCGTAGGGTGAACAAGCTCTATCGTAGGGAAACAATACGCACTTAGCAGTTTTATCTCTGAAAAGGAAAGTTGACAATAGAAAATTTGAAGTTATCACGTTTGCCACATCTAGCTCCAAGTATAGCCTTTCGCGTATGTCTTGATTGATGTGCAAGTCCAAATATGAACCAAAGCTTGGAGAATGATTCGAATTCTTTAATTTCAAGCTCACTGATATAGATAATATTGACACAGTTCAAAATTAGGATTATTCATAGAACGACATGAATGTTTTGGCTGAAAAACATATTGCCTACGTCTACATAGACTATTTCGGTTTTGTTGATGTGAAATAATTATGTAAGACAAATTTTGAAGCTAACGTAAGTAAAAAGATGTCTTTAAGATATGGTTTCCAAAAATCACTTTTTGTGCCAGTTATAACCTCTATTAAAGGATACGGACCTCCACACTTTCTGGTTGGACCTGTAGATCTGGATCCTCATTTCTTTGTATCTTTAACTAAACCCACCCATTACTAAATATTATTGCACGATTTAACCCCATCCTTCTGAAAACATTACAGTCTCAACGGTGTTTTTGTATCTCTAACCATCGCCAAATATCATTCCATTGTATGCAAAATAAAAGAACTGTTTTATTATATATTGCTTAAATGTTGTCTAATGGTTAATTATGCCAAAGCGATTCAGGAATTTTGTAGTAAAGTCTTTACTTGAATCTCATTGTTCAACGGATGGAGCTGATCATTAATTTCATAAGTGGCGAATGTAGCTAGCTAAAAAAGGGTGCTTTCTCTTCCTAATCACCTGGCCGCATTTTCACGGTAGATGTTAAGGCGTTTAACTTAATTTTACAATTTTCATTTTTTTGGGGGGGGGGGGGGTTGGATTATGATTTGAACATCGTTTGGTTTTTGACTAATTATAGGATATTTCTCCTAAAGAATGGAGTTTGCATGTTTGAACAAATACAATAAGAAAAATCTACAATTTTCAATATTTTTCTATCCAGTGATAATAACGTCTCCTCTGAGAATTTACTGAAATCTCGAAACATACAAGAATTACATGCAGAATATTACGCCATGGGGAACCTGGGATATGACGGGGTATGGAAATACATTATAATGACGGAAGACGTTTTAAAGTGGTCAGCGATCCTGAAACTATGTCAGAGGTAGATTTATCAATATTTTAAAACTTTTAGAAATTAAGAGAGCCTGATAATACATATAATGCTTGTTGCTTTTTTTCTCCCTTTCCTGCTTTCTGTCACAAACGCATACAAAAGTTCTCAAAAATTATTAATGACATTAACATGTTTTGTAAATTTTAATTGTATTTCTAAAATTTTAGAATGACGATTGCTTTTAAGAATTGAAATAACCAAACAAATTTAAATAAGTATTGAAGTCTACTCATTGGTCAATAGGCTACAAGTAGACGTATTACTCAGACCATTGTTGTTGTTGAATAAGTGTTATTGTACTTATGTTTTTAAAAAAGAAAATAAACTTGAAAAGTATTGGATAAAACTTCTTTCGGAAAAAATTGATATAAGCTTTAAATTTCAAGTCTTTGTAAGGTAACTTTGTATTTATCATATATCCTGTTAATATTCGATTTGATTTGACGACAGTACACTAATTTTAACTTGAAGATCCTGGTAGACAGTGTACTTAATGCACCGTCTATACAGTAGGTTGTTACTTCTACTATGTCTGATAATATATATTTGCTTGCTGCTGTTCTTTCTCCCTTTCCTGCTGTTTGTCACAAAACTATTTATGACATTAACATGTTTTGTGAATTTTAGTTGTATTTCTAAAATTTTAGAAGATTGCTTTTAAGAATTAAAATAACCAAAAAATAAAAAAAGCATTGCATTCCGCACATTATTCGATAGGATACATGCTGACGTAATACTCAGACCATTGTTGTTGTTGAATAAGTATTTTTACAAAAAATTAAACTTAAAAAGTATTGGATAAAACTTAAAAATTCGTTAAAGTTCTCTATATTTATTCGAAAAAGTAAACTTGATATGGACAATAAATTTTAAGTCTTTTGTAAGGTAACTTTGTATTTATATCCTGTTAATATTCATTTGATTTGACGACAGTACACTGATTTAAACTTGGAAGATCCTGGTAGACAGTGCACTTTATGCATCGTCTATACAGTAGGTTGTCACTTTGATATCGAATCATGATTGCATATGAATATTTGCTGAGTGAAATGTACTGAACACTTGTCAGAACCACAAAGAAAACGACACAGTAACATAGTGTAAATAGTAAATACAGGTATTGACTTCATTGATTAAAAATTCCATTCGACTTCGGACGGACACACTTCATTAAAACAAAAAGGTTTTTAGTTATGGAATATACCCTATCAATTCTTTTTATTTAGTTTATATAAAAGCTAGTGTTACATCAGTGTGCTATAGACTATACGCTTATATCAAGGGTTATCTTATAATATATCTTATAACCAGTATCCTATTAGAATATCAAGACATTAACACTTTTTCCTGACTAGATTTATATTTGGAGATTGCAAGGGGTAATTGTCCTACTCTCTACATGCTAAGTACCATTAATGCATTGAGGTAAAAAACAGTATTATCGTTATGCAATACCTTGTATTTTCTACTCAAAATATAGTAACACACATCTCTCTCTCTCTCTCTCTCTCTCTCTCTCTCTCTCTCATCTCTCTCATCCAGAAGATAGTATATATGTATGACCTATATCAACCAGGATATGGTGTGATTGTTTATATTTTATGAAAGGATATATGGGGTGACATTATATTGAGTACATTGGTGACGTAAGCATCAATTAAATGTTTGAAAATATTTACAACAGTGCAACTATGTCAGGTTTCGACTTTTTATATATATAATTTAGAACTGAAAATATAAGTTCATATATCATTCTTAATTTTATTTCACTAATGGCAGGTTAGAGACAGGGGGTGTTTACCCTTCCGGAACACCGTGTCCACCTCCATGGCATGGTTAAAGTGCAAGTTTTAAGACAATTTAACAGTGTTTAATGTCTTTAATTATGGTTTGAACATTGACCAGTATATTTTGACAAAATGTAAGATTAATATGTAAATGTACTCTTGTTTAACGGTGAAACGTCAACCTACGAGTTTCAATATTGAGTTGAAATAAAATAATAAACGTTACATGGCATGTTTGGTATGATGGGGTACCCTATTGATGGAATGGTGCCTATTCTTGCCATAGACGCGAGTTGAAATTGATTATGTTCATTAGTTTGAAATCATGTTATTTGTTGCAGTCTACATATTTATAAAGATTAAATTAAAACATGTCTTTTCAAATTTTATTGTAGACGTACACATACCAACCAGAATCACCAAAAAGTGGAACACCAAGTAGCTCGCGAAATCAGGAAACATTCTTCAGTTCAAAGTGAAAGGGAAATACTCAGGTTCCAGATGATATTAAAGCTTTAGGTTTTCAGTGATAATGTTGAGAATTACTTTCTATTATTTAAATATCAAAAGATAATTTTGCGAGTTTTATAATGATAGATTGTATTGAAAAATTCCTAAAGTTCATGCCTTTGCCGACATTAAACCCTGTTGAGAATGACCTCCTATTATTTTAATATCAAAAGATCATTTATAATGATGGTTTAATCCATGTCCTTGTCGAATCCTATTCTACTCATTAATCGATTTTTTAAGATTATGAGAATATGTGCCATTTGTCAGAATCGTTATTATTTTATTATTGATGGACACTAAAAGCAATTCATGATGGTGGGAAACGTATCTATTTAGTTTAAAGCATAGGTTCAATAGAGTCGCATTCAGCATAAGTGTTAATACTTATAACCTTTATCAAGAGATACATTTTCAAGTGTAACATTGACATAATTTAAGATGAAGTGTTTTGATATATTTTGTTATACCGAACTGCTCTCTCTCTCTCTCTCTCTCTCTCTCTCTCTCTCTTTGCACACCAATCTTTTTTTTGTTCAGAAAGTGTTTTTTTTCTCCGTTTGTATGTAATGTATATCAATATATGTTTTATATATATGTAACATGTGTACTATTTTGTAAATAATAAACCATATCATTTTTTTAGTTTTTCTGTTAACCATCATTCCAAGATACCTTTGTTTGATGGTTGCTATTTCGACTTCGTAAATGCAAAGACATTACACAGTACAATAATCAATTTACGCTATCTAAAGTCACACTGCAGGAGAGACCACGTCATTCCACCTTGCGAACAAATGGATTGCGTCAGTAACCAAAGCAATCGGAGTAATATACCAATTGTTATATAACAATTTTCATTTCATGACTCAATTTCAATAAAAATATTTAGGTCTTAAAATATTTAAAACTATATTAAATCTCTTTGAGCTGATATGTTTCCGAACTAGAAAGTAGTTTGAGTGGTTAGACACATCCAACATTTTAGAAAATACATGTAATACAAATACAAGTTGTATTTTTGTACTATACGACAACAGCAAAAACCACTGAATCATGTCCTTGATTCAAATTGTGTCACAGAAATTTAACAGGTTAATCAAAAACTAAAAATCCGATTGTCAATTGACAATTTCCTATTGTGCTACCGTGTTGAAGTTACAAAGGAAATACAACTTATATAATAACAGTTAAGTAGACTTCTAAAAGACCCACTTTAATCGAAATTGTCGTTGATTATGTGACACAATTCATCTTGAAATACAAATAAAGAAAGAAGATGGAATGTAACACTAAGTTACAAATATATTCTTAGACTACATCTTGATAACAAAAAAAAAACATGTCCAACTACGCCATGTCCAAATTCTAATCCTAAACCTAAGTAAAGGTTTTGAAACATATATCCATGATAATTTAAGATACAGAGACATCATACTAATCAAACACTGGTATAAAAATAAAATTAATGAAATATAAAGAAGCCAAGATATTTTTTAATATAATTTTAACATACTTTTTGATGTTATGTGATTTTCTAGCAAACAATCTTTATACTTATGGGTACAAACTGTGCATCGTTGCATGCTAATTTGTTTTTATCCTTATGAAGCAGAATTATTGCAGACCATTGTAAAATCTGGAGAGAGGACTGTCGCCAAATCATTCAGCTCCACATACAGATATATAGGTGACGTTCTGTCTCTTAACAATCCTTAATGGCGACTATGTGAATGCCATCTATTCTAGCGAGCTTCAAATAAAAGATACGACTAATTCCCCAAGTTTTGCTTCATATTTATCTCAAATATAACGCACACGAAATGCTATATTTGAAACTTTATGACAAACGTGATGGCATTAATTTTTCTATTGTCAACTTTCCTTTTCTATGCAGCACTATACCTGCTTATCCTGCTTACGGTGTATTTGCACTTACATGTGATTACTGTATTAACGCCTTGTCATAAACGGCTAAAATTAATGTCATGTGCGGGCTTTGTTTAGACTCCTCCTAGCTTGTTCAAGATTGCATAAACAATTCAAATGTCCTCATAGAGTTAAACATTTATTTTTCTGTGCGGTCAAGGGAAAGTTGAAGGTCTCACGTAAGACAATCGAATATCGAACAAAAATATACAGTACATATTTATTTAGGGAATTTATTGAATTGCAATACTGCTTACCCTTTTGAGCACCCGCCTTTGCCTCCTAAGTTGAATTCTACGTGTTTGACCTGGTTTGACAAATTCAAAGTTTTTGTTTTGCTTTGGAATTGTTATTTGGACATCACATTGGTATGTTTATTTTTTATTTCATTAGGAAATAACCAAGCAAAATTTCATGAGCCCTAATGATGATTTTGACATTATTTGGGCCACAAAATTATGATATACACAGCTTTAACGATAACATATTCGAGAAATTTTGTCCTAGAATAGATAATTATAAATATAATTATAAATATGGAAAACAACTAAAAACTAACAATAATATTTTAAAAAGCCCTCAACGCCTTTCTCTATCTGAAATTTAATGAAGCATGAAGTATAACTTACTGTGAAAATATCCTCAGGTGAAATTCGTATTCATACAATTCTTGATAATCAACAATACCTATCTAACTGAAATTTTTCTTTAGAGTACATATACACTGGATGCTATTTATTAAAAACTATCAACATAAATATTTGGCAAATACTATTTGGGGATGATTTCAAACATTACTTCAGTTTTTTGTAAAAAAATTTGTCTTGACGTTAATTATTCTAGTGCAAAAAAAATATTTCAACGCAATTCTTCTCGTTTAAACTGTGTATACCGTAACAAGATGACCAAAATGACAGCCAAGTCGCCAGTTTGGTTCATATCATTATGGCCATTTCTGCTCCCGCATACGGAACTACACTGAGGATGTCGGGAAAACCCTGCTCCCGCAGGAGAAGGGTTAAACTATGTTCTGTGCTGGCAGCCATCTTTTTTGGTGGATCAAAAAATCCACAATCTAAGTAAAGGACCTTGCATCAATTTAAAAATCCATTGTTTTCAAAACTCAAATAAGACCATATATTTAATGATCCTTTGCCCTAGTAGAGAACATTTTGAAAAAATTTTAAAATACGATAACGTGAAATAAAATTTAAATTGGAATTGTGATTTTGACATCACGTTGGAATGTTTAGTTTTTTTATTTCATTTAGATATAATCAACTAAATTGCTTGAACTCTAATGATGATATTGCATTATTTGGACACACAATTATGATATACACAGCTAAACGATACCATATTCCAGAGATTTAATACTTTTTTGACCTAGAATATAGAAAACAACTAACAACTAACAATAATTTGAAATAAACCCTTAAAGCCTCTTTCTGTATCTGAAAGGTAAATGAAGTATGAAGTATTTGATATTATCCCTAGGTAAAATTTGTATTTATATATTTTTTATTATGAACAATACCTATTTCACTGACAATACCTATTTCACTGACTTTTATGTGAGAGTACGTATGCACTGGATACTATTTATTTAAACCTATCAAAATAAATATTTGGCAAATATTATATGGGGATGATTTCTAACATTACTTCAAGTTTTGGTATTTTTTAGCTTTTAAATTTGATTATTCTTGGGCAAAAGATAAAATCTTCCCATTTTGTCTCGTTTGAACTATGTATACCGAAACAGGGTGATCAAAATGACAGCCAGGTCGCCAATTATGACCATTTGAGCATCAATTTTAACATTCATGGTTTTTAGCGATCTAATGAGACCATACATTTAATGCCCCTTTGCCCTAGAAGAGAACATTTTAGAACAAAAAAATACGAAAACGTGAAATAGAATTTAAATAAAATCATCTTAGTCTCTTGCCAAGTCTGAAACTTAATAACGTTGTGATAAAATCTTCCAAGGAAAATCCAGTTATTACGAACATTGTATCTTGATGATATATTCTTTTAGAGTACGTACTGGCTGCTAACACGATACAATATCAAAACAATTTACTCACAATTATCAGACTTCAGATTTGACAAGAGCTGTAGGGGTTCATTTCAAATATGATTACTTTTCTGTATATTTGTATTTCAATATCTTATTCAAGGGCAAAGGAATATTAAAGCGTCGAAATATGGTCTCGCACGGTAACTGGGTGGTTAAAATCACGTTTAAAAGACCATTTTGGATTCATATGATTCTTAAGCTTTTGTGTAATTCGCGGAGTTTATAATGTCGATTCATGTTATTTCTCAGTGACCCGAATGAATGCATAATGTAAATCTTCACTTATGCTACAGTCACACACGGCCGGGTCACGAAGCGGATTTGATCCGGGTGAAAATGAGCCTGAATAGTCCCGGAATGGAGGGTAATTTATGCTACAGTCACACACGGCCGGATTTCGAACCGGTTCCATACTGATTTAAAACTGTATCGACCCGGTTCTACTCGTATACACCCGCATTGACCCGCATCATAACCCGTGTCAACTCCTGCTTTAATCCTTAACTAAAACCTCTTCAACCCCTATAGACCCGCTTCGACCCGTATCTACCCGGATGTTAACCTTGTCAAAATCCGTTGCATTATGGTTATGCGGTATACAATAAGGGTCGCTGCGTTTTTACGCTGCGGGTTGAAGCGGGTCGATGCGGGTCAGTGAGGGTCGATGCGGGTCAATACAGATATCAAAACGGAATTGAAATCCGTGCAGAAATTTTGAACATGTCCAAAATATTTTCCCTGCCGTATCGTAGCACCCGGAATCCATCAGGAATCGACAAGGGTTATGATGCGGGTCAATGCGGGTGTATACGGGTAGAATCGGGTCGATACAGTTTTAAATCCGTATGGAACCGGTTCGAAATCCGGCCGTATGTGACTGTAGCATTAGTTTTTCTGCTCAAAAGCAAAACCGTAGTACTTCAAACTTCATCGTCCTTGGTAACGTCGCATTCTATATACGTCCTTGGGAAATATCTTGAACGGTATTTTACTTTAAAACTAATGAAGTCATAAAATTATCACTTTATGTCGTTTGGAGAATTAAAAACAAATAAACCAATCCATGTCCAAATTACAATCTCAAAACAAAGTAAAAACTGGCAAATTAAGTTAAACACATGAACTACCACCAGGGAAGTGAGGTTAGGTGCTCTGGAAGGGTAAGCGCCTCCTGTTTAGGTAACTACACCCACCATGTATGAAATATAATTTAAGAATGAAAGTACCAATAGTCCCATTCATATTATGACAAAATGAGAGAAACAGTACAAGTTTGTTTTGATTTATCTAGCCCTACTCAATAGTTTGTACATTGCTGTCTAGTCAGTAAAGTGCAGGGTACTTGTCTTCACTTATATGCCTACTACTTCCTAGAAAAACGGATATATATTTTTTTAATTTGTTAAGTCATGAAGGAAATGATATGATTTTTTATCATAAATATGAGAACCTGACAACCGTCTCCTCAAATAACTTGCATTTGGTGCATATGTTTCAGTTAGCATTCCACTGTCAAGTTACAATTAAGTTGTAAATATTATCACGAAATAAGGATCCTAGGTATGGTCCATTTATGTACCACGTAATATACATAGCCATTTATTATGTAATGATTCAACCCGTTTTTAATTACGCCCCTTCAAAAATTCCGATTGACGTCACTTTGCAATAAAAAGTGAAATTAATGTTGTCGACATAATGCGTTAATTTAGTGTTGTGTTGTATTTGTCTTCAAGTTCAATTATGTTTATTTATTTATTTAATTGCATTTATTTATTGTAAAAAAAAATCCGTGGTTTTAAGAAAAATGCCATTTATAAGAGGTTGTAATCAAAAACAAACATACTAATCCATATCCGAATCACAATCCAGAAGCAAAGTAAAAACTTTGGAACTGACAAGTTAGGTTATACACGTGAACTTCCACCAGGGAAGTGGGACCGGGTGCTCCGCCTGTTTAGCTGGTAAATGAGTGGTTAGTAATAGGCGTTTTAGGCAAGTTGGTAAGAAATGATTTTATGTGCATTATGTTAACATATGGATTCGTGGATCTTGATATCCACTGAAACAACGAAATTTGAGACACCGTCGAAATTAATGATTTTAAAGTATTTATTTTTAACGTAATAATATAAGGGTTAGTTTTTTTGTTCGTAGGGTCTGGATATCCGCGAAAACAAAACGAAAACTGAGACACCATCGACATTCACGACTTTGAATTTTTTCTTTTAAACTGTTAGCTTTGTGCTCATGGATGAAAGTTACGGACTACAGATATTTTATGTGTTGTCGAGTGCATTTGAATTAAAGAGATAAGGAATGTTATATTTAAATTTATACGTCTTAAATTCCATTTAATACAATTCACAATTTGACATTGATGTAAAACAGTTTTATATTTGTCTGGATTCTGATAAACATGATGCATTACATATTTTCTTAAATAATTAATCTAAAAGAAAACCATATGTTTTATATTTAGGGTCAAGGTTTGTTTTTTTAGTTGTGAAAAAAGAAATTTATCTAAAATAAAATAACAAACTGTCTTAAAAATGTGCCAAGGTTTTAAAATTTGACTCTAGAGATATAGTAATTTACTGTTTAGTACTAAAATATAATATATAAAAATGTTGTTTACTAGTATTTTACAAGAATAGGATTTAAACCGCTAAATGAAATAAATCTACTATACATAATAGGCATTATAATAATAAAACACTAGCATACCGATCCATGTTAAAATCACAAATAAAACCTGAAACACTTGCAATTAAAGTAAAAGACATGGATTTTCACCATGGAATTAAGGAACAAAGCTAAGGAAGGGTAGGGACCTCATGTCTTGTCAGCTTCAACCGTCACATGAGAAATCGAGTGTGTAGAATGAAGGGAGCATGGAACTATGAACGTCAAATTCATCCAGACATCATACTCACCAACATTAATGTGATAAGAAAAGTAAAATTTCCGGAGTGTCTTGTTAAGCCTAGGCTTGCAATAGACTAAGCTTTATGAGTCAACAATTTATCTGTAAGCATGTTACTTCGATGCATAGACTTCCCGTAGTGTGCATAATTTCT
Source organism: Anadara kagoshimensis (assembly GCA_021292105.1). Taxonomy (NCBI): domain Eukaryota; kingdom Metazoa; phylum Mollusca; class Bivalvia; order Arcoida; family Arcidae; genus Anadara; species Anadara kagoshimensis. Next base: position 15,776,490 of record CM037875.1, on the reverse strand, counting down.
ACTATAGCGTACCATATTACCTGTGACAAAATATACCAAAAGCAGGAGAAGCAGGTATATTGCTGCAAACAAATGGATAGTTGACAACAGAAAATTGAAGACGTCACGTTTGTTATACAGCCTCAAATGTAGCCTTTCTTGGTCTCATAATTATCCTATCGAGAAATAGCCGAGGGAATATAATACTGCATTCATTCCGTCCTTCCCTGTATCATTTTTTGCCCTGACCATTGTCCTAATACTATTAATTATGATTATTTTTCTATACGGCATGGGTTTCTCCCCTGCCAGATGCTCCGGATTTATCAATAAATAACCTCTTCGACTTAAGTGAAAGAATCTTGTCCAAGCGTAAATTGACATTTTTCCATTTTTGAAATCCCATTTTTAAATGCATTCGATAGGGATTAAACCGAGGGAAAGTTTTGTTTTCATAATGCACATAAAATTATTTCTCAACATCGAATGAAAAACTTTTATGAGGTAATTGATGGACATCATCTGTCTAGATAAGACATTTTTTTCCACTTTACTGTAAAATATTTTACCAATCTGATAGAGATTTATTTTAGAATGTAATCCATCACATCTAACTCAAATAACTAAGCTGTCAAACATAATAACACTAGATTTATTTGTACATCAGGGGTTGTAGGATTTAGGTCAGCAACTGTGAGTACCATGCTGGAAAACAATTGAAATCAGATACGTCTTTAGTTCAGTTTATATAATTATACTTTTTATTATTTATTTATGGTGCTACACTTATATTTCGCAACACTCGTATCTAAACTGAGTGAGTATCAAATTAATTTCTCTAGTGCACCTGTAATGTTGAATAGACACGGCCTCAATTCCCTAGTCGAAGTTCAAGTGTCTAACCTAACTTGTCAGTTCCAAAGTTTTTACTCTGCTTATGTTTGTTTTTGATGATATATTCCTTTATGAACTTTTGTATAGCTATAATTGTAATGTAAAACATGTATAATCATTAGATACTCGTATAAAGCACACAGTTCAACCGTAGCACATCGATCATCAGTAGTAGATAGTAGGCATCCCGGGTAGGTCTCATTCTCTGCACATTATATCTAAGTCTAATATTTATATGATTTTCCGTTTGAATTTTCTCTTTATATAAAGAAAAATTTTAGTTTCAAAAAGAAAAATGTCTTTTTTAACATTTCTAATTTTTATTTAAAAATACATTTAAGCACAAGATTCTACCACAGAAAAAACTAAAGTATGACAAAATAAACTAAAGTATTACAACATGACGACTCTCTCTCCTTCACACACACACACACACACACACACACACACACACACACACACACACACGAGATCAAGAAAATGTGTAAGTAAATTAAATTAAAATAGTATTTAAAAATACATGTAAGCACAAGATTCTACCACAGAAAAAACTAAAGTATGACAAAATAAACTAAAGTATTACAACATGACGACTCTCTCTCTTTCACACACACACACACACACACACACACACGAGATCAAGAAAATGTGCAAGTAAATTAAATTAAAATAGTATTTAAAAATACATGTAAGCACAAGATTCTACCACAAAAACAAATAAAATATGATAAAATTACGACTCTCTCTCTCTCTCTCTAACACGCACACACACACGCAAATTACATATAAATGCTACAAATATATAATGTTCAATATACACATCATTTTTTATCAAAGCCTAGTAGGTCTATAACACAAACTCAACTACAAAGAGGAAAAATATGATAAAAAATTATTAAGGAAATGGCGTTTATAGTGCTATAACTTCCGTTGCCATGAAAAGCAAACCAAATAACCCGCAATTTTTAGAAAATTGTTTGGTTTTTTTCAATTCTGAAATAATTTATAACACTGTTGTGTACAACATGCATTTTCAATCACTGGAATAGTCAATCATGCGTATATGCACAAGCAACAAAATTGAGTGAGGTCATCTTAAAAAGGTATTATAGTCCTACAATTACATTTAGTCTCAAATAGAGTTTAATAAATAAAACATCACAAATGTCAATATAATAATATATTCTCTAACAACTACGATATTTCCCCAACTTAAACTGCATTGTTCAACTGGTCCTATTTTACCTGATAATTATACGTATATCAAAAAAAACAAAAACAACAAACAACATTAATGTTACATTACAAACTATCAGGACTGATCATTGAAATCTACGACAAAGTCTTTGATTGGGTAATCTGGTCTGTCTATATTAAGTGCTTGACAAACACTTATTAATTCTTCCTTGGCCTTTTCAAGAGTTGGTTCCATAACGGCAATATTACAGTACGGCTCTTCTAGGTCGTCGTCATCCTCGTCCAAACTTGCCTCGATCTGGTTGTATCTGATCTTGTTTTGATTTCGCAACTCAGAAAGCTGTTGCAATGTTTTAGGGTCAGTGAGAGTGTCGCTGTGTTTTGAAGGAATGCACATCACTCCCATGAGATGCATTTTCGGTGCAATGACTTTTGGTAGTATTGGCTTAATACCGCATGAATGAGAAATGCGCAAAAAAGTAAGTCTACCCCGTAACATGCTTTAATCCAATCTCTCAAATAAAATCCACCCATCCTGGCATTTATTTCCAGTAATTTTGGTCCAGTACGAGTCATCTTCATCTCAACGTTGAAAACGCCATTGATCAGACCCAACTCGTTACAACACGTATAGGCAGCAGTCACCAGCTGTGCTCGTTTATCAGAGGGCAAAAAGGTTGGCATTGATGAAGCGGTTTCCGTGAAACTGTTCATCCTTGTCGGGCCGTTATCGGAAACAAACGCACCAATTAACTTCCTTTTGTAAATAATGATATCAATGTCATGTTCAGTACCCTCAATAAATTCCATCAACTGCATGGAATTCCCGTAACCAAGACCGATGCCAGGGTGATCAGCTTCGACTCTTAGTTTGTCTTGAATATTTTCGTATTCCTTGTGACATTCTTCAATGTCGTTCACAAGCTTGACGCCAACAGCGCTTGATCCATGCTCCAACTTTAACACAGCCGGTAATCCGATTTCATCGACTGCCACCTTCACGTCTGCTTCAGTGTTTATGTGGAAAGTTTTTGCAGCATACAAATGTGCTCTGGGAAAATGAGGAATGTCTTCGTCTCTCGTTGAAAGCAACTCGTGGGTAAGTGATTTATTTTTGGCTCTTTGGGCACCTGCTAATCCAGCACCATATAAGCGTAGTTGGTCACAGATCATGGCAGCTAGAGGTCCACAATCCTCCCAGAACGTCAAACAGCCATCTATGTGCGAATAGCGTCTTTTCAGAATCTGTATGATATTTTTGGCGTGAAGATCATCATCTGTGTGATCAGTGAAGTCGTAATATACGAAATCGTGGACATGTCTCTGTGCATACGGTTCTTTAGTATTGTCAACCAGTATCACCTGCAAACCAAATACAGTAACCATGGTTACTACGTCATATTTACATTTTTTTAATTGTCATGAAATGAAGTATTTAAAAAAGCATATGTCAACTTAAAGTTCATGTATTCTTGCTTATTATCTTAAAAACTAGCTTATTTTACAATGATATATTTCACAAAACTTGCACATGATAATTGATAAGTAATGAAGAAACGAAACAATACGAAGGATGCAGTGTGCAAAAATCTTTTTTTTTCGGGGATGGGCATTATAGCCACAAGTCTGAACAAACTTAGATTAATTTTCAAGTTTATATTGATGTCAAATAAAATGTATGCCAACTGAAATGAAACATCAATTGGGTGTATTTTATATGTGTTATTCGTGGTAGTAAAATATGCAAAGTCATTCCCCGTTGATCCTCTTAGTACAGCCATCTTATTACAACTGAATGTTGGTGGATCGTGGGAGTTATGTATACACTATGAACAATTGATTTAAATATTAAGGTAAAACGTAAATGTTTATTTCCAAATATAAGTGTGTCTATTCTCGTCTTGTCTTTTTTATTTGTTCCTGCCATGTGCTTGTGTTTTTTGTTGAGTTAGGTCTTGCCATGCACGCAATTTTGCAATATCAATTTTATTTTTTATTTTTCTTTACTTTTTTTAAGGAAAAGACGAAATGTCATTGGAAGATAATCTAAATTTCAATCTCCAGCATCTTCTACAATTCTAGAAAGTCTAGCTTCAATGACTGGCTAAATTTTGTGATCTTTAATTCCCTAATAACATACACATATGTACAACGTTGAAAGTACATATCCTAGAAAATTGTCAGGATTTAAACATACAAAAAAATCATTTACTCAGTATCACACACCATGTACCACAAAAAGAGTAAATACACCAGGGCCATGTTTTACAATCACTACTAAACTTTGGCAATTTTTTTCGGATCTACAAGTTAACATAACTACAAATAATATAAGCTTGAAGTGATTTTCAAAAAGGCAATTTGAATTAAAGAATTCTTAAATATTAACAAAAATTTTCAGTTTTTAAATTTGCCAAATTGAAGTTCAGGAAAGTCTAAGTTAAAACACATGTGTTTCGTCGACATCATGGGAAGCTTGCATTGTTTATTGCAAATTTAAGTTCAGAAAAATCCTATTAAGGAATGCTTGTAAACTTATGTCAATAATACCTTTACTCCGAAAGCTTTAGCATCTTTCCAGACAAATCTCTTGCTGTATCCACCAGCTCCAACCACCAGGATATGTTTACCATGAAGTAGGTATTTCTGTGATCTGGTTACCATGGTATTAACCGTTGGACGTACTGATTGGCCTGACAATTCTGGGTTCATGAACTCGTACAGCTGACAGCTAATAGTACAATCATGGCTGTTAACTTCTATGCCAATCGGTGTCACCATACCATCTTTATGACCCAGGACAAAGTCGATACCTGATTAGGACAAATAAACAACATATTGTACAAACCTGTCGAAAGTTTAACACTAAGCTATCAAATTAGTTCCAATCAAAACAAACATACTAACCCATGTCCGAATTACAACCCAGAAGCAAAGAAAAAACTTTAGAGCTAACAAGTCAGGTTAGAACGTGAACTTCCACCAGGGAAGTGAGACCGGGTGTTCCGGAAGGGTAAGCACCTCATGTTTACAACGTGTGTAATCAAAACTGTGTGAAAGGAACATGGAACTATAGGACGTCAAATATATCCAGGGCAATCCTGGACACACAGACATCAATCTTATCAACAATACTGTGATGACGGCCATAAAACTTTTTGAGGGCCTTTGCCAAATTACTTTATTACTGAATATATTTATTTTAAAAGATTTAAAAATAAAATAACAATGATTTAATCATTGGATTCAAAGATGCAGTTTCATGACTGATATATATTAGTTATATTTAATAAAAACAATTACCTATAACATCTGTTTGAGCTCCAGGTGAGCCTTTTTCTTTCACACTCATCTGTTTCTCTTTCTCAATGATGTTGTTTAGTACCCTTTCAGAGCCTGTGAAAACTTCATTTTGGATGCGATCACATTCCGTGGTAGAAAACCCAAACTGTTTAAGAGTAGATCTTAAAGACTGAGGCACCGTGTTGTCGCCATTGATGGGTTTGTTTTTATCTCCTATTCCACATATGGCGGTAGTCGCCACAGCTATGTCATCTGGACCTCTACACACGTTTGATCTAAGCCGAAATGACATCTTGCCTGAAATGAAATTAAGTGAAATCTTATAAAATATCGAATATATATAGATTTTCGGTCGATTTAAAAAAAAATTCAATTAACAAATTCATTAAATTAGTGGTTGTCGTTTGCCTCATTTAACTGACAAAATTAGAAATTGCATACATATTTTGAGATTTCTTACAATACCGATAAAATAACAAAACCGTGCGTCTACTACCGTAAGCATTACCACTACTAGATTTTTCGAAATAAAACCAGGGACCTCAATGACGTACGCGACCGTGGTGTCAATAGCGTGAGCTTACTAAACGGATAACAGCGTCTTTCACTTTCAAGTTCCATAACACTCATGGAAGATTTTGGTGCGAGAAAGTTTGACAGTTCGCTTGCTGAAGGTAAGTGGTTTTTCTCCGGAAATTTCTACATTTATTTCTTACATAATTCAAAAAAGTATGACTGGGCGTAAAACTCCAATACCCCACTGAAATAAAACCGACACGGATTAGATTATGATTCCTAATGAAAAGGTCAAGTGGACAGGTCAATGTCGTGTGTTTATAGATACCTACTGAATTTATTGTTGTCATTAGGTTGTTGGTAACTATAAAAGGTTTCGACCAAGATACTGTTCTCTTCTTCAATGTCTGCCAACAGTTCAGTAACAGCATCCAAGATACCAACAATATCTGTAGGGTGGTGGAATGTTACACCAAGACTACCATGCCAGACGGTTCCAGATGGTTTCACAACAATCTAGAAACAAATAAATGTATACGTTATAAATTAATTATCCAAGAAATTATTTTTATTAAATTTTGTCAGATTTCTTTCGTTAATGTGGAACGCCCGTCTATTTTGATTTTGTTTTTAATTCAAACTACTACTACTACAGGTGTGGAAGTTGGTCAAAGTTTTTACTTTGCTTTGAGGTTGTGGTTTGGACATGTTTTAGTATGTATAGAGACACGAGAAAGTTTTAATTTGATTAGGTTGCATTGTTCTGTCCAACATTTCCAGAATTATCAAAATTGATAATTCATTTTGTACAAAATTGTACAAATCCTGTATGTCAGTTATTAGAAACAGAATGTACGCACGAAAGTAATATGTTTCAACTGTAAGAAATAAATTTTGAAATTCATTAACGGTTTGAGATTAATTGTAACATAATGAACATATAAAATACATTTGAGGTTTAGTAAGTACCTATCACAGCTGGAATTTAAATAGTTTTTAAGCGGATGTTAAATGATGTTATAATTTCTCTCTAGAAGTGATTTAATGATTTTTCTCGGTAAAATATTTGGTTTTCAACTGTCATTTAAAATGTGATTCATCAACTTGAATCATAAAAATGTTACATTTGATTGCAGATATATTTAAAACAAGTGGTCCCTAAGTGGAATTTTAGGCCAACGCAACCAAAAACACGACACAATATCAGTCAATTGCAACAGTCAGACAATAAAGGAAAAACACTTATTTGGACCCCTAATTATAAACCCCCGACTTTGTACTGACACTGAAGTAAAGATACTTTATCAAATAATTTATACCTTGTTCTTATCTTTGACGTCATCCCTTTCCACAAATTTTTGTATTTCATCCAAGGCTAAATTCTCTACCCCTGTCTTTGAGTCCAGGCGTACTACATTAATACTGGCATTATGAGGAATGGTGTAATTCAGTTTGGATTTGTAAGTAAAAGCAAGTGTTTCAGGGTGGTAAACTCCACTTTCTGCCATAAGTATTCTGGTCCAAAGTTTATCGTCAACCCTTTTGACAAGATTCAAGGAGCTTGACATGGGACTCTCTACATATGCTTCAATGTCTTCGCCGTCCTGTCGCTGTCCATTAGTACACGCCCTGGTGAAAAAGTTGACGAAGTATGTTACTCGCCTTGGTGGGTCAAAAACGTCAATGTAACTTCTACCTGCTGTATCAAACAAAATGGCTTTCTTGACAAACATTGAACTTCCGGTCTGTGCATCACCAAATTGGAGCCAGGTCGAAGATATAACAAGAAGCATATCTCCTGGGCAGGTACGGGAACCCTCCAGTAAAAACGCCATACATTCCACAGGGGAAGCTAGAAAAGTTATCGCTATGTTGTTCTTTGTGTACTGCGTCCGAGGTGTTTGTGTTCTGTCCACAGTTTCTGGGAGGTTGTTTTCGTATAATGAGTACTGCAGCGCGTTGTAATAGTTAAGGATATGTTCATCTTCTTTTGGGATAGGCGTTGTTTTGTCAGGAGGGCCAAGATCGACATCTGTCCTCCAGTTACAGTAAGAACCGGTAGTTGTTGTGTATTCTTCCGCTCTCAAACCTTCTAAAATCGACCATCTTTCTTCCTGTAAAAACATGAGAAACGTGGGTAAATAAATATTAATAGTATATCGATTTTGAAAATATCTTTTAAAAAAGATTAAAATTATCAAAACACTTGTTGCGTTGATTCAACAAGAGGCCCATGGGCCTGATACGCTCACCTGATAATTAATGGCTAGCTGATAGATTTAAAGAAAACATAAATACTAAACTACAATGACTTTTTTCTTTACATCATGATAACCATTGTATCAATACCTACAGCATTCTAATATACATGCCTATACAAAAAGTTAACAGTTTTCAAGATAATTAACCATTTCAGTATTGTTTCACATCTGTGACTGTGACCTTTGAACCCATGACCTTTTTCTATACATCAAAATGATCGTTGTATCAATACCTACAACATTCTAATATACATGCCTATACAAAAAGTTTATAGTTTTCAAGATAATTAAACATTTCGGTATTGTTTCGCATCTGTGACCTTGACCTTTAAACGCATGACCTTTTTCTATACATCAAAATGATCGTTGTATCGATACCTACAACATTCTAATATACATGCCTATACAAAAAGTTTATAGTTTTCAAGATAATTAAACATTTCGGTATTGTTTCGCATATGTGACCTTGACCTTTGAACCCATGACCTTTTTCTATACATCAAAATGATCCTTGTATCAATACCTACAACATTCTAATATAAATGTCTATACAAAAAGTTTATAGTTTTCAAGATAATTAACCATTACGGTATTGTTTCGCATCTATGACCTTGACCTTTGAACGCATGACCTTTTTCTATACATCAAAATGATTGTTGTATCAATACCTACAACATTCTAATATACATGCCTATACAAAAAGTTTATAGTTTTCGAGATAATTAACCATTTCGGTATTGTTTTGCATCTGTGACCTTGACCTTTGAACCCATGACCTTTTTCTATACATCAAAATGATTGTTGTATCAATACCTACAACATTCTAATATACAAGCCTATACAAAAAGTTTATACTTTTCGAGATAATTAACCATTTCGGTATTGTTTTCGCATCTGTGACCTTGACCTTTGAACCAATGACCTTTTTCTATACATCAAAATGATCGTTGTATCAATACCTACAACATTCTAATATACATGCCTATACAAAAAGTTTATAGTTTTCAAGATAATTAACCATTTCGGTATTGTTTCACATCTGTGACCTTGACCTTTGAACCCATGACCTTTTTCTATACATCAAAATGATCGTTGTATCAATACCTACAACATTCAAATATATATGCTTATACAAAAAGTTTATAGTTTTCAAGATAATTAACCATTTCGGTATTGTTTCGCATCTGTGACCTTGACCTTTGAACCCATGACCTTTTTCTATACATCAAAATGATCGTTGCATCAATACCTACAACAGTCTAATATACATGCCTATACAAAAAGTTTATAGTTTTCGAGATAATTAACCATTTCAGTATTGTTTCACATCTGTGACCTTGACCTTTGAACCCATGACCTTTTTCTATACATCAAAATGATCGTTGTATCAATACCTACAACATTCTAATATACATGCCTATACAAAATGTTTATAGTTTTTGAGATAATTAACCATTTCGGTATTGTTTCGCATCTGTGACCTTGACCTTTGAACCCATGACCTTTTTCTATACATCAAAATGATCGTTGTATCGATACCTACAACATTCTTATATACATGCCTATACAAAAAGTTTATAGTTTTCGAGATAATAATTATAAGGTAAAAAAAAATTAGGTCACGACCTTCACAATTGACCTTGACCTCATATTGAAGATACTAACAAGAAGATGCCAAAACTGAAAACCCCATGTCATTATCTGGTCAAATAGTCAAGTTATAACAATTTGAAGCTATTTTACGATTTTTTTTTAATAAAACGCAAAAACGCGTAACTTAATTTTTATCCGAATTTTACAAAATGAACAAACTATAGGCTTAAGACCCTAGGGAAGCCAAATATCACATCAGATTTTTTCTCCAATCAGTACTTTCGGAGAAGAAGATTTTTTAAGATTTTTGCACCCCTAGGTCACCTTGACCTAGTTATGGTAGCCATAGCAACGCCACGAACAAATCTGAATTGCACCGGCCCATATATACTTCTGACAAAGTTTCATTAAAAACTGTCCAGTAGTTTCAGAGGAGAAGTTGAAAACAGGTGTTAACGACGCACACACGCACGCACGCACACACGCACGCACGCACGCACACACGCACGCACATACACACGCTGCGCTATGCCATAAGCTCACATGACCTTCGGTCAGGTGAGCTAAAAATTAAAATTCGTTCCCCACGACGTACACTTCCATGTATTCCTTTGTCTCTCTCCAGTGCAACACTAAAATTCAAATTTTATATAGAAATATTGTATAAGCAAATTTAATATAAAACATAACACATGTGACAAACCATTATCTCCCAGGGGACAGTTCTAAGGGATATGAATACATTTTAACTAAATAAAAACAAACAAAATGTTATAAAAATTAAAAAACAAAAGGCCAGAATAATATCCAATGCTTTAAAATGTGTGTTCGCTTTTATTTAGTCCTCTTTCTAATCTTAAACAGATATAGTTGTCATGTGCTACTTTTGAATTTTTAGTAAAAATTGCATTCAAGATCAGCTTGAATCGTAGCTATAACTGCGTGTACAACCAAGTCTAAGTGTGTTCGGCTTTTTGTGTCGTGCTCTGTGTATCTTTAGCTATTGCATTTGTCAACGATTCCTTATTTCACTTTAGAAAAACTTAACTACTGATTACTCTAGAAATGCGTTTATAGTGATATAAGTTCCTTTGTTGAGCAAACTGAATATAGCGCGCTGGTAAGTTTGCTTTGTACAACAACGGAACTTATAGCCAGCCCTAAAACGTCATTTCGAGACAGTTCAAGTGTTATAATATATATATATATATAACTTTTTTTTAAATCTGATTTTGATTTTTGTCCTAAATGAAATTTAAAGCACGGCTGATTACGACATGCATGTTCAGTCGCTGAAACAGCCAAGAAATGACGTCACAAGCATATATGCATTAGCAAAAATGGCGTCGTTTACGTCATTTCGTCAATGATAATTATACTCCTATAATTACATAGGTCTTTAGCAGAGTTTTATAGAATAAAAACATCACTACTGTAAATATAAATTTATAACATAATGTCATTACCTCAGTAAGTAAATCCTCATTCAACATTACTAAAGAGGACACATATATAACATATAGAAAGTATAGATACTTATGTATGCATTTATATGTATACAATTTCAAACTGCTGATTAATAAATGTTTATATAAGTTGTATTTTTTTGCTTTTATACCAATTTCATTGCGCTATTATTAGAAACAAGTTGATGTTGTAACCTTTGTTTGCTGTGTGCTGACATCATTACAACCTACCATATATTTTTTGGAAGTATAGGGTTTGTCACTCGTGCTTATTTTTATTTTTTCCAATAGTCATTCTTCCTTATACTTACAATACAGGCCTGTCAAAAGTTTAACACTAAACTAACGAATATGTGCTGGATCGACCGTTCAAATCGATCCCTCGTTAGTTATATCTCGACAGCTTTACGACAGCTACTATCGATCTCTCGTCCAGTAGCTATCTATACCTCGGTTATCCGGTAGCCATACCCTCGACGCCTTCTCGTTAACGTAGTGTTAAACTTTCGACAGGTGTGTATTGTCACTAAATTCTAAACAACAGATAATACAGGGAAATGTTACAACATTATTGAGTCACATGGAGATTATCGAGGATTACGCCAAGTCTTACAATCATAAGGTATGTGCTAAGGTTACAGTTAGGTTAAAACTTATTTTTACAATAAAATTAGCTTATGTAATCTTTGTTTCCTGATGTTTTAAAGAAGAGACATTTGATGTTATGACCGATTTACATAAACTTTCAAAACATTGAAACTTCAATGACCGCTTTATTCGTTGTACTTTTAGCAACATTTCCAGGCTCTTTGAATTCTAGTTTTTGATCAAAGTAAGGAATGGGCAACACATGATAGAATGGCATGACTAATAAGAATGAGTAACCTTAGTGCATATGAACTAAAATGTATAATATGTATGATAGGTTAGCACCAACTTTGATGTTACCACACAGAAAGGATTTCTATTAAAGAAAAAAATAACTTCGAATCTAAATATAACGTCCGTAACGTATTCTTAGTAAACAAATAACTGACAAAGTACCATTCCTAATGTATGCTAATATACCCAGTTATCGAAAGGAAAATGACCAAAAACCCTTCCTTGTAAAACATTTGCCATTTAGTTTTATATTTTATCGTTAGGCTCTCGAATAATGGCAATATGACAGAAGTCAACATCACAACACAATAATCAAGACACAAATTACAATTCTCACACCGGCATATGGTATTACATGTGGTAATGTAAACACACTTCAACTGTAAGTCACGTGACTAAATACTGTTAAGGAAGCCCTTGACACAGATTTAGGTCAAGAGTTCTGTATTTTACTTTTAGTGTTTGAAATAAATCTCAATTTGCCCTGGGACCTCGGTGGCCAAGTCGTCTAAAGCGTGTTTGTACTTTTTTTATTGGATCGAATCCAGTTTATGAGAAGTTTTGTTAGCCGAAGGCCGGTTCTTTTAGTTTCCACCATCAAAAAACTGACCTCCACGGTATATGTTTAATCTTAAATATGGCATAAAACGCCTTTACTCCGCTACGTTATATCCGTCTAAACACCTAAGATTAAAAGGCACTTTGTAAATAACATCAAAGTAACTATCCCGTAAACAGTAAACGAAATGTAGAGGGTTCCATAAACAATGGCACGAGTTTATCCAATTTAACCAAATTATGTGCTAACGTGTGTTTGTTTCGTAGCAAGATAAAACAACGTTAAATTAGGTGATGGTTTTAAGAAATAAAACTTTTCTGTTTCACCTTCAAACGCTCACAGGACTCGTGCAACTAGTACTGCCTCCATGCCAGCAACGATACAAAAGTACTTTAGCTTCTAGTTTGTCATACCATTTTCGCATTTATTGTGTATTATCTGATTTTAGCATGTTTAAGTATAAAACCCTAATATAGTGTCCGTCTTTGTACAAAAACCACTTGCCCATATAAAAACTGTATAAAAGCCCCTTAATTTCATATTACAATCAAACGAATCTATGTACAAAGACCACCTGTCTATAAAATTCATATTTCTCTTAAGTAGTAAAGGAGGTGTTTATATGCAGTTTCTACTGGCCATGGATTGCTTCAAAAATGTAGCTGACCATGAAACTAATATCATATAATTTTGGTAGTTTTCCAATACAACTACACGTGAATTATCAAGATATCAGATTATCTGTCCGTTACCGCTGATATTTCAACAGATGGACATTTTCAAATCATTCTGTTTTAACGTCAAAGGTCATTTTAATTTTGAACAAAAAAGAAAAGCAAAATTAAATGGAACCTGTATTCAAAGTTTTCAATAGTAATGTTTTACAGTATTGAAAAAAAATCAAAAAATTCCAAAATCTTGATATATGAATACTATGACTATTGTATACACGATATACCAATGTCAGTCTGTTTTTTGTTTATGTATTTACATTTGGTTTATCATGAAGATCTTTTGAGAATAAACAAATGTCTTATAACTCATTAAGAGCTACAGTTGATACCGAAGTCATGGAAAGTTTGAAGTAACCTATTCCGAGTTCAAAAAGTTAAGCTAGAATGTGATAAATTATCTTGTCGACGGGCAGGCATCATTTGTATACATCATGTATTAGAACACTTGTCCAGAATTTCAATGTATACATGTATCAGAAATATGATTTGTTTCATCGATGGCTTGCTAACCCAGTGTGTTGTACGGGTAGTGTGTTTTGTGGTCCAAAGACAAAGCCCTTGAGCTTGGTAGATCGCTTTAACTTTCCTAGTCAGGTAACAACAATCTTGCTTATAATTGTTTCCTCTATCGTTCTCTTTATCATAATATCTTAAAAATTACATATTATAATGTACGTCAATGAAATAAAAGATTTTCAAAGTCCCAGTGCCAGTGTGCAGGTGAATCACGGTAACTTTATAGAATATTTTGCTATATATCCAGTTAACGAAACGCGAGTTCAAAAAGTTAAGTAAACAAGTTAAGTAAACTGTAAACAAGTTGTCATGTGCTTATTTTGATACATTAATTTAATAAAAATACAAAGCTTTTGAATTTATTTGTCGATTCTAATGAAACGAGTCCAGGTCCCGCTTGCAAAAAAAAATTCTCAAACCAAATTCAGTTTCAACTCAAGTAAGTCTCAAGCATTTGAGCTTGAGAAGTTTTGTGCATGCGGGGCCAGATCGTTTATTTCAGTAGATTGTCATACTAGACTGCCAATACAAATGTCACTAAAGTAAGTGTAACCCCAAAATATGGAAACCAACTTTTAAAAAAACAAAGCAATGATACAAGATAGAAAAACTCAAAGATATAAAAAATAAATCAACATATAAAACATCAACTCACTACTGGTTATTATTTGTGAGACATTATCAATATTTACTTTTTATATCACATAAATTTATATAAGGTGAAATTTGCGAGCATTCCCGGTGAGATAGCAACAGGCAAATGCGTCTGTTTTACATTACTTCCGTGTAAAATACAAGGGAGCACGTGTATGTACGTGAAGTAAACAAACCGTATGTACCTATTCACATAATAATGTTTTAACCTAATTCACAATTTCATTTGATATTGTCACGATAAACCGCTAAGTCCCAAATCTAGAGGCTCTAGGATCGAATCATACAATAACATAAGTTTTTTTTCTCCTAGTGCTGGTTTGTCAACATTTTCTTGTCGCATACGAGTGATACTGTTTATGTCAAATGAATAAATGGTTTGCTATCTTAATTTGAAATACTTGGATTCGGAGCTCTTTGATAAAAATGGACCCAAAAACGCCACCTGCAATATACCTTATAGATTACATCACGAACAATTGTTAGATTGATATTTGAAACTCATCAAACACCTCTAAAGACGAGAGACTGAAACCTCCCTAGTTTAGACGTGTCGCTAAATAATAGCACATGTATTTGTCTGTTCTATCGTTTTTGTAAATACTACAAAATATATGTAACAGTTTGTTTGGTCTAAAGTTCCGAAAACCTCGTTCAGTGAAACAAAGATTTTGTTTTCAAAATAGCCCTTTCTCTACAATTTTTCCAAATTATCCAACGCTTAATAATTTTAGATTTCCCATTTAACTTACGCAAAATTCTAAGATTCCTTTTTTGCCGCATTTGAATTTTCATTTTTAGATGTGCCTGGTTAAGATAAACCAGAATCTTGTAAGACACTATCCATTAGTAGCACTTGCTCTTAACAAAATATACAACTAAAATATATCTCTACAGAACATACAAAAATATGTTTTCTTCATTAAGCATTCAAAAGCAAACTAGACGAGGTAAGCCTATATATATCCTGCAGTATACCAGCGATTTATGTCTTCATTACGATCAGGTCGGTCAGTATACGCACCAAGTAAGTGATGCGTAATGGTGATTCAACTCTGTGTCGGGTAATGTTTTCTTCGGTTCATTTTTTTTTATCTAAATAACGACCTGATGAGGAGTGGGTCAATACGACTTTTATCAAAGTACATCAAGTATGATTGATAAACTAAACCGATTTATTAGTTCAACAGCATACTAGGTAAAGATACTCTTAGTATACAAAACTGGAGATTTTAGTTTTTCACAAAATTTGAAAGAAAAAAGAAAATTGCTTTACACATCAACTCTACATACATGTATAAGAGGGTGTAGTCTCTTTTGTAACAGATAAATTTGTTTTGTGCTAGTTCTCAGTTGCAATTGACCATAAAACAAAGGTACATATGTATTCTGCGTGGGTACGTGCGTTCGTGCATGTATACGCCCTTTTTACAATGCGCGTGTTTAACGAACATAACTAAAAAGACTACTAGTATTACACATTTTAAAGGTTGAAAGATTCACAAATCATTTCCATGTGCAAAACAGACCACCAAAATCTGTACGTGATGTAATGTCAACCTTTAAACCATTATACCAGTAACAGGTTTAGGATTATAATAAAAATTACAAAGTTCGCTGCTCCCACTGTTTATCTTACAGGAGCTAAGATATAAAAGAATATAAATGTCAATTTTAATGAAACAAAATTAAGAAAAATGAAATCTATGCTAGTTATGAAAAAAGTTATAACCATCATCTATAAATGCGACTTCTATCATAATTTTTATCTATCTTGCGAAAAAACACTGAAATAAAAATCGTATCTTATCTTATTAACTGTTTTTATCAGTTTAAGGTACAGATATAACACCATTATATGATAGACGTTAGGGTTTTTTGTGTCAATACATCATTGAAACTAACTTCTATCTTATGTTCTGTTTGATATCATGAGTTATGAGAGGAAAGCTCTCTATCATCTTCAGGAGTAGGAAAACTTGACATTCTGAAACTGGCAGAGTAAAATTAAATTTGGCGAATTAACGGAGTTGACATTCTGAAATTCTGTAAATGGCGAAGCAGTTCAGTTGACATTCTGAAAATGACGCAATCGTGGAATTGGCGAAGTAACGGTGAAGAAACTCAGAAACTGAAGAAGTTTACGCTGATGGTTAATTTACTATGATTTATATTATTGCTGTGGTATAACCATTATAACTGATATATCATTGCGGTTTGTTTTGATAGTATTACTTCGTAATCAATGATCAATGACATGTGGTTCTGATCTTGTTAACCCCCTTTATATCTTGATAGGTTATGTCAGCAGCTTCATTACAATTGTACTATATAATTTTCTTGGTTCTTGTACGTACAATTTTGATGACAAAGGTTAGGTACATGTAAACATGACATATAATAAGTAAGAGAAAGTCGAAAACACTTAACATGTACACTATTGAAGCAGACACTAGATTTGTTTACGACAAAATACACCAGATTTGTTTACGTCAAATCTAGAAAATTGCAAGAAGGATACATAATCGTCATCATTCTGACAGAATATATTATATAACTTTTCGAGAAATGTTAAAATTAAAATAAATAAATAAATACAAATAAATCAGTCTTATAATACCATTTAAGAGGCATGATTGTATCGATTTTTCCCACTCAAGATTTTTCTGGCATAAAATATTAGTATTGTCATATACCATTTTTTGAATGTATTTTATGACTGTAAAAATGGTATATGACAGTACACAACGTGAAAGTATATATTTCTGTAAAATAGTTCCGATTTTAAATTTCAAGTAGATGGTTTTATTACACATGATCATCAGGCTACATTCACTTATTCAGTTGCTGTGTTTTAAAATACAAACATTTAGACAAAAAATGTTTTTATTCCAATATGTTGCTGCAAAATAAATTTATAATGAGGAAATGCCTGCGAAAACGTGCTTAACATGTCAATTTTTTATAATTCTTTGTCAATAAAAGTATAACTATTGTAATATATAGCCATATGCGTTTGTTTATTTTATCATAATGTTACTGGGCTTATAAACTTTTGTATATAAAAAGTAAACATTAAAACACAAGGGTAAACATACAGGATAATTTTATTTCCGTGAAATTTAAAACAATTATTTTTATAAAGCATTGTCGGTGAGGCAAGATAAAAACTACTTTGAAATGCAATCTGAAAGCAGACCTTGACCAGTCACATTAACTTTATTAACCTCTCTAAATTCGACTTTGACTAGTTGCAAGTACAAACTTCAACTGTCCAAACATTAGCGCACTCAATATTAACATAGTCCGTTTGATGCTACTTAGACCAGGTGCAGATACCTAGTTAAATAGCCTAAACATTTGCAATTTCAAATTGCTTCAATCTGGGGAAAATTAATAAAGAATGATACAAAATTAACTATTTAATTATCAGTCACCAGATCTTGAAGATGCAAGCGTTATTTCGTTATACATAAAGGCGATTTTAGCGAAGAAACGAAAACGTAATGATTTTTCTGGGTAAAGTGCTCAAAAATGTGTTCAGGCTTAAATATCTTAAAGAATGATTCTCAACACGCCGAGCTATCCGCCTATAGGAATATATACGCAAGAAACTAGGTAACACCCTATTTGAGCCTCTATAGGCGCATCTATGTGAGGCCAAATGTAAAAAAAGTCTGTGTAAATATTTTCGTTAAAATGAATAACATTTTTCCTTTTTTATAATGACGTGTGTGGACACTGACTTTACTGGTTGATTGCTATTACTCTGCCGCATGCACAAACACAAAAATCCACGTGTCACAATGACTTGATTTGTTTTGCGCCGTAATGCTTATATACTGTGTCAGTATTATACTTCAGTTTAGGTCGACCTACTTGTATTTATATGGAATCAGTGATAGAAGACATTTAAGGAAGTCTTGTTAGAATTACCCGTGATGCAGAGACAATTCTTGACACCTGTGAAGCATTTTTCAGACCACATAGTGTTAATAAGAATTTATGGGAAAGACCATTTCGAAACTTTGTCAAGAACAGTCTTAACGCAAAGCGCTATGGACTTTAATTATATAACCTTTGTTGCAAGATTATCAAGTTGCGGAGTCCAGTCCAGTCAATCAATTAAAGTTCTCGACAGAAAGGCCATTTGAATCATCGAAATCATTTTTCTGATGTTACTATCAAGAATTCTTTTTTTGGAGATTGTTTAATAAATCGGTGATTTCTGATGTATGTAGACTTGATGAAACACGGGGGCAATCGTGATACACCGTATTTCATTTACGTCGGAGTATTCCGTCGGTTTTAATTTACGTCCGAGTAAAATGATGCATTTTTGGTCGTTACGCTTTACGTTAAAGAGAACATATGACTATTTTTAATATAACTTCATAAAAACGAAACTTTACCAGAAAGCAAATAGTTGGTCACATAATATTTGATGGTATTTAACTGCCTCATATAAAAACTTGCAAGAATTATTCATATTTTTCACGTACCTTTCACATTTCCATTTTTGGCAAGTGCTTTTGTTTAGCAGCTGATTTTAATAAAACGGACTTGGTTTCAAATGATGTTTCTACTCAAAATTCTCAAGAAATGTTTACTTTTATAAACTCGCGAAAACAGAAGCTTTACTCGGCTTTCAAGTGAAATTTTATGTTTCGTTTTAAGCGGAGTGGTATAAATGTTACGCTTTCCGACCAGCTGTGTTACGCTTTCCGTGAAGACATGTTACGCTTTACGTTTAATATGATTCGCAATTGACAGAACTCAAACTTCATTATAACTTTAGATCGGATGTTTTTCTCGTTTATATCTTCACAAGTTGTTTCAGAAGTGATTCAGAAAGCATAACAGGATAGGTTTCAATTTTTGAAAGAGAGCAGAACCATACACAGTTCGTAACTTGAACCAATAGAAAGCAAAAACAACATACTGTCATACATGCTTATATAGCAACACATTACCTCCAAAAGCAAACACTTACGAAAGACTAAACCGACTTAAAGATAGTTATACCAATTGCGCAAATAAATTAAACACATGTGAAATACCATTTTGAAAAGGTTCGAATGTAGATCATATTTTTTACCTCTTTCTTCTAAGAATGTAGTTGAGTTGGGTAACAGTGTTTCACGCCCCTATGAAAATTGAATCACATATATCGAGGCGGTGAATTCATAGATGATGAATGAAATCAGTGTACTCGGAGAATTCGCCACCTTTGACAGCGAACTGACAACGGCTCCGGGTACGTTTATCACTCTTCCTGTCACTTTCTGCATTATGCCATTCTTGTGAAATACCAAAGATTCAGCTTTTATTATCTTTTGTTATGTGGCGTATTTTGACTGTGGTGGCTTACAGCTGAAGTCTTACCATTATCACCACCCGTTTTCTCTTTTTTTCAGATCATAAGCAATATGCGATTCGTATTTTTTATGTAACCTTATCGCCCTGTTTCTACGTTTAACGTGAAGACTTGTAACGTCACACATAATCTTCATGTGCCTTAAATAAATCTTCAATGATTCATTAGTAGGCATTATTTATTTCAGACCAGTATTGACATCTGTATGTGGCGTGGCCTTTGATGTGTCAGACATTATGAATTCATGACTGTGTGATTGTATTTTACTAGTTGATTTCATAAGTGAAAAGAGGCCATCTGTGGCCGAGTGGTCTAAAGAACGGGCTTATGGATTAAAGTGCCTCTCATCGCCTTAGAACGAGTCCCAATTAGCGAAAGTCGGCGGCTTCTCTGGGTACACTGGTTCCATTCACCTATGTACTAACCGCCTCGATATATGTGGAAGAATCTTGACTACGGCGTAAACAACATTACACTTGACTGTGGCGTAAAACACCATTACCCAACTCAACTACTAGTATATTCTTAGATTAAAAAGTTAAAAATTAACATAAGAGGCTGATGGGCCTTAACGCTCACCTTAGTATAAACAATGAATCACATGTGATCTATGGTCGTCCCAACACAATAACACGTGTGCGCTTAAGGAAATGTGAAAACTCATTTCATATTCTGTTTATATAGTCAAATTATAACAATTGTTTACATTTCAGTATTCTTTCTATATCTGTAACCTTGACTCTTAACCCATGACTTTGATCTATATGACCACTATGTCAATACCTACAACATTTTAACTTACATCTCTATACAAAAAGTTAATATTCTTTTAGATAATTAACCATTTTGGTTTACTTGTTCATCTGTGACCTTGACTTTTGAATATAAAAATGATCATCACGGCAATGCCTACACTATTCGTATATACATGGCTATTTTAGTTTCGCAAATTATTAGCAATTGTCCTTGTGTATCTATGACCTTGCCTTTTGAACCCATGACCTTGTTTTTTGTATCAAAATGATCGTCATGTCAATACCTACAATAAACTGAAAATACCATGCCATTATCACCTGAAAAATTAGCATTCTTTATGAAAGTTCAAAAACTGGGACATGACCTTGAGCTTTGATCTTTACATCAATTCGAAGATCAACAGTAAATACTACATACATTATATCTTCAATCTTTGTTGAGTTATAACAATAAATGTTTCGTTTACAAATAGTCCGTGGGCTAGGTGGACCCACCGTGCACCCCCCCCCCCCCCCAGGATCCACCGACATCACTTTTTTCTGGTACCTTAGGGTGTCTAGTAATGGAATCAGGATGTTTCTCAGAAATAAATTGGGATGCTCTTCACGAAAGACTTCAATATTTAGGAGTGCCTGAAAGTTTTCAGTAAATTTCTCAGTGTCTCCGTGTGTTTTAATATGTTGTACAGAAATAATTTCATATAGTATAAATTTTAAATGGTTCTATAGCTTTTTTCTTAAAAAATTGAGTTTATGACGTCATGGAAACGTCACAGTAATAGCTACACCAATTAACTTTGTATTTTATTAAAGCTGAATCCGTTCCCTTTACAATGATACCAAATATGATCTATATCTACATAAAACCATCGACAACAAAGATAAAAACGTTCCCCTACCCCGTTTTGAAATTTTTTTTTAAAAATGGGTATCTTCAATATATTTTTTCTAATAGAGTGGTGTCTTTTTTTGAAGATGAGAATATATGATCATTTACAACTACAATTCAAGTAAATGCAAAACATACTTTGTCTTAATGTGTTTTATTATGCTGTACCGAAGTAATTTTATAAAGGATAAATTGACACGATTTTATAGCGTTTTTCCTCAAAACTTGTGTTTATGACGTCATGGTGACGACATAGTAGCAGCTACATCAACCAACTTTGTATTTTATCAAAGCTGAACATGTTCCCTTTACAATGATACCAAATATGATCTGTATCTGCATACTATTATTGAAAACAAAGATAAAAACGTTCCCCTACCCCTAATAGAGAAATTTACTGAAAACTTTCAGGCACTCCTAAATATTGAAGTCTTTCGTGAAAGCATCCCAATTTATTTCTGGGAAACATCCTGATTCCATTACTAGACATCCTAAGATACCAGAAAAAAAGTGATGTCGGTGGATCCTGGGGGGGGGGGGGGGGTGCTGCACGGTGGGTCCACTTAGCCCACGGACTAAAATTACGTATTTTACGCAAAACACGCGTAACCAATTTTTCGTCCAATTTTCATGTTCCGGGTATCCTGAATAGAAATACGGTATCCAATCGAAATTTTGCACGTTTAGGTTTCAGAGAAAAACATCTTTTGCCTTGTTTGCTATTTTAATAACGGCAGCCATCTTGATATCCTGGGCGTGACCAAACCCCGAACACAATTCTGAAAGCCTGTTACCCAGGCCTGATAATCACCAAGTTTCATCAAATTTGCCCTAGCAGTTTTCGAGACGATGATTAAAATGTAAAGTTTACGAACGACGTACGCCAAACTACTGACGATGATAAATGACAATAGCTCAACTGAGCCTAAAAACCTATATATGAACTACATTTGATCCTTTTCAAAATGATATTAAACACGTACAGTCGAACCTGCCTTAAAGAATCCTCTATCATAAGGACCACTTGCCAATAAAGGCCACTTTTACTAGTTCCCTTCAGTTGCTTTTATAAGCAGGTTTGACTGTAGTTTATTTTGTGCAATTGGTATAACTATCTATAAGTCGGTTTAGTCTTTCGTAAGTGTTTGCTATTGGAAGTAATGTGTTGCTATATAAGCATGTATGACAGTTTGTTGTTTTTGCTTTTTATTGGTTCAAGTTACGAACTGTGTATGGTTCTGCTCCCTTTCAAAAACTGAATCCTATCCTGCTATGCTTTCTGAATCACTTCTAAAACAACTTGTGAAGATATAATCGAGAAAAACATCCGATCTAAAGTTATAATGAAGTTTGAGTTCTGTCAATTGCGAATCATATTAAACGGAAAGCGTAACATGTCTTCACGGAAAGCGTAACACAGCTGGTCGGAAAGCGTAACATTTATACCACTCCGCTTAAACGAAACATAAAATTTCACTTGAAA